>OY294069.1:6304669-6904669 GCA_958510875.1 Endomychus coccineus | reverse complement strand
CTGTTTTAAGTTCAACTGTAACTTCTTTAACCTGTTCCATATTAATTTCTTCATCAGTTACTCCCTCCACCTTTCAATAATTTCGTCTTCATTCATTGTGATTTTGTATTTATCATTGACATTTGTTGTGGTGTTCTTCTTTCCTCGTTTCCCAGTTATGATATTATAATATATAAAATCGTTACCGGGTATACGCTAAAATAGAGCGACCAGTGAAATTTTAATAAAATCGTGGGGATTCGAGAAGTTTCCAACATAAATCCTGCTCTACCAAATTGATGTGGAAAGAATAATGTTTGTCATTTTAACCTTAGAAAGGAAACATTAATCAATCTCATCTCATGAATATTATTGCATATCGAATGCGCTATTTATAAAGATATTTTCGAGATAGATTGCCTTGCGGAATGGCTTTCCCAGAGGATATCTCCATGAATTCGAAATCAGAACCATTGCTGTCTTTAGTTTTAATTTATGTTTTCTGTTGAAGGTTCTGCCTTTGCATACATATTACGTGAATAATATGCTGTGGATGTTTGTTCGGATTCTTTTGTTATTCAATATCGGGCCGACAAAAACAGACAACTGTCTTCGGTCAGATATTTGCCCTTACACGAATTCCGTTTACAGCGTTCCAACCATTATCATCATACAGGGTGCAGGAAGATGATATTCCCATAGTATTACTTCAGGAAGTAAAAGTGATCCAATCTCCATGAAAATCTTGTATATATTGTGATCCATTACAGGGTCACATCGGCAATTAACAAAGCTTTCTTATTTCAAATGAAACATTGTGCATATTATTATTGCATTTTACGATTTGTAAGTTTAAATCTAGATTCTTTTCCTATGAGAGTTGAGAAGGAAGTTATTCAACTTATTTTGTAATTGATCCAATGGCCTCTGATGAAGCAGTTAGCTTATGCTATAATGAATCACTCCATAGGTGACTGACGGAGTCTCCCCAATGCAATGTCTATCAATGCTGGTGTCCCACATGGACCTCTCTTGGTACCAACTTTGTTTCTGCTCTATCACCGATCTGTTGGAAATAACCTCCTGCCTCTATAGCTTTGCGGATGGTGGTACACTGTATACCCCTCTCTCGTCTAGAGCTCATATAGCGTCGAATGAAGCTAGAGATGCAAGACAGAGAAAGGTCAATGCAATAAATGAAGATCGGTCGAGAATTCTGAAATGGGGATCTGATAATTTAGTAGAGTTTAATGCAACCAAACGTCAAAGTCTGTATTTTCTCCTAGAAGCCAAATCCCACAATCCATAATATGATGATAACAGGTACAACTATTCCTATTTAATTAGAGATGTGCCGATGTCTATACCCTCCCAACATTACAGGAGTTGAAAAAAATGCTGATACTTTTTGAAAATGTTCAAACCACGTTTCAATCTACACTTCAACACCACCGCAAGATAAATATATTGAAATGTTGGTAGTTTGAGTTTTGAACGTTCAAATCGAATTTAAAAAAGAATTAGAAGGTGGCAATGGTTGGTCCGATGTTTGAAGAGTTTTCATGAGGATATAAGTCAGGAAGTGATGGAGAAAGGAACCAATATCTAGCTCATTCAATACCTAGAGAGTTCCAAAATCGTGAATGATCGGCAATATGGCTTTCGTCAGCTGAGATCAACAAGAAACCTGGTTGCCTACGTAACACATGTATGGCAGAAATCTATTGAAAAACATGGGGCATCTGTAACTGTCTGACACTGACGCCTTCTTGGGAAACTGCCTTCATATGGTTTGCCGCCTCAACTTTGTCGCTTACTATCGAGTTTCCTCTCAGATAGATCACTCCATGTGGTGGTTGACGGATTGCCCTCCGATACAATGGCTATCAACATTGGTGTTCCATAGGGATCTGTCTTGGCACCAACTTTGTTTCTGCTCCATATAAACGACCTACTGGAAGTGACCACTTGTCCCGTCCACAGCTTTGCAGATGATGGTACACTCCATACCGCTTTCTTATCTAGAGCCCCTATACTATCCAATGTAGTCAAGAAAAATTCGAATGCCTATCTCCTCTCCCAACATTCCACTGTTGGCTCACACGATGTTCTTCGAACATCACAGGTTTCCCTCTCGTGTAGCCAAAATATGAAAAGAATAGTTAGACACTAACTGTTTCTTTGAATCCTTTTGAAAGAGATTATGCTTTTAGCATATTCTGCTTCTTGTTTAAGACTTGTATTTATTAATGCTTTTGACTGAATTCTGCCAAGCAATTGTCTTAACTCATTCAAACATAAAATAATAATAATATTTTATTAGTTCCCTTACCCAAATAAGTTGTATTGACATCAGTCTAGATAGGACTTTCTCTGCAAATTGAGGTAGATCTCGTTTGTTGGTGTATCGTGTTATCTCCAAATGGCATATCAAGCAAAAAACCGTTTTGTCGGATAGAAGCGAGCAAACTACGAAATTAAATTACCCGAACTTTGTAATTACTTGACTATGGGATACATAATTGAAGAAAATGCATGCATAAAAGTGCATCTACTTGCCGTAGTAGTAGTGTGTCTGTACCATTATGGATGCAATGTGCATCTGGTCTTCTAAGGGCGCGCCACCGCGCGCTCCTATATGCTCGCTGAATATCTAATACTGCTTCATTTGCTTAATCCGCCCCCGGTCTACCGGTTTCTGTATGTGTGTGGGGCTCTTCAGCTTTGTTTGTTTTGTATACCTCGAATACTAGTGGAAATTAACGCAAAAGAAACAACTCATCGTTATTGCCTTATCGCATTAAGCATTTCCTTCCGTGAATATTAATCTACGAGTAGTATTTTAATAATTAACGACGTTAATAGAATCGTTTTCCTGTGTGTTATTACGTTCACTGAGCATTATTCTAATTTACCTTCGTTTTTGAAAATGTATAGCTGAATATATCTCACTTAACAACGAAAACACTTCAGTGTTTACTTATAATTTTCATATTTGTACATATTAATTGAATCTCTAGTGAATTAACAATATTAGCTGTATACAGCTTGAGTTTATCGAATATCTGTATGCGAGTCGTTTGAGTTGGAGCCAGTAACACGCATTGTATTGCTTCACAAAATAGACAACAACATATAAACATATACCTACATCTTTTGGCTTTCCGTTTGTACAACCACCGAAATTCCAAGTGTTAAATTAGAGCCTCTAGCGCGGCCCAAACGGAGGCATGTTCGACAAAATGTTGGCAACTCCAAAACGAATAGCCTTACACCAAATCCGAGCCCGCATTCGAAATCCCCGACCTAACGTACGTATATCGTCCAAATTTCAGGTCGATAGCTGTTATAATAACGATTTTAGTATTTCAATCGAAACCACCTAGTTGGACGGTTCGCTCGTTTCGTAAATTTCCGAAAACTACGGATGGGGTATATTTCGTTTTTTGGTCTATCTTACGTAAAATTTCACGACGAATCCAACGCCGTATCATACAGCCCCGAATCTGTTACCGTTCTATTTTCAGACCGATCGAAAGATTTCGACGAATTTCGAGATTCTTAGAAAATTTTCAAATTCGACTAGGTCTCCGATTTCGATAAAATTCGGTTTGCCCATTAAATTGAAGACGTAGATCACGAAAAACCTGCTCACAGACGAATTAAACGGACAGTTCGTGAGTTTTCCGACTGTAACGTCTAGTGTTGCCCAAATGCAAGAACAAGACATGACTTAGCCAGTCTTGGTCTTGGTCTTGCGCCAATACACCTGGTCTTGGTCTTGGTATTGCGCTCCTAGTCTTGGTCTTGGTCTTGCAGCAAGAGTCTCGCAACTACCTATTAGTGTTTCTGTTTTTCATTTTTATTTCAAACTTTTTATGTTGGCACAATTTATACAAAGCAATTTGGGATGCATGAATCATTTCGAAAAACTCATCAAATTTGCTTTTAGGTCTTTCAGATCTATAATTCCAAATCTCACTACTCCGACTAGAACTATTCGAAACTTCGTCACTCATGTCAAATTGTAAACGTGATAAGTTTTCCGAGAACAACAAGAATTAGAGTAAAAACAATTATTTCATTAGACTCGAAGCAAAGATCAATTGGGAATGACTGGAATTGGAATAAATACTATTATTTATAGTCCATTCGCTTAGATATGGTCGCCTTGTACCGCGCCGCCTTGGTACGTGCCGGCTCTCATTAAAGGATGCCGCATGCGGCGTACAGACGCATTACATCGTAGCTTCCTGCTTTTCGATCTTATATCTACCTTATTATTATGAGTTAGATTTCAAATAAGTTTGTAAGAATTCTTTTTCGGCCTGTGACTTTTGAAATATTAAGGAAATGAACATTTTCTCGGTAACATACTACATATAATTTTATTACGCTTTATTCTATATAGTTTATTTTTCGTGTCTATTATTTTCATATTTTTATTTATTTTCATACTATATTTAATATATTATTTTTTATTTACTTATTCGGACTGCGTAAATTCCCCCTTCAACGAAAATGCACTGATAGTCATTTATATCTGTACTTTACGTCTTCCTATTTTCTGCCTATTTTCTTCTTCAAAATTTTATGTACTAGTACTTTCTTTCATTTTGTTTCGTTTCTTTTCTATGTGTCAATTTATTGTAGGTATTATAAATTAAGCCTGTTCGCTCCCTGAAACGACACTCAGTCCTAACTGCAAGACGCAAGAGTCTCGCAGGCTTAGTCTTGTTCTTGCTCAAATCTTACACGGTCAGTCTGGGTCTTGGTCTTGCTAAAATTACGCGGTCTTGGTCTTGGTCTTGGTCTTGCAAAAATGCAAGAACAAGACCAAGACTGCAAGACCAAGACCGATTTTGGGCAACACTAGTAACGTCTATGGTTATTATAATTTTCTATGTTCCGAGGCTGATTTATTAATTGACCGATCGACTTGAAAATGAACGACTACACGTTTTCGGGGTCAAGAAAATCGAATCTGGCTCTATATTTACTGTAGGCCAGGACATTCCGGCTCTACGACGGACGGATTCGTGCGGGCTCTCTGTTCACACTCTGCCACATATCAACGATTTGTGACATCCTGTCCCGTCCACAGCGTTGCATATGATGTTAACTTGAATAGTAGACTTTCGCGGATAGCTAATCTTGAAATTTCTTGGCTTACGGATGACTTACTTCGAACCTGTTTTGAACTCTGAAGATGGTTTACCTCATATTCACGCTGTTGCTGCGTCAATAGACGATAATATGCTACAGAAGGTTGGTGCTTCCATGATGAATCGTGCGAATATTTTCAATTTGTTTTAGCCCCCTGCATCGAAGCCCAAAGGCATGAGCGTCAATTCTGAGACAACCTGTATTCTCTCTCAACATTCCACCATCAGCTCACACTATCCTATGAACATCATAGGGTTTCCTCTCGTGTAGTCAACATATAACAAATATTTTTAAAAACTTCGACTGACATGGTAATGTTATAGAGTAGTAATTTCAGAAAATTATTCATGCTTATCACAAACGCTTCAATTGAAATGAATCAATGGAATGCATCGTCTATTTATTGCTACCTCACGACAGGCGTGCTGATTAATCGGAATATAAACTGGACCTATAAACTCAGATAATGAGTCTATTGAAGTTTTCATATCGACATCCTTTGATCATATTGAATAAAATATACCTTTATGTAGGTTTGATCTGATTTATTCGAAAGTAAACATTCCAACAATACTTTATATCTTTGCTGTAATATATTTTCTGTTACATTTTGTGTTTTTCTATAATCGAAGACACTTCAAACGTTCCTGGCGTGACGTATATGTACGTACAGGTGTAAGGAACGAACGGCTCATATTTCCAATATAAACAACGTGGAGATAAACGACTCTCAGGGTCGTTTGCAGGAAGTAACAA
Organism: Endomychus coccineus; assembly: GCA_958510875.1. Classification (NCBI taxonomy): domain Eukaryota; kingdom Metazoa; phylum Arthropoda; class Insecta; order Coleoptera; family Endomychidae; genus Endomychus; species Endomychus coccineus. The sequence goes on along the minus strand of OY294069.1, from coordinate 6,898,768 downwards.
TCGGTATTGGGAAGCAGTCACCACCTTGTCATTCGGTGACACTCCCTGTCGATCAATCTTGTTTGCCTTCAACCATCTTTCTCATTTTATTGCTCTCTTTCGTTCTACTCAGTTCTTCTCTACTAGCTAATAAACCGATGCTCCTTCCATGTGGCGAAGAAACCGTTATAACGCGGTCTGTTTTGTAGATAATTAACAGGATTGCGTTTTAATTGAATTTCAAATTTCGATGGCCTTGTAATAAATTCTACCCTTGTTTTCGGCTTATCAAATTTATCCCAGTAATTGAATAATGTTTTCATCACTTACTTGTTCCGTCAATCTTAGTAACTCCCTAGAACAGGAATATCTTGATTCGTATCTTATTTATTTATTTCAAAGGAAAACTAGAATTGTATATAATATACAGGATGTTTCTTAAGTACGTGTAGAAAATTTAGGAGCATGCTGCTGACGTCAAAATAAAAAGAAAAGTTCCTATAAACATATGTCCGCAAGTTATTCGTTTCTGAGATACGGGGTGTCAAAGTTGAATTCTCATTTTTATTTTTTTGTTAATACATTTTGAAATAATTGTTATATTCGACTAAAGTTTGTTACCTGAGAGTATTTTCCAGTGACTCAATCAAATTTGATGTTAGTTTGTCTCTTTCGTGGGGCTGGCGCCACCTAGATGTCTTTTAAGTCATTTGAAATGTCATAACTTTCGTGTACGTACCTGTTTCACGTTTTCTAGTGGAAAAATCGATTTTTGTAAAATATATTCGTGGTAGAGGTCGCTGCGAGCCACTGTTTTCGATTTATTGGGAATTTGATTGGGATATTTTCATAGCAGGAGATTCCAGATATGCGACTAGATGAGCTCAAACTAGTCATCCCTTCATTGAAGGAAGACTAAGTATATGTTAAATCTATAAATTATCAATGAATAAATTTCGAAGAAACATTTTCAATTTCACTTTAAATAATCTTAGAGTAACACAGTTTTTTATTTCATCTGTAGACTATTATATTCTTTGAATCCTTTAAAGAACAAACAGTTCATTGCTCTTTTGCTATTCATTCGATTTTTATGAAAATTATTACTACTTCTAGTATAATATTCATGTATTTCATGGTTGTAAGTAATATCTGTAAGTAGATATGCTGGTAGTAGTTTTTTTAATATTTTATAAACGAATATCATTGCGAAATATACAAGCCTTGTTTCAACCGACTGCCATTCAAGGCACTTAAGCATCAAGTTAATTGGGGTGTATCTATTGCACTGTAGTATGATTCTCATTCCTCTATTCTGTAATTTCTGAAGTGAGGCTTTGCTGTTTTTATCTAATAAATATATTAAGGAGGCACAGTAATCAAAATGAGGCTGTATTATTGATTGATAAACTATGAGTTTAGAGTTAATTGATAAATTAGCTGAAATTCTCGAAAGAAGAAAAGTTTTTTTGATATTTTGTTTATGATATAGTTAGCATGCTCTTTGAATGCCAGTGTATTATCTATTATAACACCTAGATATTCAATTTTTGTAACAATTTCAAGTTTGGACCCATAAAGTATTATATCGATATTATACGTAATAATTTGGGAATATTTATATCTGGATGTTAAAATAATGATCTTGGTCTTATCAATATTGAGTTTAAGTTTCCCTATATCCATGTATTTTTCTACGTTTTTTAATTGAACATTCATTTTGTTGACTGCAGTTGTTAAGTTCTTAGCATTTGTAGATGCAAGAGAATCATCAGCAAAGAGATTAAGAAAGTCAGAACTAATATAATAGTTTACATCATTAATATATATAATAAAAAGTAACGGACCTAGTACGCTTACCTGTGGTACACCTAAGCAGTTTTCAATTTCTGTTGACCTATTATTATTTATTTTAGTTCGTTGATATCTGTCAGTTAAATAGCTAATGAACCAATTTAATACAGTACCCTTAATTCCATAGTATTTAAGCTTATTTATCAACACTGAGCGATCAATAGTTTCGAAGGCTCGTTTAAAGTCTAGGAATGCAGCTACTATATAATGATCTTCATCTATAAGTTTATTCCAAGTAGAGATAGTGAGTTGAATGGCTGATTCACATGAGTGGTATTTTCTAAATCCAGATTGATTAATAAATAATAAATTATTGGCCTTGAAATAGTCATAAAGCTGGTTATAAACAACCAATTCCAGGATTTTCTCCATTGCTGGCAGTGTATTTATAGGTCGATAGTTGCATGCATCGTAGTTGTTTTTAATTTTTGGTCTAGGTGTTATTACACTTGTTTCAAGTTCATTTGGGAAGTTTCCTCTTTCTAGAGAGGTATTTATGAGTTTTAATAAAATATGTCCTATAGTTGGAAAAATATTTTTCAACGTTTTAGCATTCAAAATATCTCCAATATTAAACTTATTATCGAGGGAATTAATAATTGAACATTATAGGTTTCCCTCTTGTGTAGTCAAAGTATATAAAAAAAAATTCAGCGATATCATCACTAAACAACTCTCTCCCCCCTAACTCTCTCCCCCTCCCTCTCTCCCTACACTACCATATTCGGTAAATATATATCAGCCAAATTGTCGTTCACGTTTTTGTCTTTGTGCAGAAGTTATCAAATTTACGTAGGAATGACTGTATTGTTCCAACTGCTCGGTTTTTAGAAAATAAACAACTGCTATAGTTAAAGTACCTGCTCGAAATCTTCTCCAAAACTTATAACTGATATTGTATACGTTGAAAATACCCTAAAGGATGAATGAATAGTTTCGTAATAAAAGTATCAGAATAACATTACACGGAAGACCGGCGATTACGAGTGATATGGAAAGATTTCCTCGAAAACTATAATCTTTGAGGTGAAATTCCTGCTGTTCAGAAAACCGGCTCGTGAAATGGGATCCGTATTACGACAGGGTGAAATGAAATGGAAGTGCGCGCAATCTATGCAAAATGTGTATGCATGATATTGCAGAAAACTAAAATCTGACAACGAGAAGACGTGGAGATGGAAAAGGGACCGGTAAAATATACCCGAAAAGCCTAACAAAACAACCATAAACATGAATCGTTGCTCGGATAATTAAATTTACAATTCATATTTCGACCAGAGACGTATAGTACGCGGACCGGGAACGTTTCGCCCAGTAAATTATTAGATTTTTATGCAACGTTCTATCTCGAGAAACATCGAAAACAATTTTAATGATCTAATTTTATGACATAATTCCCAAGTTATATATGCCGATACTGGATAAAACCGTGCATTAAGTGGGCGAAGTTAGTTGCATGTATTTTCCGAATCACGCGAGCTTTCGCTTACCGTGGGCTTTGTTGAAAAAAGTTTTCGAGCGACAGGAACAAGGTAATCACGGTATTCGGAGATTTTGACACCGTGCCTTTATAATAGATTAAGAAAGAGACGTGGCTCTTGGAAAGTTCATTTATCATTCTGCATGTTCTATAGAATGTTTCACGAACTTATATGCTGGGAGAATTTGAACATGGAAAATAAATTCAGAATGCAATTCTTCATTTATAGCGAAGATTGCGTCCTACTTTTTGTAGGATCGTCCATATTTTGTTATCGTAGCTCTGAAAGTTTATATGTAACAACATTCAGCCATGATCAGAAACTTCGACAGACGGTTTTCCTGGAATTTTAATTTAAACCAACTCACACTGTTGCATATTCCAGTATTTAGGAGTATGGCAAAAGCTTACTCTTTGTATGTCACCAAGCTTTGCTGATCAATTGTGCTCGCGATACAAACTTGCTCGGCATCTGGGGAGGATCTAGGTTGTCCAATTGAGGTTACAACGCCAGAAATCGTCGATAAAATCCATGGCATAATATTGGACTATCGGAGTTGAAGTGCACGAGATTACTGAGGCTATGGGCATCTCAACCGAACGGGTACGGGACATTTTACATACATTCTTGAAAATGAAAAAGATATCTGCGAGATGGGTGCCGCTTTTGCTGTCTGTTGACAACAAGCGCGACCATGTGACAACTTCAAAAGAGTTTTTTCAATCGAAACAGGGGACTTTTCCTGGCGAATCGAAGCCAAAAAGGTCAAATTGGGTTCATTGACCAACAAAGGCATGTCGACAGATTTTTTTGGATGCACTCAGTATCGTTCATATCGGCTACCTTGAAAAGAGCAAAATGATCACCGGCGTATATTATGCAGAGCTGTAGGATCGATTCGACGCCCATTTGAAGAGAAAGCGTTTCGATTTAATAAAACATTTCCTGTTTTATTTTTCAGGGAATTTTCACCTTGCCCTCGTATATAAACAGTATATCGTATACTGCGCGTTACTTAAAACTGCTGCAACCGAATATCGGATGTTCAGTCGTGGAATTCAATAAGTTTGTAGGATTAGCCTCTACGTTGCTTGCGTTTATATGTTGGGAAAAGCACGATCACATATCGATGCTTTGTAACCCATTCGCTGAACCGCCCAAGTTTCTATCTTAGCATCGACCGTCATGACAGGAAGTTCATGGATTTCCCACTTCCGGAAGGGGACAAAGATCAGTTAATCGCTATTGACGGCTAGAGAGAGGGAGATTTTTGATAGGCCACCGTGCCCAATTATTGACCATAGAATATATTTCAAGGTTTTGGTCAGGTGCAGCTATTATTATTATTATTATTAGCTATAATAATCGCCATTCGCTGAACCGCCCAAGTTTCTATCTCAGCATCGACTCTCATAACAGGAAGCTCATGGATTTCCCACCTCCGGAAGGGGACAAAGATCAGTAAATCGCTATTGACGGCTAGAGAGAGAGGGAGATTCTTAATAGGCCACCGTGCCCAATTATTATAATTGACCATAGAATATGTTTCAAGGTTTTGGTCAGGTGCAGTTATTATTACCTATAATAATCGAAAAAGAACTGTTTTTCATTCAATATTATTATACTTTATATATGAAGTTCATATGTACTCCAAGGATCCATCCACTTTAGACACAAGAAGAAAAAATGATTGATTTATTTATAGTTTGAAAAATTTTATCGAAATTATATAGTGCAACGACAAGATCACGCAATGTCTACAAAAAATTTAAAATAATACTACCCACATGAAACTTTTATATAATTTTTAACTCTCATTTTAAAGCGTTGTGACCTTGAAAACTAGACGAATTGGTAGAGGTACTACTCATGAGCAGAAATTATCGTTGAGATGCTCAAAACTAAATAAGAAACCTAGGCAAGTCATCTAGTGGTCGAAGGATAATCCAGTCCTCCAGCAAATAAAGATATTTGACCAGGAAGTGGTCATACTGTATGAGGCAACAATTATTGTTAATTTCGTGTGAACTTTATTTTGATATCTTCACTGTACTTCGAATTCAATATACAAAGGTGAATCAATGATAGCGAAGCAATTTTATGACCATCATATTTCAAACCGTATCACGAAACACTAACATGTCATCCTAGAATCTGAGAATGATGGTAGAATTTGCGAGCGATGTACACGAATTTATTGAGTCGGGAAGGGCCTGATAGTATCATGTATGCATGGAATCTTAAAATAGAACGAAAACTTTAAATTTGTACGTATAAAGCAAATGAGGTTATATTTTCGTAAGCTCGCATAAAACGTAATCTAACAAAATGTAGGTGGCACGTGATTCTATCATGTATTTTATAACAAAATACGGCATGCAATATTTTAACTGGGGTAACTTGTGTTGAATAAATTTTCCTTATGAATTCGTAAGTTGTTACCCAGAGCCCGCGTACAAATTTCGAACGTATATCTACGAATAATATCGGCCCCGAGAATTAATGGAATGCCACACAAATCAGCCCGTCATTTGCTCTAATCTACATCGTTCGCGAACATAATAAAAGGTCCAAGAACGGATAGCCCATCTAGGCAGAAATAAAAGAGAAACAAGTCTGTTCAATATGCATAAAGATTTGATCGTATATCATGATAGAACAGAAATGAAAATATTAACCCGCTGATCAAAACCTGAACTTCACTCTAATAACAATAGAAACCAACTACTTTCTTTGAATTTAATCAACTCGAAAATTGAAAAACGTATGTGATTCCTTGTTTAATGCAGCTTATCGTGTGAAATTCGGTAAATTTTGTAGTTATAATTGAAAGAAAGCCCTTTATTCCATCACTTGAAGATATGCCTTTGAACCCGGGGCTTGATTGTCTTTTTTATCACTCAGAGTGATTACAGTTTTTCGTTATTTGGCATTAATAAACACTTGTAGTTGTTTGCTAATTCAAACTTTTTTCATTTAAAAGAATTAATATATGCGTATAATGAAATAGAACATTTTTACTTTGTTTTTATCACATATATTATAGTTTGGGAAATTCATTGATAGAATAGTATAATTGGAATTGGATAATGAGATAATATTTGCATGAAGTTATCCTATATTGTTTGTCGCCAAAATACATCAAAACATGAAATAACAGACAACTTCTTAAATAGGGCTGCTGGAATTTTCGTAAGCAAGAAAGAATCATTGAAGGGTAATTTCCATTTTACTGTACAGTGACAAATAGGGTTACTCAATTAATAAGAAGAAGACACTTTATTGTAACCCATGATTTTTGTGCTGAAATTTTGTATAAATGCTGTCTATCGAATAAACTGTTTCAGAAGATGAGAGGAATTAAACATATGCCTCTTGTTGCCCTCCATAGTTGTCAGTTCCTGATACCATACCTGAAGTTGATATATGTACCAATAGAATCGTTGTGAATTCGATCAATTATTTAATACGATACTCGTCCCCTGACTCATTTAGTTGTCGTAGTTGTAAAGCGAAAATTGAGGTCAATACTTCGCCCATCACAATCGTTTACGCAAAGGGAATTGCGGTATTAAACGTGTCTTAGTGGCCGACACGAGCAAAATTTGTTGCAACAGTTTCTTGTTACTCTGTCAAGAGGTTATTGCAATGCCAGCCGTTCCAAATATCCATTGGTCTCGTAAGCTCTTGGGCTTATCCCAAAATCCCGACTACTTTCCAGTAATTATAGTTACCTGTATCGGGGATTTGGGGAATTTAATTGCCAATTAGTACATCGACATATTCGGAATATGTTCAATTGCATTTGTAATACCACAGTTTATACTATCCGAATTATCGATACGTGCTTATTAGTAGCGACTCTGGTCAATAAACGATAACTTCACACGGGAAATGTAAAATTTGAACGTGCGATAGGAGGGGAGACTTTACTTGTAGAAAATGCATTCGAACTGTACAACGAAAGACACAAGTAAAAGAAGTATGTTATTATAAATAATTGAGTTACTTAGCAAAAGAGTGTGTCAATGAATACTGACTGTAAAAATTAAAAATCAATTGTAAAATGCAAATATGTAATATGTATTGGCAATACAAGTACCTAATGTCTAAATATAATTGTGAATGTATGATAAGTTAGTGTTAAGCAAGTGAACATTTTATTTTCGCTAACTGAGTTTTTATTTTTATTTTTCTAATTGTCTTTGGAAGAAGGTATGTAAAAAAATCGAGGCCCTAAGTGTAATCAATTAAAGGGCGGAATATATGCAAAGTGCATATATTTGCATATTTTGCATATTTCCACAAATTTCATAAAAAATTGCATATTTCGGCAAAAATAAAATTTGTGTACATATTTTTATGTTTTTCGTTTTATCAAAAGATTAAGTGCGACCCTTGCAGATAATTGAAATAATTTAAAAGGTGGGTAGGTTTTATTATTATATGGTTTATGGGCCCATTTCATTCTTATATGGTTTATTGCCGGCATTTATTGGATGTTTAGGAATTTCCAAGTAATCAGCTTGCCTAATTCACCGAACAGAAACAAGACAAGAAGGTTCACTTGAAGCTCCACCCCTAATGATGTCTATTTCGCTGGCACACTTAAATAATCCTTGGTGGTGCCAAGTCGTGTTCGGTGGTAGTGAGAACAGAACAGAAACTTCTGTTCGGTGCGCGGGGGTCTAGTTGGAATGCGGCGGCTTGCTTTTATAGTTCGGACTTCAAAGTACCGACGCCAAGTGAACCTTCTTGTCTTGTTTCTTTTCGGTGCCTAATTGGAGAGCAAATGTGGTCTCTTCTTTTGTATTTATATTGTATAGTTTAGTTTGTCGATAGATTCCAGTGTGAAAAGAGTGATTTCGAAAATATTAATTTAAACGCAAAAAATGCCGAAAGCCGCTTCGTGGATTAAAAATTTTCCTGAGTTGGAGTTTAGTGGGGATAAAGTGTTTTGCAAAGTTTGTGCCAAAATCATTGTTTGTGAAAAGAAGTTCCAAATTGATCAACACTTGAAAACAGCTATGTATAAAGCTAAGTTGCAGAAAAATAAATCTGCCTGTTCAGCAGTGTGTGCAAACCGCATTTCAAAATGTCAAACCAAAGAGTGAAAAGGAGGTGTTCCATCAAGACTTATGCAAAGCTTATTTAGTCGCAGCAAATATACCTTTGAAGAAACTGCAAATACACAATTCAGAGATTTTTTGCAAAAATATTGTACTCAAAACATCCCTGACGAATCCACACTTAGAAAGAAGTATGTGCAAACAGTATACGAAACCGTATTGGAAGAAATTAAAGTTTCACTGGGCGATGAACATTTTTATATTATTGTTGATGAAAGCACAGACTCATGTGGTCGATATATCGCACATCTTATTATTGGAGGGCTTCAAGAAAATGAGCCAGGGAAGCCATATTTAATATCTTCTAAACAGTTAGAAATTAAAGTTTCACTGGGCGATGAACATTTTTATATTATTGTTGATGAAAGCACAGACTCATGTGGTCGATATATCGCACATCTTATTATTGGAGGGCTTCAAGAAAATGAGCCAGGGAAGCCATATTTAATATCTTCTAAACAGTTAGACAAAACAAATAATGTGACCGTAACTCGATTTATTCAGCAGTCTCTATCAAATTTTTTTCTACCAAATCCAGTTCCAGTAGAGAAGTTTTTAGTGTTTTTGTCTGACGCAGCGCCGTATATGGTTAAAGTAGGCCAAAACTTAAAAATATTTTATCCCAATATGGTACATGTCACTTGCCTTTTAAACGGGATAAACAGAGTTGCAGAAACTAGAACAGCATATCCCTTGGTGAACAAATTAATCTCAAATGTAAAGAAAGTGTTTTTGAAAGAACCTCTAAGAGTGCAGATCTATAGAGAGAAATTGCCAGAAGTTAGTTTACCTCCAACGACCGTAATTACTCGATGGGGAACATGGATTAAGGCCGCGATATTCTACACAGACCATTTTGAAGTCATTAAAGACATAGTTTTAGATTTAGAAGACAATTCACAGTGTGTAGTGCAAAGTCAAGCAGTATTGAAAAATGTAAATTTAGCTAAGGAACTTGTTGTTATTAAGGTTAATTTTAGTTATATACCAGATATAATAACTTCGTTAGAAAGTATGAATATGAGTTTAAGAGAATCAATTAATATTGTTGAAACTTTTTCCGACAAATGCAAAAAAGTTCCCGGTGATGTAGGAAATCAAGTAAGAAGTAAACTCGAAGTTATTGTGGGAAAGAATGAAGGCTTTAAGTATTTAATGGAAGTCAAAAATATTTTTGATACTAAACCATCCAACGAAGTAATACCTTGGCCTTATAACTTACTACCCAAATTAAAATATTGCCAGATCACATCGGTAGATGTTGTTTCCTTGTACAAACATATTTTTACAGACAGAAGGCTAACACTTTTATTGGAAAATTTAAAAAAATGTATAGTTATAAATGCATTTTATTCTATTTCAGGTTAAAAAATTTACCTATTATATTTTTCTTTTAATTTTACTTAAAATAAATAATTTTTGTAAGAGTCGGCGTTTCTTTATTTCCATTTTTCCATGTTATATTCAAGTCATATCAATGCATATTTTGACAAATAAATGCATATTGTTGCATATTTCAAAGAAAAACTATGCATATATATGCGCATATTTCAACTGAATTGACGTGCATATATTCCGCCCTTTAGACTAATCATATACTTCAACTGTCATCTGTCGTGTCAAAGCAAAAAAATTAAAAATGATTTATCCCATATGAAACCGAAACACTTTCTAGCCTTTCTTTTGTTTTATTTTGGAAATAAACGATACAATATTTACATCGTTGAAATCGGAAAAGAGTACTCTCCCCAAGGAATTCGTGCACTGTTACTATTTAAAAGAAGTTAGTCTTGGATAAAAAATATACCGATAAAATTTCAATATATCTCAAACCGTTCTCGATAAATTTGATCGATAAAAATATATTCATGAATAGAAGAGAATATTACAAATTTTAACAAATACAACTCAAATCACTGAGTATTTATAACTGTTTCTATATTCATGAATAAATTCATTGGTGTGTATCGAATGTTTAAGTAATGTGATATAGAGCAAAACCTCATATTTAAATATAGATGGAAACAGAAAGAATCGTTCGAGGGACGTTCTTACATCCGTTTTCTAGAAACGATCCTTAACGCGATAGCATCATCCAATCTGAAACCGGACACCTACCTATTTCCAGGAATGTATCCTTGATTGTATTCCGACTGGAGCGGACGACCCTACCGGAATCTTAATACAGTAGCTGATCTGAATTTTTACAATTAGAAGGACGTGCGCCGAACTTTATCGAATCTGAAATAGCAAATTAACTCAGTCACATAGTTTTTCGAAGATAATCCAATTCGAGAGTGGAAGAAGAAGAAAACTTTCCGATTCGATATAGAATATCCTTGGGATGTTTTATTATGCTAATCAATGTAAATGACTTTCAAAAGGAATTTGTCACTCGTAATGGAGCACTTAAAAGCAACGCGGAATAGATGGAAACGATTCGAGTTTTTGTCTTTTGGACATTACAAATGCAATTAACGAGGTCTGCCAATTATTTCGATAATCTGACTTTGGATATTTACCGCATTGGAAACCGTTCACGTTCGCAATATCGATAAATTTGATTCAGACTTATATTGATTCGAGTCATTGGTAGCAGATCTATATAGGAGATAAACTTTTGGAAGCACCAATATCTGTGATCCCTAAAATAATGGAGAAAGAAATCAATATCGAGATGATCCAATATCGTGAATCTATCTGCCTACGTAAGACATATATGGCAGATATCCATTGAAAAATTCTTAGCTGTAAACATTAGACATCTCCAATGCATTTGACCGAGTATGGCACCAAGACCTTCTTGGGAAACTTCTGTTATATGGTTTGTCGCAGTCAAATGTTTCGATAGTCATCAATTTTTTTCCTAGGTAGAACTCTCCATGGAATGAGATAAAAAAATGAATTCCAATTATCTGAACTTATATAGACTTTAACCCAATACAACTTGAATTGAAACTTGACTTCGTTTTTAACCTTTAACTAGATCCCGCCAAGTCGAGCGGGAAGCAAACACTGCCGTACCATCCTTTACTGGAACCATTTCACCGCATTTTCAGGCCCCTATTTGAGAACCTCTGGATAAGACCAGAACGCAGAAATTCGTCATCCAGTAAGCTATAAAATCACATACTTAAAATAAAAAATTTCAAGTCTGTAGGTCATTTAGTTCCGAAGTTAAGCGAAAGCAAAGTTTCGCATTTATGACACTCATTCCCTCACTCACTCATGATCATCAGAATAGAACTAGTACTTCCCATAAACACAGAGAGCTGAAATTTGGTACAGAGTTAGTGTTTAATGGCCACATAAAGGGAAAACTATAAAAACTAGGATAATCGAAGATCTGGAGTACCTGGTGACCCTTAATTGAAAACACAAGAGCCCAACCAAACTATTAATGATCGACATACCGCCTTTACAAAAAAAATCCAACTTTGTTTGCCTCTTCATTTGATGTCAAAAATCGAAGGTCTGATGTATCTGATGAAGAAACCTCAGCTTGTCTCAGCTGTATTAGAGATATGGCAATGCCCCCTTCTACTATTGGTACATAAAAGAATGCCGTGAATTTGATTCACGAATTATTGCCTATTAAGTCAAAATTTGAGATCATACCCCGGGCATACGTGTACAGAGAACAATTCCAAATCTGTGTGGCGTATGCCCTAACAATTCACAAGAGCCAAGGTCTAAGTTTAAAAAATGCCCTTATGGACATTGGCACCTCCATATTCTCTTGTGGCCAAACCTACGTGGCGCTTTCACCAGTAACCAATCTTCATGGGGTGCACCTCATAAATGTTGACTTCAAGAGTATAAAAGCTCAAGCTTCAGCGATTACCGAATACAACCGGCTTAGGCGTAAATACCGCGCCGATCTTTCAGAAATTAAACCGCCTAAACCGTCTAAAAGAATAAATAATGAACGCGAATGGGCAATACGAAAGACTGTTGCTACTGTACAAGAATCAGAACCGGAAAAAAAGAAAAGAAAGATTTGTAATAATAAAAAAACTACTCCCAAAAAGAAAAAAAATGTGTCAAATAAGAAAATCTAATGAAATAAATCAATATGCCCACGTTTCTACAAAAAGAAATGAAATCCCACCAAAAACATTCTGTAAAAAACTAGCCAAGTCTCGATGGAGCTGCTTCTTTAAGGGTACAGAACCAGGTGCTCCATGACACCATTGCACCAATCTGTCGCCAGAACCGCTACCCATTGACGATGGAAAATTGCCACTTGGAAAACGTTGATTCAATAACCAGTCAATTGTAGGCTTGATAAAGTTGCGTATTTCAATAATACTTATGTGTAGGCGAGCCTGAAACAAACAGTATAAAAAATTATTTCCAGTACATACTTCTTGATAGAAGTCTGTCTGTACGTCTATTTTATATTAGATCGGTGGTCGATTTGACGCTCTAAAAAGAAGAGAGCAGAAGTCAGCATTGTCAATGCTGAATGCATGTGTTGCACAATCAACAACAGCCTAAAATGAGACACTAGCATCCAATTACCAATAGCAGTATGGGCTATTATCTCGCTTAACAAACATAGGTAGTTACAACAGGTAACATTACGTGTAAACAAAATTGACTTGTACCCACTAACGGTAACTATAATAATAAAGAAATCGCAGTAAGGAACCTTAGACTTGGCACGACTTTGTCTAGATTTCATTACTTTTTAGAGATAAACAAGCAGCTCCATCGAGACTTGGCTAGTTTTTTGCAGAATGTTTTTGGTGGGGTAATATTTACATAGTTTCACTAATAAATATTAAGTGACTCGTTAAAATATCAATGGAAAGAACAATCAAACATGTTAAAATATAACTGACCTGTTACCGATTTGGCTTTTGGTTTTATAACCTTGACTTAACGTCCCTCTCTACCAGTAAACTTGAGAGGTTGACTTTAACCCATCATATACTTGTGTAAGATCCTTAAAGAAATATATCTGTCGGATGAGGATAAACTAACTTCACGTTATAATCAGAATTCCTTGCTAATCTCTTATGATCAAATAACTGAAATTACTATTTTATTGAATGCAACTATGAACGCTCTGATGCGGCTCACAATCTGGGCACCTGTATTGGTACTCAACATAGGAAATCAGGAAAATCCTATGTTGTAGGCCCAAAGCGCAAGTGCCCATAACTCTTCTCCAACCTTCCAAGTCTTTATTAAATGACAGATTCATAACTTCCTATCGCGGTAGTAAGAAACAAACCCGTCTCTTCGTCTATACTCTGAACTGACTTGAAATCACATTATATTAACTCTTGTAAGAATATACTTTCAAGCTTTGTCCGAACGAAACGTGAAGGAACAAAGTTGATGCTTGCTGATGACAGCTTTTCCTAGTTCTCGAATCTTCTGATTAATTTTATGGATGAGGATATTAGCAAATTCAATTTTCAGTTATAGAAAAATCATTTAACCAATAGATATTCATGATAGGAATTAAAATATTTCACCTTGTTGGTTTTATAAATACCAACGCTTTTGAAGGGAGGTGACGATAGCATCTTTTTTAATTCACGATAATAAAATCAGTTTTGAGTTGATTTCGAAATTTGCTTCAACATATATAACAGTAAGTTAGCCTACTATAACGATACGAATAGCGGAGATGTAATTTGATGACAAAGCAAACAGACCCCGGTTAACAGCTTGCTAAAGTACATATTGATATAGCCGATGAGTGATATCCTACTTCTGTATATTCAAGTGACTGTACACGAGAAAAATTAATTCAAACTATGTCGTTGAAACTGCTCATATTTGACTCTCATCATATGAGTATTAAATACATCGTATTTTTATATGCAAGATGCCGTCTCATCTTCACCATAAACCATGCCACGTCAAAGTGTCAAATTATTATAACTCAATCAAATTCACTTAGTTATAGTTATTCAGAACTCAAATGATTTCATTTTCAGGAGAAACTATCGTTTTTTTCGCTATGGTTATAAAATGAAGACTTTTGTTACACGATGGAGAAGGAATAACTTCACTAACCAAAGTCAAACACGATTGGCACCTCCACCAAATTATAAACAGTTTACAACAAAGTTCTAATTTTCTAAATTTAAGGTAAGACTTCACCACGTAGCTTGAGTTTTGATTGCATTTTGAAAACGGATGAAAACGAGTTACTGCTACAAATAAAAACTGAAGAGACAACTTGGTTATTTTTGCGTATCTTGGCACTACATTTACCATCTGCATCTCTCATATTAAATGTCAATAGTTCTTATAATATATGTAGCATTGGAGAAATAAATGAACGTATTCATTTATTCCCTGTGGGCTTTTTCCAAATAACAATGGAAACGTCTCTCTAATGTAGATCGATCAGTAATCTTACAAACTAATAGCTCTTGCTAGACAGGGTTCCCGCTCTGTCATGGAGCTTATCAACTGGTCTCTTGAGAGTAGATCGATCAGTAACATTACAAACTAATAGTTCTAGATAGCTGTTTCCCTTTCATCAGTGGAACGAGGAAGCTTGCAATGTTACTGAACGATTCCTAACCACCCTACAAAATAGTAGAAAGACCAAAATATTATCAATAAAAACATGTTTACAGTTAGTCTGGAATTAATTAACTTTTGTTAATTTCGAGAAATGTATCAATGTTGTACATCGTTTGTTTTTTAGTGGGATATCTACTCGTAGATGGCGTTAGATATTTTGGTCTTTGTATCAAACTGTAGGGAGGTTATGTATACCTTCAACATAGATCGTTCAGTAGCGCTGTCAGTTTGCTCGTTTAACTGATGACCTCCGTGAGATGAAACAGCTGTCTAGAACCATAAGCTTGTAATGTTAGTAATCGATCTAGACTACAGTGACCTTGTCATCGTTCTTATATATTATATTACGTTTTCAACTATATAAACAATATTCTACAGTTGCTTTTGGTGCCAAATAACCTGCAATAACGTGAGCTAATATACTTGGCTAACTATCTTGACATGAAAACTGTGAATAGTAGCTCTGGTCACATCATTATGTGATTGAGTTGTAAATGTAAATATTACTGTAATGGGTATTCAGTGATTTTATCCTCCGCGATTTCACATCGATGTTGGGAGAGAAGGTAGGCAATGGAGTTTTTCTTAAGAGTTAGGCGGTTTTAGGCATCAGGAAAAACTTAACTAGGCAAACAGTACCACGATTTTGCACAGATTAGGATATCGAAGAATGTATCTATGGAAAAAATAAACCGACTATTCGGAAATTAAGTCGTGAAATATCTTTGTGAGAGCGTTCAAGTGATGTCAATCAAATGGTCGCCGAGGGAATCGCGTGCTGCTGGTCGGGCGTGATCATGGCGTGATTCCCAAAACTTCAAGCTACAAATCCACCGCAAATATAGAAATAGTGCACCGTGACACGGCAATCTATATTTTATTAGTTTAAAACTGATTTTAACTACATTTAATAACACAGGCGTAAATTGGTGGAGACATGGAACTGCGTGAAAGGGTGTATAAAAGAATCTAGCCTGGCAGTTACCAGGTCCGCGAAATAAAGCTGTTTATGACTGTAATATCAGTATTTATATTCTTATTTTATTTCCTAGACACGCCACATTTGTTTCATTAGCAGCAGTGACAATAAGCATTTTCAAACTTACACCCTCATAACTTTTTTTATTCAATAATCAATCATTTCTGAGAGTAAGTTATAATATTACGTATAAAATATAATAGAGATTTGCTTAAGAGTGAGTGTAGTTTCGCACTTTCTTTGGACTTCATAACGTTTTATTAATATGTGGCTCATTATGCCAAATTTCATGGAATCTATACAGAACGTTTGACAATTATAGGAAAATGGTAACATTTTTATTCAACTCCCATGTCCTCTAGCGTTTAATCGACTTATTTCAATACCGAAAACCTGTGGTAGCTGCATGTACACGAAATATGTATATTAATTTTCTCTAGAACATATTTCGTCAACTTTTCCAGAATGTTTGTATTAAAGACGTGCGGAATTGGAAAACTAATTGCAGTAGACTTCATCCTAGTTGCTAATTGTAAAATAAATCGATGTTAATTCGATTTAGTTTATAAGTCACAAATTGCATTACGATATTTTAATAGCATTAAGAGACATCTAGACTAAAAACGTATGCTGTAATGTACATCGTGTGATACAAGAAATTAATGAAGGGGAATGTGGAAAATTATTCTACATTACTAGTAAGATAAGATAGTTTTTACTGATGACAGGAGAATTTAACTCTTCCGATTATGCTCAAAATGATATATGTTAAAAAGCTGTTTAGAAATTGAGTTAGATGTCAAAAAATATGTTCCTTGGTGAGTGTACAAATGCGGTTTTGTTCTGCAGGAACTGTAGCTGCACTTGATTCAGTTGCAAGCATTTCGTCGGAAAAATTCAGAAAAACTGGGAATCATAATTATTTGAACATGATTTTAACATTTATATGGAAATAATAAACAAAATCGATGTTGGAAGCCGTTATTTCTTGATTATTTATCATATCGCATCTTAATATTAATAAAAGAAAACACTCACTAGTTTATGTATCACATAACTTTGAATTCCATCAACGCTACTAACTTATAGAATATATAGAATCGATGCCATATTATTACTTAATATTTGTCAAACGTCATTATTATTTCATATCATCTTCAAGATGCTGTAAACCATCATTCCATCCGAAGGAGAAGACAGTGAAAAGTCGTTTCCGATAATACAGAAAGAAACACAATATGTATTATTATTATTATATCGAAGTTGCACAACATTTTCACAATGTTACCACCTTTACATGAAACTTTTGAATACGTTTCGATTAATTTAAAAATACTTCTTACTAAGTCATATGCGGTCATTTTTTTTCTATACTTTGCTACACGGGGAAACTTATATTGTTCGAAGAACATCGTGTGAGCCAGCTGTGGAATGTTGGAAGAGGAGGTAGGCATTCGAATTTTTCATAATAGTTTCGAGGTTATAGGCATCGGGAAAAACCTCACTGGGCAAAGAGTTCCACAAGTTCGCCGATCGATAGAAAAATGGGGTCTGGTACGAAGAATTTCGACAGGTCTCGAGCTTGATGATGAACTGGTACTACTGGACTAGCTTGAGCTCATTTAGTCCGCCTATCTGGAATCTCTCGTAGTGACAGACGAGATTTCTAAAGAACACAGACCTTGGAAATATATATAGAAAAAGGATCTACGATTTTCTAGAGAGGTCAATGCATTCGTCAGTGAAAATCTCCGTTCTGAATAGAATCGAACAGCTTCAGCACATGTTTGACTGCCGAACTCCAAACATAATGAACAGTACTCTAGGACAAGTCGAATATGTGCTTTGTAGATTATGAGGAGCTGTTGGGGTATAAAGTAGCTCTTGAATAGAAAACCAAGTTTTCGTGAAGCGATTTTCGCAATGGACCTCCGATGAGAGGCTGCTGTTGGTGGTTATCCCGAGCATGGATATGGAAGACTTCACAGGACAAGTTGTACCTGACATCATCATGTTAGGGATTATGGGATTCGCCTTACTGGAGATGAATCAGACGAATAGCTCTCTTCTGGATAGAAGCCAAGAACTTCAGCGTATGTTTGGGTTCCGAACTCCAAACATGTTAACAGTGCTCCAGGACATGTCGAATCTCATATCTGGCTGTCGATGGCAGCAATATCAGGAGGGTCCTTCCCTTGTGGAATTTGCTGCAAACAATCCAGCAAAAAGGTTGGCTTCTTCTTCTGGTATACTAACCAGTGTGCGATCATCTTTCGTTGGTATTCTTGAAATCATTAGAAGTCTCGTTTAATTACCCCAAAATCGGATTTTTTATTTCAAGGAGAGGGGAAAGCCATCACATATGTCGGATTATAGCATATTTTTTTTGGTTTGCATGACATCCATAAATTACATCACACGTGAAGGGGCAGACGGGTCTATTGGGGGGGGGTGTATGAAGTCAATGAAATATTCATTATCTAGCATAAACGAACCTTCTATTCTCTATATATTGTATTTTTCAATTCAGCTGTCAAGTTAGTAGCTTGTGAAGATTCATTTCCAAAATTAATAAATTATTCAGATGAATAATTAAGTATAGGTGTTTACAAATGAATAACAAATAAAAGTTTTTTCAAGTTATGTAATCGCTTGTTCGGTTTTACACATTCCATTCGAAACATTAGTGGATGAACTAGAGACATAACATGTCCGCAACAGTTAATATCGATAAATAACCGATTCATAATAGCTGCCATCAAATCGTCACGAGATTTATAACTGATCGTTCCTAGTCCTTGTCAATGGTGTTTGATCTAATCTGCCATTTATTAACATTAACAGACACTAAACGGTTTATTGAAGCTGATATTGACAGAGTAGGTCAGTGTTGGACTATGCTATTTCATTCCATATCATCTACGGCGATTTATGCAACATAATGCTCTGACTAAAGGTTCATTAGATTTTCTATTCCCTGAGCGCAATCTAGTTTCGCTACGTTCATTGTCACTACATTGCTAGGTAATTTACGCGTTAAGCATCATTAGCTTTCAATTTTGTGACTATACTTCATGTTCCTGTTTTTGCCATACGAATATTATTAGTTAATCGGATATTTTTATTCCTCTCGCACGAGAACTCTGAGATAAAACTCTGATTGTTTAATCAATTCATATATTGGTGATATTTCTTATAATCATGGTTAAATAACAGCCCTTTCAGACAATTACGCCCTCTCCATGATCAGTATAGTAATTTGATATTTTCTTGAGAGAATATAATCAATCTAAAGCATCTTTGTAAGAGCACATCATGGAATGTTCTCGCTCATGGTCGGAGGACACTCATTTTTCTATTACTTGATTAACTTCTTAAATGATGAATCAAAATAAGTTAGTAGGAAGAAGTGCTGCAACGCAACCTTCTGATGCTAGGAATAAGCCTCAGTTTATTGTGCATTTTCAGGAATATGTGGGTAAGGGGATAAGTCCCTGAAAATTAAACAGGTGGCACCACAATCGGAAATCCCATGTGACATTTGTGATGTACCATCTTTAACTAGGACGCATTAAAATTTTCAGACTGATATGTCATTCATTTCTGTTTTCACACCTATCGACAGCAAGCAACCTTGAAGATTTTTGTAAACATGGAAAATGTGAATATCGCGTCTTGATTAAACGTTATTTCTTGCGTGGAAAAAAAATTACGCAAACCAAAGCATCGCTTGTCAAACATTATGGGGACTCCTCACCATCGATTGGAATGATTCACAAGAGGTTTACTGATTTTCGTTATGGCAGTATGACTACAAAGGACGCCGAACGCTCTGACCGCACCAATTGATGTTACAATGCCAGAAATCGTCGATAAAATCCATAGTATGATATTGGACGATCGGCAAGTTGAAGTGCATGAGATTGCTGAGGCTACGGGCATTTCAACCGAACGGGTACGGGAACATTTTGCATGAATTTTTGAATAACAGAAAGCTATCTGCTTGATGGGTGCCGTATTTGCTCTCGTTTGACAACTTCAAGAGAGTGTTTGTCGATATTCAAGCGCGATAAGAAGGACTTTTCGCGCCTTTTCGTAACCGTGAACGGAACACGAAACCATCACAACATACCAGAGATCGAAGAGCAGCCGAAACAGTGGACTTGTCCTGGCGAATCGTAGCCGAAAAACGGCAAAGTAGGTTTATCGGCCAACAAAGTCATGGCAACAGATTTTTGAGATGCACCCGGCATCGTCCATATCGATTACCTTGAAAAGGGCAAAACGATCACCGGCGTGTATTATTTTGAAGCAAAAGCGGCCGCATTTGGCAAAGAAAAAAGTGCTCTTTCACCAGGACAACTCACCGGCACACAGACCCGCAATTGCAATGACAAAATTGCATGAATTGCGCTAAGAATTGGTTCGTCATCCACCATATCATCCATATTTGCCCCCCTGCGACTTTTATCTATTTACAAACTGACTCGGCGGAAAGAGATTTGGCTCCAACGATGAGGTCATTGCTGAAACAAACGCCTATTTTGAAGGATTGCCGAAATCGTATTATTTGGAAGGGTTCAAAAATCAGAAACACTTCGAACGAAGGGCTGCAAGGAGATTATGTTGATAAGTAAAGTAAGTTTTGATCAGGGACTTTTCACCTTTCCCTCGTACATGCATCTCAATTCTCTACTTTCATATCCTCTTATTTCATGTTCATATCAAAGTTTAACTTAGGTAATAATATTAACTTACTAAAAAGTACGAATTAATCATCCTTGTCCACACAAAAAGCTATTGAAGTACTAAGGAGCTTTCAGCTACCGAGTAGTCATCATGAGAGTAAACTAAATTAGAATGTGCCTGTTTAAATACTATTTGGGTTAATAATGCAAACAAGGGATTAACCTCAGTTGGAGATAAATCGGAATTTAATAAATTGCTTTTTCGTTTCTACTTTTCCATCCCTTCTAAATTACCTAGATATTTGTTTTAAAAGTAATAAACTTTGTTGAGAAATGGTGTGACCTGCATTTGAGATATGTTCTGCTAATGTTGATTTTCACTATAATCCTTCTTCATATGAGCAAAATGTTCTTTATAACGAGTTAACATGTTTGTTCTAGTTTGACCCACATAGCATTATGAACACGACTCACAAGCAATCGGGAACTTTATCAAAAGTATTGCCTAAACTGGTTTTTAGCTTGTTCTAGCATCTATAAACTGGTTTAATTGCAAATTCAGAAAACAAATCATGTTTTTTATTGATTACTGAAGGATGATAAGTGAAACTTGAATGTCACTATATTATTTGGAAGTAAAAGGTATAATTTGGGTAGTTACGTTCCATTTTCCGTTTTTGGGTAGAAATTAACTTAGTTATCAAAGATTTGTCGCAACCATTGTCCGTCGCTATTTTCTGAATTTCATTATTATAATTTTTCTGGCTCAAAGGAATGTTCAATGTTCTTTGAACAAGACTGGAAAGGTGCTATTTTAATTAATTGGCGTACATGAATCCGCTGGAATATATCTACTAGTTTGAGTAGGTTTTCTGTATATGTCGAAGTCCCGTCTTTTATAATGTTAATATCTAGGATAGGAAGCTGCTTATCTGTTTCTATTTCGACAGTGAATTTAACTGAATCAAATCGGTTATGAAGCGCGTTCAAAATCGCGAAAATATCATGGATAAGTTTTGGAAACTGATTTAATTTTTATTTTAAGCATGTTTCAAGATCGCTTAATCAAATATTGGCCAGAAAACGCAAAATTCATTTTACCTATGAATGACATACATATTTTTCCGGTAGGTCGTCGGAAAAGTATAGTGTCCAACTCGTTCGGAAACTGGTTATGTCATACACACTCGTATGAAATATTCTATTTTCCGCACTAGTTGCACAATATACTATTATCGACTGATTGGGGTTCTTGTGAACAATGAAACAACATCATATGAAACTAGGGTATCACCAGGTTGAAGGTTTAACTCGTTATAAAGAACATGTTGCCCATATAAATGTATAGGGGTCTTTCTAGACCTGGCGAAAGCATTCGACACAGTGAACCATCAGAAACTCCTCTCTATTCTTGAAACAAATGGGATTCGAGGTACTGTGTTGGATGTTTTCAGCAATTATTTAGATAAAATCCATGACTCGCTAAGTGTTCCGACTACCGTCAAGATAGGAGTACCTCAAGGAAGGTACTGGGACCAGTACTCTTTCTGCTCTACATCAATTCAATGCTTTCACTATCAAATGCTAAAATTGTTTCATATGCTGATGACACTGTGATCTTATTCGAGGGTAATTCTTGGTCACAAGTTAAATTATACGTCCACAGTGAACTAAACATAATAACGAATTGCCTAAATGCTTCCCAACTATCTCTGAATGTCGAAAAAACGCACTCTATAGCTTTTTCTGCCAATAATGCGAATATACCAGAGTTCCAGAATATTAGCATCACTAATCTAAATAAAAACATCACTGAAGTTAACCAAATCAAATACTTAGGCATTATAATCGACAACTCACATCAACTACTTAACAACAAAACTGAGAAAACTCATTTACATATTTTATATACTGAGAGAGATACTGTCGACCAAACTGTTACTTATAATATATATACAAATCACTTGTGGAGTCACTCCTGCGCTATGGTATACTAGTGTGGGGTGGTCTCTATAAGAACTCATTACAAAATCTCAAAGTGATCCAGAATTTTATATTAAAAATCATTTTAGACGAAAAAACCGTTCCTCTACAAATGCATTGTATTCTCCAGATATATTTAATATTCGGTCATTATATTTTCTAACAATTTTAATATCGACCTATAAGAGTAGTCATTGTCAGCAAACATTAAATCATGGTTACTCGCGGCACGTTGAACCAGCTACTTGTTACACCACTTAACAACAAGAACATAAGTCACCGCAATTACAGGGACTTCTTGAGAATTATAGAAACATAAACATAGTATATTTATTATTTACCAGCTTACAGCCTTAACTGCACTGTTGAATTTTGATTCACACAATTACTGCATATTGTAATATGTGTTGCTTTGTACACATTCACCCTCCATCTCTTATATTATTTATACTGTTCCTTTCCTTCTCCTTATTTCTTAATTGTCTTGTATTCATTTTATGCTTTTCTTTTTTTCTCACTACACAATACAAGTGTGTACTCACTTAGAGTGTGGGAGAAAAAATCACTAGAATGTGAAATATTATTATATTGCTTTATATTTGTAATATTTGTAATATTAAATATTAAATGTATAAATAAAGAAGAATAATAGTGAAATATCAGCATTATCAGAACATATTTTTAAATTTATTACTCTTAAAACAGTACAGACAAATATCTAGGTGATTAAGAAGGTATGTAAATGTATGTATCCATTCCAAAATAGTATTTAAATAGGCACATTTTGATTTTTAATTTAGTTTACTCTAATGATGGCTACTTCTTTCTGAAAGGTCCTTAGTAATGCAATAGTATTTTTAGTTGAAAAGGGTGATTATTTCGTACTTATTAGTAATAAGTATATTGTATCCAAAGTTGTGAACTCTTTTAGTGTATTGATATTAACGTAGATGGATGTAGGGAAATTGGAAGGATATTTAATATCTTGCAGAATCTGTGAAATTGACAAGATGTAACTTAGACGAACTTTTTATACGCCGGGTCGTCAGTCAGAATGAAGGTCGGATAGAGGCGGCGAGTTGTCTGTAGAAGGCGGATGGTCACACCGCGAACATTCTCTCGAACTCGGACAGAATACTATGCGAGAGTCTACATTTACTGCAATGCGGACCTCGGAAGCCGGTGTATATGGTGGTTGCTTCTCTTTTTGTCGACCCCCTTTCTGGTGCTGCTGCTGCTGCTTGCTGCAACTGCACGTGCTACTTCGCTACATCCACATCCCGGATCCACCATCATCCGTTGGCAACATGACGCGTTCTTAAATGAGATCCGCTTGAACCGGTCAAGCGTTACACATGAAGCCTTCTTCGTGACGTAGGATCAAGTCGGCTCTGAAAGACCAAGTGCAACTCTAAGTAGGCGCATGCTATTTAACACAACATTTCAATGTAATAAATTGATAAAAAAGGCTGACATGAATTGATCATGTGACTTACCACACTTTTGTTAGAAGAGTAATGGCATAAAATAGACAGTCACTACCTTATAAACTACGTATAGTGAGGGAGTTGCATTTTGGAAATAGCTGGCAATCAAATTAACAATAATTAGATATGATATGGTAACAGTTATCGGGGACGGCATGATATTCGTCACAATTTGATTACGGGGACCGGTCAAGGTCTCATTATATTTTTCGTGTTGTACGTGCTAACAAGTAATAGTCAACATTCTTTTCAAAATTTAAAATGTCGTTTGTGGAAGAAATTATTAGTGAACCCGAAATCACCCAAATAGTGTACGAAAATCATAAGTTTCATAAACATCGATCTGCAATTAATAAAACTGTTTGGAGGTGCATCAAACGGCCTAAATGGTTTATGTGTATACCATTGGGGAATCGGGTAGACGTCGCAAAACATTGCCAACTTTGCCTCGCTCCGCCAACGAAGTTCATCGTTATCTGCAAGATCAAATACCATGCTAGTAATAGTAGAAGTAATAATAAGGAATGTTCGATCAGTAAAGATATTCAGGTCTCATCCTCGCCCACTATATTACTGAATGAAAAGACGACCACAAGGTTTTTCCACCAGGCAGAGTGGTGATCAGCTTCTTCATAACTTTGAGCAGGCTATTCTCCCTTGATTGTGTGAAATAACAATAAAATAATCAAATAGGTGCTACTGTGCCATGTTACCGACATATTATACACACATAGGCGTGGACTAAATAACATACTTCTTGCATTTAACATTTCCTCAATGTCGGGACCGATATCTTCAAAGGATTATGAGTTATTTCAACAATCAATACAAAAGAATAAACCCCTCCTCACGTTGTTCTTGCAGCTTCAAGTATGTACGAAATGCATACGACTTCTCGAATAAAGACAATTTTTTTATTTTTTTTTTATACTTGGTAGATACACTAGAGGGAAACCTATAATATTCGAAGAACATCGTGTGAGCCAGCGATGAATGTTGGGACAGGAGATGGGCATTCGAATTTTTCTTGAAAATTTGGAGGTCATAGGTTTAGGGAAAGACCTCACTAGGTAAAGAGATCCACAACTTCGCTGAAAAATGAACTCTGGTAGGAAGAAATTGGGTAGGTCTCGAACTTGACAATGAAGGGGTGAAAAGTTTGAGCTCGTCTAATCCGCCTATCTGGAATCTCTCGTGACGGAACAACAGACGAGATTACTGATGAACACCGACCATGGAAATATCTATAGAAAAGGGAGACGTCTCCCACATTTCCACAATGTTCCATGGAGGTCAATGAACTCGTAAGTGTACCTATGTGTGGGACCGAACTCCAAACTTGTGAACAGTATGGATAACAGATACACTCCAAACACAATAAAATCAAATTATAGGTTGTACATATTCAATATTTTGACGACATTAGGTTATAATGTGATGGCCTATTGTAATGTTGGCTTCAAATTGGCGGACGAGATTACTCGCCTATGGAGCCTCAGTTATAGTTAACAACACAAATAATCAATTTCACGTTATGATTAGATGTGGAATGAAAACTAAACGAATCGTTAGTACATCTTCAAGTGGACAAATATGTTTTCTGTGCAATCAAGGCGATGATTAACCAAGTGCAAGTCCCCGTAATATATAAAAGTGAATGGAATATATTTTCAGTTTAAGGGAAATTTCCCAGAAACCTTCTCAGGAAAATCATTCATCAATCCGATATAATCTAATACGGAACGTATAAGTGAGTGATGTTGTTTCTGTGACCGGTTGAAACTTGCCTGTTATTCAATTTCGCGCGCGCCACGTAAAAAAGTTTTGACTGTGACGAATATTCGTTTTAGGCGTATTTCCGTATAGCAGTTGAAGTACGATGGGAAAGTTTGAAAATAAATTATCTTCTGTTTGAATATTAGAAAATATATTTATCCGAGATATCGTTCTGCCCGATATTCCATTGTTATCCTTTATAGAATGATTCAGTAGGATCCGTGATAAATTGAATTTATGGTAACATATTCGTAGATAATTGAATTCCAATCTTCCTCTCCGATAAAATATATTAAATTTTCAAACATATCAAATACAGCGTTGAAAAAACAACCTGTCAATATAATTGATGCGTACTGAGTCGAATTACGATTATCCTTTGTTTCGTGTTTCAAACAATAACACAAATGATATTATCATTGTGAAGGATAAATTACGGTGGATATTATTTTTGTATTTGCAAATTTTTTTCCGAGGGAAGTTTTATAATCATGAAAAAGAACATTTAGTTAATTATACCGAAACATGGTGTGGTAAATTTTGAATATGAAAGAATAACATTCTCAAAGCTGAATAGAATGAAGTTTTTTTCTTGTGTGTTTAACTGGATAGCAATCTCGAACTCCTTTATCGCTGATTATAAAACTTTAAAGACTCGTTACATAATAATGACTGCGATAGTTAAGCTTTAATGTTTCAACACATTAAAAAAGCAATACATAAATTTTGCGATAAAGGGGAGTGCCGTTCTACTGGGAATACGTTTCAAATACGTGCTCGTAACTTGATTCTTAATTACTAATGATTTTTTTATAAATTAAACCAATAACGCACCAAATAGCAGTAATTCATTGAATTCCACAGGTTCGGCGTGATTTATAAGTGTATGATGTGCCTTTAACTGCAAAAGAACGTCGAATATTAGACTAGACGGAGACGAAGCCACGCTCATCCTATTCTGAGTCCCCGGTCACTCTGGAATAAGGGGAAACATAATAACCGATGAGCTTGCAAAACTGGGGGCTATAGAAGCCCTAATAGGCCACGAACCAGCGGTGGTCATTTCGAAAAGATAACATCACAGAGACAATCCACTGCTAGGTCAGAACACAACACTCTGAATTAGAAACTAATGAACGATTGTAGGTGGCCGAAAGCACTGATTGGACCGCACATTAGGGAAGACTGGTCTAAACAAGTGAGGAACATGGTTAAAACCGCCGCCAAACTGCTTACACAGGAACTAACTGAACGGCTTAACTACCACTTCCACAGGGTGAATCTTAGCTATTCGCCTTTGTGCAGATGGTGCAAACGGAAAAACGAAACGTCAATGTACATTCTGTGCAGATTCGTAACACTGATCCCTCCAAGACACAGAGCACTCTCGGTAGAGCTATGCGACACTGAGGAGATCCAGAAACTATACGAAGATGGTGCTAAACCTCTTCAGGGCTTTAACCACTCAGCCGGTTCCGACTTGGTCCATTTCGGGCACCCGGTGAACACTAGAGTGGGAACCGATTCGCCTACCTCTGAAGCCAGGTGAAGTGGGAACCGCTTCACTAGGACTTTCACCTGGGGGAGAATGGTGAACACCCTTGGGTGAGAACCGCCCCTTTGGTTGATAGGTAAACACTCGTGGGTGGGAACCGCTCCGCTAGGTGACACGTGTGACGGGGTGCAAAGGGGTTCGGCTTAGGCATTAAGGGACCGCAATGCCCCCCACCCCTTGATTTATAATAATAATAACTGGACCAACGCTCCATACTCACAACTGAACTTAATTATATTATGAACAGAATGAATAGTTTATTTAGCCAAACCTTGAACAAGGGAAGTGGGCGCGCGCACGAGATCCAACTTCCTAAACACTCGGTATCGTTTTAATCGTCTATCTTGTAAAGCATTACAATCCATCTGGTTCCCTCCACACCACAAGACTCTCGGATATAGCGATTCTCAAAACTGAAGCTGTATATAATTTGATACACTTTAGAATGGCGTGGGCGTGAAGCGCGTTCCATAGTCATCCGCAAATAAAATTGCTTATATATTGCTTCACTTCCAATTTTACTTATTAAAATCCAGATTCATAATAAATTCATTGTCTTCATTTATTTGAATTCTATTGTTTCTCTCCTAACATACTAACTCATTATTAACAAAATTCCATGACTAATATCTCAAAGGATATTGAAACATGAAGAATATATATTCTGTAGCAATCCTTGTTTGCATGTTTCGTAGTCAAACGTATCGTTTATTAATATATACTCCATTCGCTAGTGTTGGTTCGTTCGATTCATAAACGATACGTTTGGTTACGAGCAGAGGCGTAGCGTGGGAAGGGCAGAGGTGACATTTTGTTATAGAACGACGAATACTCCTTACAATTGCCATGATGAATGCCAGCAATGAGAAAATTTTTTCTAAATTCAAATTTAATTGAGTTGAAAATTATTCACTATCGACAATGAGTGCACTAAGATCGACTAATCTGGCTATCTTGTCTATTAGGTAGGAAATTAAAGTTATAGTGCTAGTAAAGATATTGCTATGGAGAAAAAAGAAGAATAAAATTGGGGTCCAAGAAATTTTATTTCTAGTACAAGTTCATTCCAGCTAGCATTCTGTATTTTTTCATCCAAAGCATTGTAATTATTATACCGATTACTCATTATTTATTTTCAATAAATGATTAAATAAATCATTTAATACCTATTTTATTTATATTAAAATATCTTTCTCTTTGATTAATTAATTACTCATTCGATAATTAGAATAATATTTTTTTATAAATGTCAATTATCCATTGATAAATTTTTCCAAATAACATTCTCATACGATAATGATATCACAATTAAATTTTGTTTTCTGGTTTCTAAGAATTTTAAATTTTGCAGCGAAATGATTTCCATTGAAAATTCTCAAATTTGAAGTTTTATCTTTTTTATAATCATATATGCTCTCAGTGAGGGGCAGGGGGAAGTGAGCACATCAAACAAGCTCCAGAATGACAGCTTCTCTAATGTATACATCACTGAAAATTGATAGTTATCTATTAAATTGTTGTCAATTCGTAGGTTTAGGTTAAAGTAATAATTCGCTCAAATTGTGTCCCCCGTGTTGCAGTTTCGGCATAAGATATGCTAGTTCATCCGCCGCCTCGCCGTTATTTAAATCTTGTTGCGCGAATAAAGTCCGGAAAATTGTGGTAAGCACTTGACGCATGACATAAATAATCGATACGGTCAGATAAGACTGTCTAACGTTGAATATTTTGCATTTATAACGGCACTCCGAGGGAGAAGCGAACTCATATTACATTTAGGTTGATTGTATTATGCCCCAGTGACCGAAATACGAAGAATGTTGGCTGTAACAAATCGAATTTCTATGGCTCGCGGAATGAAATAAGCATTATTTGCATGACATAAAACAATTGTGTCGACTTACTTGAGTTGAAAAGCTGCTGAATTATTTATTGTTCAATTTGAAATTTTGAAACGTATTTCGTGGAGTTTCCCAATTTACCAGAACGTGTCGTCTCGAACGTTGTTTTCAAGTCAAAAATTAAATGCGGTCACCTATAAATATATGTAACCACAATCGAACTGGTTACATCTGACTGTTCTAAAAGTCAATGAGCTAATTAGTGAAGAAAATGCAATACAAAACTGCATTACTAGAACAGAAATAATCCTTCCGCTAATTAGAAAACAAAGTTAATACAAAGTTTAAAATTAACAAGCCCATAAATATCAGTTCTCATCAAAGAAGGAACAATTGTAAAGATAAACCTTGCCCAAAACAAGAACTATTGTTAAGTTGTTTGAGTAGAAAAGAAAGTCAAGTTTTAATGAGGATTTCTTAGAATTAACATGTCTATGTTTAACAAACATCATGTTTTCAAAGGATAGATGGATCACAAATCAATCTATAAATCAATATTTCAATGAGCATTTCCTTCTGAACCTTCTGATAATATTCTAAATCATAGGAACCTAGATGTCTACCATAGTGCATTATTGAATTTGGGATTCATAATGAAGGTCTGAATTCCAATTTGCCTTCTAGATAATCGTCTTTTATTGGGCCAATGTTGTTTTGATGTAAAGGACGCGCTTCTTTGATCGCCTCCCCAAGTTTTGGCATCAATTCCTTCTTATATCCAGCTATTTTGGTATATTAACGCCAATAAAAGACAATCTATCGAAAACAGTTCAGTCAACGTCACCCTGCTCCATGAACAGGACAATAAATGATGAATTGTCCTTGTAGGCGTCCTGGATAGTATAATAGCATCGGAATTTCAGTACGTTGTGCTGACCAAAGTGTTTGTCTTAACTGAGTTCAGATATAACTTCATTCAACTAGATTACTTTTCTCGATTCTGGAGTCGGAATCAATAATAATAATAATAATGAAAACTACTTGATTTTTACTTGTATAATATTTCAAATAAATAATTCAAAAAGTTGAAGTTCGTGTTTAACGATATGGTTTTTGTTGTTTTTTCTTGTAAACTTATCTGTTGTAGTTAAGTTAAACTTAATTATTGAAATTTTCAATATTTTTGTCATTAAAATCAAAAATATTTCACTATTATTTTTTCGCGATCAAGTTTGATTACAGTGCAAAAGGTATTTTTTGAATTCTTTGTTGCTTATCACATATATGTTCGTAAGATGCATCGTCGATTGATTCCGACTCCAGAATTCAGAATCAGCGTCCCAAAAAAATCTGAGAGACGAATTTGGTTGCAGTTCAGAGCATATTAAAAAATAATTCCTGGATACATCTTGGATCATCAGGGTATCCTGACCACCAGGTGACTATTGAGGGTCATGGTCACAACCGGCAGCCCCAAAAGAACCTTCCTCACAAGTTTCATCCCATTCCAAAAGATAATCTCAATAATTCATTGGAGACGACGTTAGTACCAGGATGTCCTGGGCTCCAGGTACTTCCTAGTCGCACAAAAGACCCCTCAAGAGACGATTTTGGTTCCGTTTCTGAGTATATTACAACAGTTCCCGAAGATGACCTAGGTATCCGGACCATCTGGTGACTTTTGAGGGTCATGGTCATGACCAGCAACCTCAAGAAAACGTTCCTAACAAGTTTCAATCCATTGCAGAAGATATTTTCACTTATTTCCTGGAGATGACGTGGGTACCAGGACGCCCAGGCACTCATGTGTCGTTGCTTCAATCTGACTTCAAAATCGTACTCAGTGACAGCAAAAACCTCCTAGGAAGAAATTCGGGCCTATTCCGGCTATATTTGGTCACTATTTTTTCACATTGAATTTAAGCTCCTGAAAGTGCTTCCAAACAGATGCATTCTCCTCTGTAAAAATGGTTAAATGCATATAAGCAAAAACAAATTGAAAAAACATTTTTAAACAATTTTTTCGGCTTTATTTCCTCAACTACCAGTAATATAGCGATATACTCTTCCTGTCTGTCACTCTCGTTGCGGTGAGATCAGTAACTATATTTAATGTTCGGTTAGATGCATGGCGGAACTTGTAAACTGCTTCTCGGAATTATCTTCTTGTTTAATTAGGCTTCCGATAAGTTTCTTACTATGGAGTACTTGAGATTGGTATCGACATCGGCAAGTATGATGGAGTCGTCCTTGTTAATTTAATCAAGACGTATCTGCTTCTAAAATCTGAACGTAAAGAAGTAGATGCAATATCGAAACCAGCATCCTATTCATATACGCTGCTCCAATCATCCCCATAATGATTTATGCGGTACCGTCAGAATCACCTACGGAATATGAAATATTTATCGGAAATATACAGTGATGACACATAGAACAAGTTTAGTAGAAAAATCGTCGTTCGAAAATATCAGAAGCTAATTGATGACGTTTTCACTGATCAATATTTTGAATGAATTCTTGTTGAATGCCTTCTTTCAGTTCCTTCGAATATATCCATTAAAAGTAATCCCGGTGGACTAAAGCGGGAGACCTGGAGAAATACCCTACTGGACATGTTTTCCGCTAATATATTTTGAGCATCTTACAATATTGTTGTTTAGGACATGATTCGCAATAGATTAATAAGGTCACTCTTAATTTACGAATGTGACGAATACGAAAGACAACGAGTATCATTCTTCCTGCTCTAAAAAGCCATTTACAATAAGCAGCCGGTTATTTTCAGGCCGGAGAAGAAAACAGGGAACAGACTGATATAACCAAACAGTCATCCACTTTATATAAATAACTGTGTCACTGGAGATTTTCATTCTGGCAACTTTAATAAAACGGAACGTGGGGAATGCGGCGTTTGCGGCATTATGGGTTGTTTGCCGTTACCTTTAAGATAATAAGTGTGACTGGCTCTGTACTCATTTTTAAGCTGATCCCTGGCTTGTATAATCGCACATTCGCAGTTTGCATTTTATTAGTTTATTGCGGCTCTGGTGGGAATGAGAACAGTCAACATGATACTCATAAAATTGGAAAACTTAAGATGGATGGCTAAAGTGGATGCCTTATAATTTAGCTACACGGCAAAAAACTGATGTCAAATTCCATTGAAAGGTATGGTAAAAATTATATTAATTTTCTATAAACGTATAAAAAATATTCTATATTTATACAGAAAAACAGTAAGACCCTACATTTTATTTGGAAAAGACTTATTAAATATATGTTAATACATGAAAGAATTTAGAATTACACATAATAGTCAATTTGGAAGTTAACTCATGTTCATCAGAGTCTGCTTTGCAAATTGAAAGACTTTTTCTATTCTAGTTTATTCAATAGATACATCACTATTTTCTTCAATTTGCACCTGATACAAACGGGGCATGAACAATTTTTAAACTAATATGAATCGAATTACAGCTGTAACTGGTGCAATTATCGCTTCAATACGTCATAAAAAGGTCTATTCATAGAAAATATGTATCTTGTAATTTATTTCAATAAAACAATATAGAGAAGAAATAAGTTGTAATACTCGATAAGTATCTACCACCTACAACTCCGTTCGTAAGTAGTTTCCATCCTGAATCCAAAGTGCTTCATAATAGGGCTAATTGTGTTTTTCAACATTAAAAGACTAATTCTGTGCGAATTGTTTGGCACTCGTTTTCAAGTGCTTAGACAAATTCATCTATTTCAACTACACGTTATACAATTAATGTTCCATCAACATTTTTCGTGTAAAGCTTAATCACCTCCGCAACCCGCAAAGTTAGGAGATCGTCACCGAGAAGTTAAATGGAAATTAATGTGGTTTTCTGTAAATAGTCTTCCTAATAACCATCGTGCATCAAGAAATTGATGGATAGTTTCCGCCGAATCATGAGAGCGCTCAAAAATTATCGCCAATTTACTATGCCCCGAGATATTATCTATGATAAGAGGACTGAAAATGGTATATTATGCAATAAGCACAAAATGAGGGCGAGTTGCTATACTTTTTCTACAACAAACTACTAATCACGTTTAATATTCTGATGAAGTAGAAAAATGTTGATAGAAATACTAATGATATATCCGAATATCCCGTCACTACCGTCATATTCTCAAAGCCGCCGTCGCACTAGCTACAGAGAAACGCCCCCTAACACATAATGTGTCAGGTCCACTATGCAATATGATACTCTGTGCAAAATATAGCTGTTTATGATTCAATCTACGATCGAGAATGAACATACTTCGATGTTGTAGAAAAAATATATATTGTACAATATCATTTGACAACTTCATGATGAATATTGCATGGGTCCAAGATATGTATTGCATTCCGAATAGTGTTCCGAACTGTTATTACTCATGTTTCCCACTGAAAAGTCCTCTATTTTTGTTGCGAAGAGATTGAATTAAATTAAGTACTTGATAAGGCATCTTGACTTTCCTGTATACGGATATATATTTTTTGCTACTTCTGCGTGTTCGAATCATATTCTGTGTTTCTATGCAACAAAATCAGATTTCCAATTTTCACCAACAAATATTGTTGAACGGGAGATCTGTAATGCGACTCTAGTATTGCCGATTATCAAAATCGATATTAATAGATGCAGCCGATACATTATATTAAAATTAATGAGGGATTTCACGCTGTCATAGAGATTATATCATATATTTAGTATGCTAACTATACAAACTAAAGCATTATTCATCGCAAATGATGAATAATTGAATCTATTCTGTAACATTGATTCTAATGATAAACTTGATGGATGGTATCTCTGTGTAAATGTAAAAAATGTTACATCTGCGGTGGCTGGTCTATGGAGTTTTTATTTTTCAATATATCATGAGGGTAGGTGAAGAAAAATCACCATTTTTGTCGACCCCATCGATCCTAATGGAACTACATTCAATTCCGTTTACCATTATCAGAAATTCGATTTTAACGTTACCTTTACCCTTAGTTGATGATTAACAACGTTACAGCGTTTCGAAACCCCGAATTATGCTCATCATGTATGCACTAATTGCAATAAAATCATGATATAGCGGAACTATACACTCAAAATTTGTATTAAAAACCTTCTGGGAACAAAGAGAAAAAGTTCTATTAGCACGTTATTTCGACCATTATATTTTCGAATATCTTAATCTTCGGGAAATTTCATTATTTGTCTTTTAACTGATCCTGTTGCGCTTAATATTTAATTATTCACAGCATGTTTTTAAAGTACGTAAATTCGTTCTATAGCTGACGCTTCCAGTAGAGATCTTCTTTTGTTGCCGTCCGCTGGTTTACATTAAATCCGGAGAATTACGTTCGTTGCAAGCGGATTCATTATTGCAAAGGGCTTTTTTCCGTGGCATTTTTGCGACGTGTCGGATATGCGGCTCATTATTTGTACACAAAGTATTTATATTTAATAGCTCGCAACACCGGGGCTCTGTCCTTTCCTCTCGTGAATAATTTACAGCGGATTAAAATTCTCATTTTATTTGGTGCGGCAGTGCGAACTCAGTTCTTCTTCCTACCGGACGTACGTACCTTTCCGTAGTTCAATCCTCAAAGCTTGTGTTGGAAACCTTGGCTTGAAGTCACGCTCGACTGGGATCTAGAAAGAAATCGTTATATCGAATACTTGCACTTAAGTAATCTCTAATGATGCTGAGGTGAAAGTCAGATTCGAATGGTATATCAAAAATCAAGATGAGATGATAGTCTCATCTCATCTTATTTTTTTCTCCTATACTTTGACTATACAGGACAACCTATGCTGTTCGAAGAACATCGTGTGAGCCAGCGGTGGAATGTTGGGAGGGGAGCCTTTCGAATTTTTCTTGAAGGTTAGAAGGTTATAGGTGTAATGAAAGACCTCTCTAGGCAAAGAGTTTCACACTTTCGCCGTACGATAGGAAAATGAACTTCGAGCTTGACATGAAGGTCTTCACCATTCACAATAAAATAAAACCTTCAATCGTTTATTCAATACAAAACTGCGTTACAACCTAATATCGGTTTAACAATTAGAAAATAAATGTTCTTGTTCGCTTATGTCACAAAAAAATGGCGAAGACAGCTGTCCTATACTGTTCGAAGAACATCGTGTGAGCCAGCGGTGGAATGTTGGGAGGGGAGCCTTTCGAATTTTTCTTAAAGGTTAGAAGGTTATAGGTGTAATGAAAGACCTCTCTAGGCAAAGAGTTTCACACTTTCGCCGTACGATAGGAAAATGAACTTCGAGCTTGACATGAAGGTCTTCACCATTCACAATAAAATAAAACCTTCAATAGTTTATTCAATACAAAACTGCGTTACAACCTAATATCGGTTTAACAATTAGAAAATAAATGTTCTTGTTCGCTTATGTCACAAAAAAATGGCGAAGACAGCTGTCCTATACTGTTCGAAGAACATCGTGTGAGCCAGCGGTGGAATGTTGGGAGGGGAGCCTTTCGAATTTTTCTTAAAGGTTAGAAGGTTATAGGTGTAATGAAAGACCTCTCTAGGCAAAGAGTTTCACACTTTCGCCGTACGATAGGAAAATGAACTTCGAGCTTGACATGAAGGTCTTCACCATTCACAATAAAATAAAACGTTCAATAGTTTATTCAATACAAAACTGCGTTACAACCTAATATCGGTTTAACAATTAGAAAATAAATGTTCTTGTTCGCTTATGTCACAAAAAAATGGCGAAGACAGCTGTCCTATACTGTTCGAAGAACATCGTGTGAGCCAGCGGTGGAATGTTGGGAGGGGAGCCTTTCGAATTTTTCTTAAAGGTTAGAAGGTTATAGGTGTAATGAAAGACCTCTCTAGGCAAAGAGTTTCACACTTTCGCCGTACGATAGGAAAATGAACTTCGAGCTTGACATGAAGGTCTTCACCATTCACAATAAAATAAAACCTTCAATAGTTTATTCAATACAAAACTGCGTTACAACCTAATATCGGTTTAACAATTAGAAAATAAATGTTCTTGTTCGCTTATGTCACAAAAAAATGGCGAAGACAGCTGTCCTATACTGTTCGAAGAACATCGTGTGAGCCAGCGGTGGAATGTTGGGAGGGGAGCCTTTCGAATTTTTCTTAAAGGTTAGAAGGTTATAGGTGTAATGAAAGACCTCTCTAGGCAAAGAGTTTCACACTTTCGCCGTACGATAGGAAAATGAACTTCGAGCTTGACATGAAGGTCTTCACCATTCACAATAAAATAAAACCTTCAATAGTTTATTCAATACAAAACTGCGTTACAACCTAATATCGGTTTAACAATTAGAAAATAAATGTTCTTGTTCGCTTATGTCACAAAAAAATGGCGAAGACAGCTGTCCTATACTGTTCGAAGAACATCGTGTGAGCCAGCGGTGGAATGTTGGGAGGGGAGCCTTTCGAATTTTTCTTAAAGGTTAGAAGGTTATAGGTGTAATGAAAGACCTCTCTAGGCAAAGAGTTTCACACTTTCGCCGTACGATAGGAAAATGAACTTCGAGCTTGACATGAAGGTCTTCACCATTCACAATAAAATAAAACCTTCAATAGTTTATTCAATACAAAACTGCGTTACAACCTAATATCGGTTTAACAATTAGAAAATAAATGTTCTTGTTCGCTTATGTCACAAAAAAATGGCGAAGACAGCTGTCCTATACTGTTCGAAGAACATCGTGTGAGCCAGCGGTGGAATGTTGGGAGGGGAGCCTTTCGAATTTTTCTTAAAGGTTAGAAGGTTATAGGTGTAATGAAAGACCTCTCTAGGCAAAGAGTTTCACACTTTCGCCGTACGATAGGAAAATGAACTTCGAGCTTGACATGAAGGTCTTCACCATTCACAATAAAATAAAACCTTCAATAGTTTATTCAATACAAAACTGCGTTACAACCTAATATCGGTTTAACAATTAGAAAATAAATGTTCTTGTTCGCTTATGTCACAAAAAAATGGCGAAGACAGCTGTCCTATACTGTTCGAAGAACATCGTGTGAGCCAGCGGTGGAATGTTGGGAGGGGAGCCTTTCGAATTTTTCTTAAAGGTTAGGAGGTTATATGTGTAAGAAAAGACCTCTCTAGGCTAAGAGTTTCACACTTTCGCCGTACGATAGGAAAATGAACTGCGAGCTTGACATGAAGGTCTTCACCATTCACAATAAAATAAAACCTTCAATCGTTTATTCAATACAAAACCGCGTTACAACCTAATATCGGTTTAACAATTAGAAAATAAATGTTCTTGTTCGCTTATGTCACAAAAAAATGGCGAAGACAGCTGTTTCTACTATTATTAGGTAGATGGCGTTAGATGTTATAGTTCTCTGTAGCATTCTGTTAGTCGGGCTATATATATATATCGTCGAAATAGTGATCGTTAAAAAAAATTACAAATATTCTCGTTCCGCTGATTAGGTCGATGAGAGTGCGAAACAGCTGCCCGGAAGTATTAGATTGCAATGTTACTGGTCGATCTAGACTGGAGAGATATCATTAGTATCGGTTGGGTGCAAACTGCAGAATAGAATATTCGAATGGTAGCGATAAATTAAAAAATATCTTGAACCAGGCTGTGTTCGCCTTTTTGGTAGTCGTTAAGACAAATGGTTTTTATGGCGACCAAGATGTACAAATACAGCGACGAACGTCCTGCGACGACATTAAACATGACTTATGCAATTCGCGGGCGCGTTATCTGCGGTGCACCGAGTGCACAACGGTCCCTTGCCTCTTACCACTAGACGTCCAACTTTTCCACATTTATCACTCACACACACAGTGTAATATCGTACAAGTCTAGAACTATGATCATTGCCGGAGTTATTACCGCCAGAGAGTAGCGAGGATGTTATGCAATTAGCCGCGCGTTCGTGTGTGTTCGTACGGGTTAGTGCACACTGGGCGACTCTTAATTGTCGCTCGTAAACTTTAATTAGGCGCATTGCCGAAGTTTGTTTCGTGTCAACGCTATCCATAGACAACTAAACACACACAGTGCCTAAACGGTATTAGAGACACTTAAATAAACAATAGGTATTTAAAACATTCCAAAGGGTTCCCCGGAGCGAAATTGCTTAATGAACCGCATCGTCAGAAGTGCTTCCCCACTGTTCCAATTTAAACTATGCCAAGTGATTACGGAGTTGTTAGATTTTATTGCTGGATTAACTTCTTATCGTAGAAACTCATTTTAATTAATAAAAATTGTAATAGAAGCACGACAACTTCATGTTTTCGAGATTCAAATGCCACTCGCGATGTACGGGATTTTCCAGAATGCCTGGGGAATTATTAGAAACATAATGAACTTAAATTGCGTTCTAAGGGAAAAGGTTGATAGTTCCGAGAGTTATATAAAATTCTTCAATCACTTTGTTCCGTTTGTCTTTGGGTAGCACTTGGAACACTTTGCGAGCTGCAAAACACAATGCTCAACATAGTAACATGCTGGTGCCGCGCTGAGGAGGTCGGGGAAAATGCAAGCTGGGCGTACTGCCCGAGGTTCTTTCCTGTGGACAGGCTATTCCACTTAAAGGGTCGATGGAGTTTCTAGGAGTAACCCTAAATCTCGAAGATCGAATGAGGAAGGCTTCCGCATCCTTTCAGGCTTGTAGAATATTTATCGGTAGTTTTTTTTTTGTCCAGACACGAGGACAGCTACGTCTCAACGTTATATAAATTGGGCTCCAATAAGGACTGGACTGGATTGAATAGCACTATGCTCCCGAACACTCGGTCATCTTAAGTGAGCCTAATTCTAAGTGAACTATACTAGAAATGATACACCTGGTGGGCTACTGGTGGTTTACAGACGGCTCGAAAATAGCATCGGCTTAGGGTGCTCCTTTGTACTCAAAATACCCAATACCCTCCAGATACACAAGGCCTGAGTGCTTCATCGTAACGTCACGAGCCAGAGGCTATGGTGCAGCTGGTCACCAGTACATTACAGTAGAATGCTGCAATACCGACAGTAAAACAAAAGTTTTATTCATTTTTTAGGTCATATTTAAGGAATTCTTGTTCAAACTGGGTTGTCAGACATGAACTGAGTCCTTAGTTGCACTCCATTTGCATTTTTAATGTGAAAAACCTATCTTCTAATGAATGGAAATTTTCTTAACAATACGAAATTATTTTTACGACTCCATGAACAAGAGCATGCAGTATGTGCATATGCTGTTAATTTATTTAAAGCCGAAGTAGACGTCCACGTATTTCAATAATTTGAAAAATTTCCTAAAACTTGATTTCCGAATCATCCTCCAAGTTATCTTTGACGGTAGGTTCCTGGGAACTGTCCCTTGATCGTTGCCTTTTGAGGGGTTTTTACATATATTATTTCCCACCAACTTGATGTATTATGTATAAACTGGGCTGTGGGTTTTGTATATATATTTGATCCAATTTGAAGTAGGAAGACGAAAAAAGTCAGCCTTACCCCCACCACCGAATTCGAAAAGGTTTAGCCGTGAATTTTGAACTTTCAAACTGCACCAACCAAAATTTTTGAGCTTTCATAGCCTTCTGTAAATATTGCAAGAACAATCATTACAAAACTAAGCACTTTTCTTCATTCTGAATAGGTCATAGACCATTTTCTTTAGCACTAGAATTTCGAGTGAATTATGAGTAATTTTTGAGTGAAAAGCATAAATTTACCAGACTTGACTTTAACCAGCATCCTAAAGATGAACGTTCTAAAGCATTTACCTTAAAAAACTTAGCAATAAACTTTAAAAATTATATTCAAAAGATATTTGCCAATAGATTCAGAATTTTGAGCTTTTCATGAACTTTAAAATGCCGCAAGTGGAACTTCTTGAGCTGTCAATGAAATTTGACACAATCGAAAAATACACATTTAACGTTTACTTCATAAAGTTAGAAGAAAGTTGTCTAAATGTGCTAATAAAAAAATGAATAGCACAGAATTTTCGAGCTATTCATGAGCCCCCCGAATCCCCTTGCTGTATATCATCAGCATATCATAGAATTAATTCTGCTCACTTCAATTTGCTAGCTGAAGGGAGCTCATAACCTCACTATGATAATAATTTGGAATCGACGTGATAATTATTCACGTTCCGTGAACCCTGAACCCCGAACAGAAACATGCCAATGATTTCCGCCACCAACTCCAGCGATTGATTGCATTCGTAGTACTTGCCCGGGTATTGTAATTGTACCTGATTTCAATTAATAAACGGGCATGTTTGAATGTTTTAAATAGAGCATGAAATCGGATGAAATCAGAACGTTGAACAGCACAGTAGGGAGTGTCTGAAAATAATGGTAGTCAGATGACGACACCCTACTGTCGTTAATCACGCTCTAGGGTCAATTTGTTTGCGTGCCGTAGCGAATGGGTTGGAATTCATGCATAGCACATGTAATAAACATATTCAAGAAAATAATTATTTTTCCTTCCATAAATATTTATACGATATTATAATCAAGGTGCAAATGTCGTTATTGGCAATAGATTTATGAAAAAAAGGAAATTGATGCATGAAATAATGTCAATTATGCAATATAAGAGTTCGATAAGTATCTCTTTTTTTGGAATTGGTTAGACTCGAGCTGTCTTCCAACTGGAAGGAAACACACCAAGTTTGTATGAAAGGGTAAACAACACGCAGAAAACTAGTGTTAATCCTGGCGCATATACTTCGAGAACGACAGGTCTGGCCCTATAGCATTTTTGGTATTGAGATCAAGCAGTATGTGCATAATTGTGCGCTGACGAAAGAGAATTTCAGGCTACCGATGTCAGCAATATTAGAAGGGTCATTCCCTTGTGGATCCTAAGGTGAATTTGCTACAAATATTCCAGCAAAAAGTTTGACTTGTTCTTGTGGTGTAGTAGTCAGTGTGCCATCATCCTTGGTTGAGGGAGGGAATGGACGGGAAGAGGAATTTCTACCAATTGCTTTGGCGAAAGTTCAAAACGAACGGCAGCCATTCGGACATTTGATCTTATTTTGGCGTTGTATGCCACTTTTTTTCGAAGCGTTTATTGTGTCATTTGCAGATACTTCTGGCTTCAACATATTCTGTTCTGGTCTCCAGAAATGCGTTCTCTCACCAACGACGGGATGCTGTTTGTTTTGAAGCGATGGCCCTGCAACAAATTTTATAAACCATTGTTTTACCAGATGACGGTGATTTGTTGGTACATTCCTAGGCTGAAAATATCCGAGATCTCTTTGGTACATTGCGTTCGGTCATCAGATTCTAAGCAGACGCTTCTCCAAGGAAACTCGGAAAAAAACATCCGAACCCCATCCCAGTCGGCCGAGTTGTAATGCCAAACTGTTCGTGGAGGTATTGGATTGGTTAGTGGAGTGAGTATTGTCTTAGCAAGTAATGACTCATAAAAGCTAAACCAGCTCTTACTCTTTGATAGATAATAAGGTCAATACTTTATGCTACTTTGTACACAGCCATCGACAACGCTCTTATATTACCGAATATTTGATACTTAGGTCGGCATCATTCCTTTAATAGTGATTTGGGAGCATTGATTATAAACTATAAAATGGGCACGTTTGCTCACATGAAAGTGCGATTTCACTTTTTTCTTGCCCGTACACTCACGTTGTAGGCCGCAAACACCACTTTATCAACGTATAGCCGATGGTGTGTCCATAATTTTCATAGTTATTGCTTGTAGGCTCGAGCCCTGAGCCTCTATCAAGCAGCCGCCTGCCTGCAGTATAAACATGTAAAATTGTCTACGATCTTATTTCCTCTTGAAAAAGACTCCCTATTGTCTTCTTTGGAGATGAAAGTCTTGAACATGTTGTTTCAGTGGAATTGGCCAACCAAACGCTAGTTTCAACAGATATTTCTTCAGAATATAATTAATTTGACTTTCTATTCACCTATTGAATTTCCTTGGAACCAAACGTCTAGTGTTCTGCACGTTTAGTTGTAAAATGTTAGGAGTAATTATTTGTAAAACCAGCTTGAATTTGTATCGGCAATTATATCTGAACCGGAAAAGTCTCCGGTTATTCCTTCTTTTCGAACAGTACATGATCTTATCTGTCAGTCTAGAAAAAATGTTCCACGTCGCATTTGGGAGGAACGTGATGTTAATTCCTTGGACGGATGCCAAACGCTTCTTGACGTTTGTAACATAAGTTTGACGTTCTGGAAATAATTACTTGACGTCAGGTATACAGATCTTATCAATCGGAAATTATCGTATAACATGAATAAATCCAATTATTTTTTTTTTATATGGATAAATAGGATTCGCTTTTAATTGCACAGGTATTATTCTGAATCAGCACGCGAAGGATGTCGTACTTCGGTTTGTTTATGTAATAATATATATTACCTTATTAAAATGACATGCCAAGTTAAGCTCCACCTAAATTCGCGGAGACTCCTAGTGATTTTCGGCGTAGTTGTAAAAGTCGACAACAACAATAGGAGTTTTATCAACTCATAATTACCGACAAGCTTTACATTCTCTTGCTCTTGCGATTTTGCTTCTCCTAACGAGAAGGCTAATTATATTTGAAAGTTCAAACAATGTTTACTTTATGAAAAGTTACATCGAATATCCGAAATAGATGAAGAATTTAATATCGCGAAGATTTTTTTTCTTACGTAATTGGATGCTAATTCGAACTAATGTTTCATTTATTCACTATGATTTTTATTTTACCTTTCGCTGGCAGCCGTATAAATTTATTCAGAAATACTTTCGTTGTTTGACTGTTCCGCTATAGTTCAACTGCAGGTACAACAAATTGTTGCCTCTAGGATAGATAAGCTATGATATCACTAGAAACATCAAATTGCAAGAGTTTATCTAATAACGGTTTATGATCCACTCTATCGGACGCTTTAGAAAACTCAATATAGACTACATGAACCTCACGAAACTGTTTCGATGATTTAACTAAATGTTTAATTAATAATTGTTTACAATCTTTAATAGAAACACGGGTACTTTATCAATACCAACCAAACTTGAATTTTTCATTCTATTTATTGACATAATAATACCATATTCCGTGTAGTCGATTCAAATAGGTATTAAAACAGGCCGACTTACGAAAATCGTTAGATATGGACCGATTTTGATGAAACAAAGTGCATTCGATTCGGGATGACGTCTAGAAAAAAGTTTACCGGTTAGTTTTTTGTGTAAATTTGTTATTATTTTTTAAACAAAAAATTGACCTTTTTTCTGGCTGATTATTGGGAAAATTTAATCGGGGGTTTTCGGGGTCGCTGATTACGATTCTGAACTCAGATTGACCAAAATCGAACTCCCCAGCTGGTAATTGGCCACTTTAATTGGACAAAGTACAAAGTGA
Source organism: Endomychus coccineus (assembly GCA_958510875.1). Taxonomy (NCBI): domain Eukaryota; kingdom Metazoa; phylum Arthropoda; class Insecta; order Coleoptera; family Endomychidae; genus Endomychus; species Endomychus coccineus. The sequence goes on along the minus strand of OY294069.1, from coordinate 6,855,075 downwards.
CCATTTTTTTTAATTTCATCAAAAATAGCCAGGAAGAATCACTCGGGGGTTTTTGGGGTCGCTGATTACGATTCTGAACTCAGATGGACCAAAATCGAACTCCCCAGCTGGTAATTGGCCACTTTAATTGGACGAAGTGACCATTTTTTTAAATTTCATCAAAAATAGCCAGGAAGAATCACTCGGGGGTTTTTGGGGTCGCTGATTACGATTCTGAACTCAGATTGACCAAAATCGAACTCCCCAGCTGGTAATTGGCCACTTTAATTGGACGAAGTGACCATTTTTTTTAAATTTCATCAAAAATAGCCAGGAAGAATCACTCGGGGGTTTTTGGGGTCGCTGATTACGATTCTGAACTCAGATTGACCAAAATCGAACTCCCCAGCTGGTAATTGGCCACTTTAATTGGACGAAGTGACCATTTTTTTAAATTTCATCAAAAATAGCCAGGAAGAATCACTCGGGGGTTTTTGGGGTCGCTGATTACGATTCTGAACTCAGATTGACCAAAATCGAACTCCCCAGCTGGTAATTGGCCACTTTAATTGGACGAAGTGACCATTTTTTTAAATTTCATCAAAAATAGCCAGGAAGAATCACTCGGGGGTTTTTGGGGTCGCTGATTACGATTCTGAACTCAGATTGACCAAAATCGAACTCCCCAGCTGGTAATTGGCCACTTTAATTGGACAAAGTGACCATTTTTTTTTAATTTCATCAAAAATAGCCAGGAAGAATCACTCGGGGGTTTTTGGGGTCGCTGATTACGATTCTGAACTCAGATGGACCAAAATCGAACTCCCCAGCTGGTAATTGGCCACTTTAATTGGACAAAGTGACCATTTTTTTTAATTTCATCAAAAATAGCCAGGAAGAATCACTCGGGGGTTTTTGGGGTCGCTGATTACGATTCTGAACTCAGATTGACCAAAATCGAACTCCCCAGCTGGTAATTGGCCACTTTAATTGGACGAAGTGACCATTTTTTTAAATTTCATCAAAAATAGCCAGGAAGAATCACTCGGGGGTTTTTGGGGTCGCTGATTACGATTCTGAACTCAGATTGACCAAAATCGAACTCCCCAGCTGGTAATTGGCCACTTTAATTGGACAAAGTACAAAGTGACCATTTTTTTTAATTTCATCAAAAATAGCCAGGAAGAATCACTCGGGGGTTTTTGGGGTCGCTGATTACGATTCTGAACTCAGATTGACCAAAATCGAACTCCCCAGCTGGTAATTGGCCACTTTAATTGGACGAAGTGACCATTTTTTTAAATTTCATCAAAAATAGCCAGGAAGAATCACTCGGGGGTTTTTGGGGTCGCTGATTACGATTCTGAACTCAGATTGACCAAAATCGAACTCCCCAGCTGGTAATTGGCCACTTTAATTGGACAAAGTGACCATTTTTTTTAATTTCATCAAAAATAGCCAGGAAGAATCACTCGGGGGTTTTTGGGGTCGCTGATTACGATTCTGAACTCAGATTGACCAAAATCGAACTCCCCAGCTGGTAATTGGCCACTTTAATTGGACGAAGTGACCATTTTTTTAAATTTCATCAAAAATAGCCAGGAAGAATCACTCGGGGGTTTTTGGGGTCGCTGATTACGATTCTGAACTCAGATTGACCAAAATCGAACTCCCCAGCTGGTAATTGGCCACTTTAATTGGACAAAGTACAAAGTGACCATTTTTTTTAATTTCATCAAAAATAGCCAGGAAGAATCACTCGGAGGTTTTTGGGGTCGCTGATTACGATTCTGAACTCAGATTGACCAAAATCGAACTCCCCAGCTGGTAATTGGCCACTTTAATTGGACAAAGTGACCATTTTTTTAAATTTCATCAAAAATAGCCAGGAAGAATCACCCGGGGGTTTTTGGGGTCGCTGATTACGATTCTGAACTCAGATTGACCAAAATCGAACTCCCCAGCTGGTAATTGGCCACTTTAATTGGACGAAGTGACCATTTTTTTAAATTTCATCAAAAATAGCCAGGAAGAAAATCACTCGGGGGTTTTTGGGGTCGCTGATTACGATTCTGAACTCAGATTGACCAAAATCGAACTCCCCAGCTGGTAATTGGCCACTTTAATTGGACAAAGTGACCATTTTTTTTAATTTCATCAAAAATAGCCAGGAAGAATCACTCGGGGGTTTTTGGGGTCGCTGATTACGATTCTGAACTCAGATGGACCAAAATCGATCTCCCCAGCTGGTAATTGGCCACTTTAATTGGACAAAGTAACCATTTTTTTTAATTTCATCAAAAATAGCCAGGAAGAATCACTCGGGGGTTTTTGGGGTCGCTGATTACGATTCTGAACTCAGATTGACCAAAATCGAACTCCCCAGCTGGTAATTGGCCACTTTAATTGGACGAAGTGACCATTTTTTTAAATTTCATCAAAAATAGCCAGGAAGAATCACTCGGGGGTTTTTGGGGTCGCTGATTACGATTCTGAACTCAGATTGACCAAAATCGAACTCCCCAGCTGGTAATTGGCCACTTTAATTGAACGAAGTGACCATTTTTTTAAATTTCATCAAAAATAGCCAGGAAGAATCCCTCGGGGGTTTTTGGGGTCGCTGATTACGATTCTGAACTCAGATTGACCAAAATCGAACTCCCCAGCTGGTAATTGGCCACTTTAATTGGACGAAGTGACCATTTTTTTTAATTTCATCAAAAATAGCCAGGAAGAATCACTCGGGGGTTTTTGGGGTCGCTGATTACGATTCTGAACTCAGATTGACCAAAATCGAACTCCCCAGCTGGTAATTGGCCACTTTAATTGGACGAAGTGACCATTTTTTTAAATTTCATCAAAAATAGCCAGGAAGAATCACTCGGGGGTTTTTGGGGTCGCTGATTACGATTCTGAACTCAGATTGACCAAAATCGAACTCCCCAGCTGGTAATTGGCCACTTTAATTGGACGAAGTGACCATTTTTTTAAATTTCATCAAAAATAGCCAGGAAGAATCACTCGGGGGTTTTTGGGGTCGCTGATTACGATTCTGAACTCAGATTGACCAAAATCGATCTTCCCAACTAGTAATAGGCCAGTTTAATTGGACAAAATTGTTCATTTTTTCTTAATTTCATCGCAAATAGACAGGAAAAATTACTCGGGGGTTTTCGTAGTCGCTGAGTACGATTCTGAAGTCAAATTGTCCAAAATCGAACTCCTCAGCTGGTAATTGGTAGGTTTAATTGGACAAAATTGACCATTTCTAAAATTTCATCAAAACTAACCAGAAATCCTCAGTTAGGGGTTGTGGAGGTTGTTGTTTTATGTTAAATGTTTAAAAATTTGTTAAAAGGGGGTCGTTACTAATTTAAATCAGAAACAAAATCGAATTCTAATTTTTTAATTTTTTAATTTGAAATAAATTCCCGCTCATCTAAAAATTTTTTCTGTCTTCTCTACTCAGTCTTTTCATATTCCACACAGCATCTTTTACGTATACTATGGACATATACGTTCATTTAATATTTTGATCTTAAAATTGCTGTTATCATCCTAAGAAATTGAAAGAGAGTACACCTATAAATAAAACAACACATTTTTGAATAAATATTATTTCCATTACTTAAATTATTTAACTAAACTTTGTATTTTCAAAATACAAATTTGTAAAAAGTAAAAAAAACGCTAAAGAAGAAATTGTCGACTTATCGTCGTTACCACCAACACTGGATGCGTTTATGGAACATTTGAAAAGGGTTTATTTTCAAGTTCAGAGTTGAATTGGTGTATTAGTATTGAATCCAGAAGAGTGGGGATGGGAATAAGTAGACGGAGTCTTACATCCTGTAAAATTGAACTTGGATCCAGTTCCTGAAGAGCCTTTAAATACAGTATCATGCTCATGCAAAAAGAAATGCGCGTCAAGCAGATGTGGATGTCGCAAAAAAAATATGAACTGTACTGTTGCTTGTGCAAATTGCATGGGAAATTGTAGTAACAATTTCAGTCTGATCAATCCAATTTCACCTGGAGATCACGACGAAGACGATGACGATGATGAAGTAGATTATACCAATGAAGAAGAAGGCATTGAAAATATTCAAACACGCAATGACAATTATCATGATTATGATAGTGACGATGAAGATTGATTTTACTTGTACTTACTGAAATATGCATTTTGTAAATAATATTCAATTGATTAAAAATATTGTAAATATGTATATGCTGCCAATTACCAGCTGAGGAGTTCGATTTTGGACAATTTGACTTCACAATCGTACTCAGCGATTCTGAAAACCCCCGAGTAATTTTTCCTGTCTATTTGCGATGAAATTAAGAAAAAATTATCAATTTTGTCCAATGAAACTGGCCAATTACCAGCTGGGAAGATCGATTTTGGCCAATCAAACCCTTATATTCGTAATCAGCGACTCCGAAAACCCCCGAATAATTTTTCCTGCCTATTTGCGATGAAATTAAGAAAAATTGATCAATTTTGTCCAATTAAACTGGCCAATTACTAGCTGGGAAGATCGATTTTGGCCAACTGAGACCCCAAAAACCCCCGAGTGATCTTCCTGGCTATTTTTGATGAAATTTAAAAAAATGGTCACTTTGTCCAATTAAAGTGGCCAATTACCAGCTGGGGAGTTCGATTTTGGTCAATCTGAATTCAGAATCGTAATCAGCGACCCCAAAAACCCCCGACTAAATTTTCCCAATAATTAGCCAGAAAATTAGTCAATTTTTTGTTTAAAAAATAATAACAAATTTACACAAAAAACTAACCGGTATGGTTTTTTCTAGACGTCATCCCGAATCGAATGCACTTTGTTTCATTAAAATCGGTCCATATCTAACGATTTTCGTAATGAAATACCTATTTGACTCGACTAGTGATAATAGTACATTTTTATAGCTATTTTTATTGGGTTTGTTGTATGCTTATTTATCTTAGAAAAGAATTTAGCTGAAATAATTCGTAGAAAACGTTATAAATTTGTACTGTTTTATTGTAATATAGTATAACACAATGTGTATAGTTAATTAGTGTTACCTCCGGAAATCACGATCAATTGGTGGAAATATAAATTCGTTAAGTGAATTAAAATTGTGATTCATGAACGTTTCAAGTAGATATTAATAATACCATGAGATAGGAATTAAGGTCAAGGTTGCACACAACATTAAAATTAAGTTTTACGGTAGATTGCCTGAGTAATTTCAGCTTCACCCCAGTTTCATTTGTTGTTTGTGGCGGATGCATAAACTCAAAATTACGGGGCCTTAAAGGCAGTAAATCTAAATGATTAGCAAATGAACGGGCATCCGTGTTCGTACAAATGCTAGAGAATAAGCATCGTTAGCTACGATCACATGGGACTCGAACTGCTTGCTCATTATTCTCTGCCAATAATTTATACGCACGCCTCTCGCGCGCTCTTCCCTGTGAAAAATCTCATCGATTACTACATATCGCTAATTCCTTCTGACCGGCCCAACTGACCGGATTCCAGGCTAAATAGAAAAGACATTAGGTCTTTAGGGGACCAATGTTATTCCACCCTATCTGCATCAACTATACATATATTATGAACGGAGTATCACTATGATAGGAAGATCTATATTAAATCCATACAAAGCGAAGCAATACTTTTGATACCTGGAACAAAGAATTAACAGGTAAATAAGAGAATACCTCATTACTACCGATCCCTATATGAGGGCAAGGTCAAAATACCCAAAAAATAAAACAGATGTACCATCTACAATTAGAACGCATTAAATTTTCAGACCGATATGTCATTCAGTTCTGTTTGACACCCATTGAAAGCAAGCAACCATGAAGATTCTTGTAAACATGGAAAAATGTGAATTTCGCGTTTTGATTAAACATTTTTCCTAAAATCGTCATTCCTGATCGAGGAGATTGGGACAATGAATGTCTCTTCCCGTTACCACCAGCTAGGCTAGTACGGTTCAAAGACGGGTCCAAAATAGTATCGGCTTCGGGTGCGGGAGTGTACATGAAACGGCAAAGGAAGTCAATATCGATTGCTTTTGACACATATTCTGCAGTTTTCCTGCGGAGGTCTACGCAATTTTCACCTGTGCTTTGGAAAACCTACAAACAATGGACATTCAGTCGGCTTTGGGAGCTCTTAAGTCTTCTACAGTCGCAACAAGGCTGGTCAAAGAGTGCAGAAAAGCACTGACTGAATTAGTCGAGATTAACAAAGTTCAACTCATCTGGAGTTGAGGGTGATGAAACGGCTGACGCCCTGGCCAGGCGAGAGGTATCACGATCACATGGCTGCATTATCAAACTCCGTTAGAGGTCTCGCAAAGCCAGCTGAACAAACAGTGGTATAACTTCTGGCGGAACTAACAATATATGAGGCAGGCCAGACTCTATCAAAGAATACAATAATTGAATTTGTAATACATATGTGTCAGTGTGACCTATTTCCCAAGAATTTCCATATGATATCGTTACTTCAGTGAAGGAGAACTGCTCCCGTTGTCAGTGAAATTCTGGGTTTATATCGGGCCGCAAACCTGTATAATATAATAGGCCACTGAACATGGAACGCACAATGGACACAATTTGGCTGCATACATGCTGCAAGGGTTCACAGCAATGACCTGTATTAATGTTAATAAAGATGATACACCCTAGAAAATTTAAATAATAGTAATAGTTTTTATGTTCTACTATGATGAGTATTTGATATTGATTCCTTCGACTAAATGTAATATCTTGAAAGAATACGATGCATTTATTTGAATGAATATCTTGAATTGTGTGGACAGGTAATCTTGAAAGTTCTTGGCTTATGGGGGCTATCCGCTTCACGGTACTGTCGTGCAAAATCAACCCGTAAGCCAAGAATTTGCACTATTTTGATCGCAAACACGGCAATATTTTCATAATCGCAGGTGGCAATTATCAACTCGGAAATTAGTTCAAATTAGCATTGTCTTTCAATTAATGTTTTTCATCCGTCACGTGTTCCGATGAACTGCATCAAATCGTCTGCGCTTATCGAGGAAGGTAAACATCGAAACCAGTAGCGGCCTGAAAAAAATTGTTTGATAATCGCCTTTTATTTTCAAAGCTTGGGACCGATAAACGATTTCAAAATAATGGTCTGAATGTGAATTTAAATTATTAAATCAATGATTCCATGCAGTTATAAACCTTCCCAGGATTATAATGAGTTTTGGGGGAAATTGAAACGGTTTAGTTCCGTGGAGTTTCGATGCGACGCATTGTTATCGTTTATTCTATTAATTTTAATCGAATTTTCGTTCATCGATGTTTGATCGACAAACAGACGTTCAGTATTACTATGCAAACACATTACACAGCGCCATCCAGGATACCCGTACTAATACTTTTTCAACAGTCAGCACAATATAAAACGTCAATTGTTGTACGGCGCGGCCAGTAAGCCGTGAATTTGAGTTTACGATTTGCTTTAATCTCGCGTTCCTGCATTTGTTTTTCCGAAATTGGAGAATACGTAGCGTGTTTATTTGCCACTTATCGAACAATTATTGTTTGTACTGTGGACAGCTTGCGCGTGTAGATTATGCAATAGTTCTTTGTTATATGAAATGATGATTTTTCTACTTCTCCCTCTAAGAGCAAGCACATATAATATTATTTAAAAGAACACCTAAAATATATTATGAGATTGACATCCATGAACTATTGGTACTATAGATGTATTTCGTTTTAGTTCTTGAAAATTAAGCTCTTCACTTTTTTACTAGGAATAAAATTAAACTTCGTTTCTGCCATTTCGATAGTTTATTGGTATATTTCTCAGAAAGTGTTCTGGTTATTATTGTACGTCAAAATGTAATCAATGTCTTAGTAATATCGCTGACAAAAACAAATCTAAATTAACTAGACTACTAGTTGAGTTTTTCTCATAGTAGATTATATTCTAATTTTGAAAAAAAAATGCACTTTTATCGAAGTTCCTTCAATTTTGCCGCTTTGATAAATGCAACCAATTTTTAATTTGGTAGGACCCACTAAAAGACGATTTTTCTCAAATATGATCCCTAAGGGGTAGGAGGGGTTGTAATCGAATAAGGAGACATTTTGACAGCTCGTATAATCGCGTAACGTTTACATGACAGGCAGCAAAAATTGATAACTCATCACATCTTAGACAGTTCGTGACAGACCGCAGATAGACCCATAAGGAGACATGAAGGAACTGGCAGACAGCTCATATAATGACAGCTAAGTCATTGACAGCAACACAGATCCGTGACAGACCACCTGATAACATATACTTCGCTCTCAATTCAAATGTCATGTACAGAGTATAATTTCACGTTTTTTCACGTCTTCAGCTGTTTCTAATCAGTTGCAATATATTACTTTTGACCCGTGGCGAATCCGACACCGCTAAACTGTTCCTACGGGTGTTAGCTGTTTTCCGCGGGCAACAACTGGCTTTACATATTGTAAGAACTCGTCGAATAAATTCAAAAATGTTGTGTTGAAATAACCTTGGCAATAAGTTGTAGACGTTTTTGACGATTATTTGTTCAGTTTAAGTTATAGCGAATAGCAGAGTTGGATATGAGGAAATGTCAAACTTTGGGAATAAAAATATACAAAACATTTTATTTACAAACAATATGCCGGCCTCGATTCATCAAATTATGGGTAAATGTATTTCACTATAGCATATATGTATTTGTAGATGCTGTAGCCAAATGGACATGGCAGTCTGCCGATATTTATAAAAGAATTATCCTCGTGAATATTCAATGTTATTGTTATGAGTGCTGCTAGATGTTTTCAGTCGGATTGAAGATATATTAAACATAATTATCATTCTCAAATCGCATAATTGGGTCTTACGTTTTTCACCTTTCACCACAACTTCGCCATTCGATAGAAATATTAAGTCTGGCGGAAAAAGTTCGGAATGACTAGCTTAAGCTCGTCCAATCCACCTACCTGGAATCTCTTAGAATAACAGAGATTTCTGATGAACACCTGCCGTGGAAATATATATAGAAAAGGCAGAGGTCGCCCACCTTTCCACGATTATCTATAAAGGTCAATGGATTCGTAAGTGTGAGAGATCTCTCTTCGGAATAGAATCTAAGATCTGCAACGTATGTTTGGAAGCTGAACTCAAGACATGTGAACAGCATTGTAGATTATGAGAAGCTGGTGGGATGGAGTGCGACATACGGGGCAGCTCTCTCCAGTAGGCACGGTGCTCTGTCTCGAATCAGTCTACCATGCAAATGGATTCATTCATACCTAAGCGATCGTATGTAATTGGTAAATATCAAAAGTTTCGAATCCCCAAGATATGAGGCTTTATTTGGGGCCATCAATTCTCCCATCTTGTTTCAATCACCTTCAACATTTTGAATGTCTGTATTTAGATATTGTGAGGCACCACTATTCATTCACGATTCCTGCAAAAGTTGACTGTCAGCATCTACAACCCGACATAGATGCCTTATCTCGTTGTGCCATCTGAAGAAATTGAACTTAAACGTTAAGAGATGCAGGTACATTCAATTCTCAAGACGAATTGGATCCACCAATATTACTTATTATTTGAATAAATTCAAGTCAGAAGTGATTTAGGTTTTATCCTGGTTACTTCACTAGCTTTTGATCTCAAATTACTCAACTTATCAATAAAGTCTCTTAGATAAGGCTTAATAAAACATTATAGGTACTAGAAAATTTCGTAATATTTGATTCCCAATTTCCAATTGCAACATACGCCTATGACATACGAATTGATAGGAGCATACTAATTGATCGCTTGATCAATCAGCATTCATTGTCAATTCGAGATCACTCTTCGTAAAGTCGTTTCATCGTTGTTATTGAGTTTTGAATTACGAAGAGCTGCTACAGTGTTTGTTTAATATTAACGCCGCTGGCGCAACACCTCTGGGATTCACCGGCTCGAATTGAAATTATGAAAAGTACGCATGTACAACAGTAATCGTTGCCACAAAGGACGCCGAAGGTTTTGAACTTTTTCCGGATCAACTTGCCTAATTCAGGACCCACGCGTTACAACGGCTCCGCTTTCTGTTGTAATTAGCCAAAAAAAAAACTCTCCGACAAAGAAGGTATGTTTAATTAGGTTATCATTCTGCATGTTTTGTGTGGTTACAATTACCATCCAAATGTTATTAAAAAATGCTCTTTTCGCATCGGAGATCATTTCTCTTTATTATTCACATTGACGTGTGTCCAGTACGTGGGGTCCTATAAGAAGATTTTTCGAATCTTCGAGTACGGAAAAATTTTTATTTCGCTCCATATACTCAGTTAAAACTTGAGAATGGATAGTTCGATACAAATGTTGTTTCCCACCTCATAATTATTACGGTTAAATTAAATTAAATTAAAGAGCTTTGCTCTTGCATGGGTCTTACTTGTTACATAATTTGTACCAAGTTTGTTGACCCGATGTTCATGGATCTCTGCTTCAGCATATCTCTCGCTATTGGAACAAATCGTAGCTTTTTTTCGGTTTTTAGCGCATGATAGAGTTGTTTACTGTTTCGTTAAAAAATTGTGTTCAAATGTGTATTTTTTTTAATTTATCCAGAGTTGAATTTCTAATATTTCTGTCATACTAAAAGTCCCATGATATTTCCATTCTTAGAGAAAATAGAAGTGAACATGAAAGCTTGAATCGGTGCGGCTAACTCGTTCTTATCAGAAGATCTTTCAACTCTCCCAATCAATTCTCCGCTTCTCCGTCTAAATGCTGAAATGTTTTAGGAAGATACACGATTTGTTACTTTTCAATTCTCGCATGACATTTGAAATCGTCGGTTATTGTTTTGAAATTCTTGGAATTAAGCAAAGTTAAAACTCCCGACTGTCTAATACAGTTCTCAGCCCCAGGAAATTGGAAAAAAGTTGAAGATGCCCATCGTTAGAGTAAAAATTTATAGTCAGTATCATCGTCATCTGCCAAACTGTTAAGAGATTCTTCCTAATGTTTGCTGGCTAATTTAACTAGTTCTGTTTCATTAATATTCTTCTCTGTTCTGAATAAATTCGTATGACAGATAATACAAAATTGAGACAACTTCGAACGAAGTTCGTCTATACTTTAGTTGATTGTTTACAACTCGAATAAAACATTAGGTCTTTATTCTATTACTGCATTTTCTGTAAGTAGATACGAATAGATTCACCGAATTACTAAAGAATTCTCTACTACACTCAAACTGACTGAAATATTTTGAACGTATGCGGCATGCCGGTTCGTTAGGCCCGAGTTGAACATATGCTATGGGCGTCACCAAGTCAACGTACCGACCTTCCATTCTGGTATGCTATGATCTTACCAAGATCCGATATGATAAATAGTAAGCCGGAATGTTGCGGATATTCCTTCCGATTCACTACAGGCTAAAGAAGACGTGTAATATAAACGCAAATGTTCTACCAATACAGTGCCGGAGGAATCAGGAAACTTCAGCGGGGAAAGGGGCATAAGAGATGTTATAAATAACATGAACTCTCCTAAACCTCATCAATTTTTTCTTATTGGCAATTTTTTGGAGCATATCATTTCTATCGACATCATGATTTTATGCTTTTGGGAGATCTCAAATAATATGTGATAGTTAAATTAATTTTTTCATTGCAGGTAAGCAGGATCGAGTAGTCAGATATTTGCAAGGTGAGTTTTTAATTTTAATTCATCGAGGGTTATTATATACAAGAAATAAGAACATTATTTTAACATTTACTAAAAGAACTACGATAGTCCAAGTTTCATGGGAGTATAGAGACTGGAGTCCAAAACCGAATATTCGTATTAGAAGGGGCTTGTGAAAGTGTAATTTCATGTGGGGGTCAGTTATTTCAACTTCAAAAAAGTTGTAAGGAAAAATTTGTTTACTTTTAAAATACCTACCAAATGATGATTTTGATTCAATATTAATTATTGATTTGATCAAATAAAATTCGATTGGATCGCAACATTAACCAGTGGTTTCACTTTTTTTTCGAATGGTGAGATGAACGACTATATTAAAAGTGACATTAATCCCTAATTTTATTTACAAGGTGTTCCTTAATGATAGTTTTCTCTACAAACTATGGTTCATAAATGTTCCGTTACGAATATTCCGGGTGTTAAAGTCTTAGGAAAAAATATAAATTAATATTTTCGAAACCGCTTGAGATATTTTAGTGATATTTAGTACATAGTGACATATAATAATGTCCCATCTTTTTCAATACAAACATAATTTTCGGCTTCAACAGTGGTGTGCGTACGAGAACTGACTGATTGATATTTTCAAAGAGAAAAATGATAAGCCTGTGGTTTTTTCCCAAATGAAAATATCTTGAATCTTTTCCTGCAATACGCCGTTCTTAAGAAAAGAAATAGAACGATTATTAATAATTTAATTATTAAGTAAAATTAAATACATCTACATGTAATGAAAAACAACATACAACATTACAACAAGCATCAAACAATTATTACAGAAATTGTTGCAACTCGCATGCTTTCACCCTCCTTCTCATGGAATTGCACAATCCTTCAAATATTCCCGGAGTTTTTTGTATTATATCACATGCTACAACTATTTTTTCCTCTTAATTCCTCTACAGTGTCAATGGGACATGGGTACACTAGCATCTTAAGATGGTCCCCCAAAAAGAAATGTAACCTATTGAGGTCGGGGGTTCTTGGTAGCCTTGAATCATTGAGGAACAGTACACTGAAATGTGCTGGTGCACAATCGTGCAGGTACCACATTTTGTTTCTTATTGCGAACGGAACACCCTGAAGCAACGAAGACAATTGTTCTTGAAGGAAATTGCGGGAAGATTGTCCGTCAAGTGGTCTCGGCAGGGAGAAGGCTTCAATAAAGTAGTTTACCAATGATTCCTGCCTATAAGTTAACCGAAAGTTGGTGTTGGAAATAGGTTTCGTTTATGGCATGTAGATTTTCATCCGCCCACAAATGATTCTTGCGGAAATTTTGAATGGCATTTCTTGAAAAATCTGCTTCGTCCGTGATCATTTATAGGAAATATTGAACGGAGTACTTTTTTACTGGTTCGGCAGACGTGGCCCGCAACCTTGGGTCCCAAGATCACCCGATCTCACTCCCTCAGATTTTTATTTTTGGGGATGGATGAAGTCGTTGGCTTATGCTACGAAAGTGGACTTAATGCTGCAGCGTTCATTAGAGCGAATCATCGTTCACTATAACTAAAACTCGCTACTAGTTCAATTTATAAACACGCAAATAAGTGTATCGAGATGTTTCCATTTCCTCCCGAAACACCCTGTAACTCACAATTAGAAGTATGCCTTCATTCTCTTTGGTGCTTCATTTTATTTATTTTTTTGTAATTATTCAAAGCTTGCCGTAAATTTACTTGATTAAGTATGATAATGGCCAACAGATAACTGACTATGATTCAACCAAATGAATCTATGAACTCTTGTTTTCCCAATGAATTCTGGACGCATTACATGATATTCGTTCAACTTTCCAGGAGAGTTTCCAGAGGTAATAGTCCAGTTACTACATATTCAATTCTCGAAGGACCAAATAGTTAGTTCCGCCCCACTTCAAAGATCTTTACGAGAGCTTTGCGGATTCACGATAAAACCTGTGGATGTGGACTTGGGTCAAAGAAAGCGCTAAATAATCAAATTACTATGAAATCATTCTATTTCGGTGATTGTATATTCAGCATGGCCTACTTCTGGTATTCGCAACATCCACTTGTTTAGAATAGGCTCGTATTTGAGAAAACGCCAAATGAGCTTCATTTGTTTCGATTACAGAATCAGTTCTCATGGTCGGTTCATGTTTGGAATTTGACTAAACGACAGATAGCAGAACAGATGCCGATGTAATGTGAAGCTGACATTACATCTAATTGGCAGTTCGTATGACAATGTTCCCTTATTATGGGCTCATTTAGTTGGTAATTTAGCAAACGTCTGTGCAACATGCAAATTGAACAATTAATGCCGTAGAGCTGGAGGCGGCAGCATCGTCGTGTAAAGCTAAGACAATATTTATGATTCACTAGAGTATTGAAGTAGCAGACTCTGGTAGCGTAGGAAAGTACCAACTTTTAATGACGTTTATGTGGCTTATTTTGCGGGCATGAAACAAACTTTGTTACGGAACAGTTGAAATATTCTCGGCGAAATGTGTCGCTAACTACTCTAGTTATGCAGTAGTGGTTGCAGATTTACTATCCGATTAACTTCTGGGCGCGAAAAGCTTGGTTAACGACTGTCCTGTAAGTTTCCGGAAATATGACATCCGCCCTCTGAGTATTTACAGTTGTGAGGATAGGAAAAACGTATGGCAGTCTTCCAAATTCACAGTGAACTGAAATCTGCAAGGTTGTAGGATCCTGCCTAACTTTATTAACTACCGTCATCAATTTTGATCAGATGTAGTTAGTGGTGTCCTATTGAAAGCTCATCTCTCATATGTATTCATAATATTACGTCATGAAGACCGTGGTTAGCATAAAATCAAATCGAATGCGTAGTGTTCCAGCATGAGTAGGTTAGTAGAACTGGTGCATAAGCAGTGTTCCGATATACCGTCTAGCTTGAACCATATGTTTTCCTATGTACCAATTGTGTATTAGATGAAATGCATTCGTATTCGTCACGTCAAGCTTATCTTCTGAAATGAATTATCCAACGAACTTAGAGCGGTGTTTCAATTCAACTGAAAACTACAATCTGAAACTTTCGTAAATGTTGCTCTCGATTATGATACTCAGAAAGTTCATGCCTAGAAGATGACGTAGATACACGTACCGGGAAACACCACCAGGTAATTTGCAGAACATTGTGAGTGTCATAGTCGAGAATTTGTTACATTTTATGAAGAAAAATTAACAAATTCCTAGAAGATGTCGTGATTACCCTCTCTCAGGGTACCACCAGGTATTGCAGAAGAGTTTTTTCACGTCGTAATCATAACTAGCAACCTTCATATCACCTCTTGAACAGTTAATAAACATTAAAAATATTTTTTTAATTAATTTCATCGATATCTAGGGCGTCAGGACGCCCGGATACCCCGGGGGAGGTCCAAGGGGACCTCAGGGTATTTTCTTGATAGCATATTCGTGTTCAGTGAACCCAAAAACCCTCGAGAAACCAATTCGAGTACGTTTTTTTCATTTACCTCACAAAGTGCCCTCTGTAGAAATGCAATAAATTTTTTCCGCAAAAAAAAAATACTAAATCACTTTCTGAATCGAATGCAGAAAACCGCATCTCAATCCATCCATCTGCGCCAAGTTTGGAAGGTTTGACCTATTTTAGTGCTTTATTTCCTCGACTAAATCTACAAAGCACAGATTTAAGCTGTCCTGGAGTACTGTTCACACCTTTGGAATTCGACTCCCAAACATACGCTGAAGCTCTTGAAGTCTATCCAGAAAAGAGCTATTCGTTTGATTGATGATGTCACACTTACAATTTCATTGACCTCTCTAGAACATCCTAGAAAGGTGGGAGATCTCTCCCTTTTCTATAGATATTTCCGTGGTTGGTGCTCATCACGAAAGATGCCAGATAGGCGGACTAGACGAGCTCAAACTAGTCACCACTTCATTGTCAAACTCGAGATCTGCCGAACTTCGTCCCACCAGACTTCGTTTTTCTATCAAGCAGCGAAGTTGTGGAACTCTTCACCTAGTGAAGTCTTTCCCTATGTCTATAACCTCCAAACCTTCAAGAAAAATACGAATGCCTATTTTCTCTCCCTACATTCTGTCGCTGGCTCTGACGATGTTCTTTGAACATTATAGATTTGCTTCTCGTGTAGTCAAGGTATACAAAAATGGGAGCTCGAAGCAAGAATTGTTTCTCTCGATCCAAAAATATATAGTTGCTGGTTCAAGAATGGCAACCTCTTACCTTACTCACAAGGTTTCTGATGTTGACACAAAACTTATTTATTTAGAATAAATGTATTATAATTCAATAGTGTACACCTTCTCTTCAGTATTGACAATAAAGAAATAAGTGGTCTATGTTCCAAAAAAATAATATTGATGCAAGTATGGGAAACACTTTGTATAATACAGCTCGTTCACATAGTTATCACTCTTTCCGAACAGCTTGTATATTCAATTTTCCAAGAATGCCAATATGTCTCCCATCTTGTACATATGAAAAAGGCTAACTAAAAAAAATTGACGCTCTGAGATCATTTTAATATCACCAAATGTTAAACGTAGAAAATCTCTCCCGCTCAAAGTGTAATAATGTAGAATGGGAGCATTATTTATATTCCCGTCATCCCAAAAGTTTTGTTTTGTTTACGCTCGAAGTAAAATTCAATTTAATTACGTTTCAACCATGAATTAAGTGAAATTTATGACCCGTCGGGATATAAGCAGGATAAACAAACAAATCACCTAATTTGAGTTTTCGTCATCTCTCCACAAAACTGCAAACTAGTCTTCGCACACATCTCTCCGTCTCTGCTCGAACTTTATTCGACCAGCCCCCCCCCCCCTCTTCGCTACCCTCCACCCCTTTGAACGTGATGTGAACTTTCTTCCATGCAGTCTGACGAAGTTTGTCGTCTCTCGATAAATTTATTTATATTAAATGTTGAAGAAACGCTGACACTTCCCAAAGAAGTTCTCTCAACTTCTCTGACTGCGTGTTATGAAATCTCAAGTTTCCATGGGAATTCGATGGATTCTTAAAGTTGTCATTTTTTCGTATCAGTGAGTTCATAGAAGATTAGCGGCTGTATAAATAAACACCGTTCGAGCATCATGACCATTGGTTTATTACTTCTTGTCATATAGTTCCCCAGCAATCATTTATTTCCGATATGTTTTTGTTTTGTGTCATGGATAAGAATCATGCATAACCGATTCAAGTTATTTTATTGGCAATCAAATTATCCTTATCTTTCCAATGCATCTCATTTGTAGGGCTCAATACGATTATCATCAATATCCTCTATAGTTCAAGGCCTCAACGCTCGGTCGTGACATCATAAGCCAGAGACTTGGTTTTAACTGGTTCCCAATGCTGAAATACGCGAAAGAAATGTTTTATTCATTCTTTATAACTATATAAGGACTTCCTGTTTAAACGGGGTTGCCTTTATAACATATTCATAGAAAATCTTGAGGGCCATTCAACATTTCCGACGAGCTATAAGCATATCATCCTAAGAACAATCTTGAAGGCTCTTGATAAAGATCCTTCTGAGCACAAATCCCTGCTTCCTATCACGCTGCTGCCCGCGCTGGGCAAGCTCCTGAAACGTCTAATCCTAGCGACAATTTACAAGCATATCCTTGAGCACAGCCTTCTAAGTCCGAAGCAGTTAACTTTCCTCAAGAGCAAGCGTACCATTGATGCTGTCCTTCGTCGGACTTAGTTAGTCAACAACCGTACTACTATGTACGCAGTCGCCTTCTTCATTGACATATTGGATGCTTTTAATAACCTGTGGTGGCCTGGTGCTATCAACTCTTTTGACCTCAAAGGGATTCCCCATAAGGTCCTAACTCTATTCAAGGACTATCTCTCTGATCGCTCAGTGGAATATGGGACTATTCATCATCTACGCACCAAGTCGCTCTCCAGGGGCTGTCCGCAAGAATCATAGGACCTACACTTTGGAATGTTGTCATATACACGTTCCTAGAACATGAATCACCTGATGGGATGGCTTTGCGGACGACATTGTTGCAATGGTGTTCGCTGATTCTAGGCTCGAGGTCAAACGGCTTGAAGATAAATGCTTGCGATTGCTCTCAGCGTCGAAAAGACGAAATACATGCTCTTTGGAGCCGAACTCTCCAGAGACCATCTTCAAGTTCCAAGGCAGAAATATTTGCAGGGCAAGGGAGTTGAGGTATTTCGACATTATCCTGGACCATAAGCTACACTTCGGGGTCCATTTGCATAGATCTGCGTCAAGTCAAAAACAATTTTCCGAATTTGTAGGAAAGAGTGTTCTTAATTTCAAAGAATATCCAAATTTTAACAATTTGTCACGTTCTAATTCATGCATTTTTATTAAAGCATAAAATGACTCCTCGTCTCCCGAGTCAAAGTTGGGATACTACATAATTTGATTTAGCCAATTATTCTTTATACATTTGAGGTGAACCGAATCGAATCAATAAAATATTGATCTTGAATTATCAACTAGACGAAGATACACGATTCCTGACTTGTGTTTAAAAAAACTATTCATGGCTTTGAGTGCATTATTGTCACATATAATACTGAATATTTTGCATCCAATTTGTTCTAATTTCAAAATAATTGACAACGTTTACATTTACTAGTACCATACCATAATCTTGCTCTGTTATTGTTCTTACCATGAAATTCTTCAAGAGAGACAGCCGATATCCATTTTTTTCGAAGTTCATTATATTTAGGAAAACTAAACATTTGAACTTTTGGCCCATGGTTGTAATTTCCCTTGCAGCCAGGAGCATCATTCATTCGGGATAAGTCAGTAAACTGTACAAGCGACACAAAACGCGGTAAGAACCAATATAAACATTCACTTAAGAAGTAATTTTGCAACGCACTTTATTCAGTCATGACATTCTCATACAATGATAAATAAACCATAAAAGAGTTATATGATAGAACAATTACCTACTTTGTTTTTATAACACTTTTAATAATAACATGAAATCGTTATTTTAGTTTCAACACCGAAGTGCCATTATCAAACAGAGGCAAAAGTATCAGTATTTCTGAACTAGCTAGGGAAACAAAGTTCTACCCATCTGAGTGCGAGAGCCCAGTGTAGTCGAAGGTTATGAAGGAGTACTCACCAGGCATGATACAGGCCAGGCACTCTTTAAAGTCCTCAGGGGGATGACTGGAACCCTCACGAGCCTCTGTCGTCTCAACAAACACCTACGTAGGTAGAAGACACTGCCTTTCACATCCTGTTGGAATGTCCAACTTTGTCACCTCTCAGGCACCGTTACTTCGGCGAAGCACAAACTTGCTAGAATAGAATAGGCTACTGATTATGGGTTGCACAATACACCCAATCTCCATGCCCTTCACTGATTTTGATGATGACAAGAAAAGTACAAATGCAACGAACGATGTGTTTTCAGATTCTAGACATTCCAGTTCATAACTATTTTTGAGGATGCCACTGGAAATAGTCTTACTAAAATGTGAATTTTCACTTTTTATTCCAATCCAATATTTCATCACCGTATGGCTTGTTTAAATCAATGGGCAACTCTGGAAAATTCGAAATGAAAAACTATGCTAGAAAAAATTAATTACTTCTAAGAAACATTCTGTTCCAGAATAGTGCGACAATAACGGCTCTTCTGACAATTTAAATTCTACAGAGCTGCAGAGTAATGGGTTTTGGGTTTTGATAAGAATAGGTTGGATGTCGTAGTTCGCTAGACTTTACACCGCGTTCATTTTGCGGTTAGCACACTTGGAGCGAGTTTACATTCCGAAACAACAAACTGTCTCGAGAAAACTCTCAGCCTGAATTAATGAAACTGAGCTTTTCACCATTTGCATTATCTATTATTCATGCATAATTTGCAATTAACTAGCTACGAACTGTAATTAAATTCATCGTATTATTAAACAGATATCTTCATAGCGGATAAACTTCCTACAAAGAATTCTTCGAACGATCCTTCTATTACGCAGTGCCGCGTTAATTATTCGAAATTCGTGAGATTCTTTGTAGTAGAATTAAATTTTAATTATTCACAACAGCTCGAGTATGCCTTGTTTTTAATATATCCAAGCTAAAATTACTCACAATAAGGCGAATTATGATCATAATTCTCATGGAGTTTCGATAACAGAATTTTGTCATATTTTAAATTATGAAACATTTGGGCCACTGTTATGGATGTTTTTGTATTTGGACATATCTGTAATGAAAGAAAGAGAACCCTGATTCAAAATCACAGGTTTCTGATAGGAGATATTTTTTAGATAAGCATTCAGGTTTTCAAGTTCTTTAGTTATGGTAGTATGAGAATAACTCGTATACATATTGTTATAAAAACTCTTTACGACTTTATTTTGCCCCACGTTGTGGTGACAATTGATATTAAAAACTCTTTACTGAGTTTTGTTTTCTTTAATTATGATTTGAATTAATTTGAATATTGATTTGAATATTTCAATGTTTTGAATTCTACCGGCTAGCTTTTATTTGTATTTTAAATCTTATGTTTGTTTTGATTTGAATAATCTAATGATTTGAATAATGAACTTTTACCTTTTTATTTTATATCTATGGAATTAAACACAATGTTCTTTGAATGTTAAAAACTTTTATATTTAAATTTCTATGACTCTATTTTTTTCATCTCTGGTATCAATTTTAACAATTTTATGTTCAAATAGATCTATGATCTAACCTCAAAATTATTTACTATTTATCTTTGTTTACAAAGTTATAATCTAGAATCTTTCTTTCAGATTTACAGACAGATAATAATACAATGGAGAAATAACAAATAAACTTACGTTTAGTTTATATCCAAGAATATATTTAAAATGTAGGCAATGTTCACTTGGCTTGATTTTCTTATTAATTTGATAATTCACTTTACTTGTAGGTACACAATTTCTCTGCTATAAACAAATCACAGGTAAACAATGTGTTTACTTCTTTAGAAATCAGGAACTGTTGATAATTGTTAACTTGTCTTATTCTTTTTCAAAAGATATAAAACCTTAAATAATGTATTGGAACGTTGTCGAAGACTAACTATTATACGATGCTACTTGTGAATTATGGTTATAATAACTTTTAAAAACTTTGTTCGAAGACTGGGAACACTACTTGACTTGTATAAATTACTTATTTGCTTCGGTTACTTTCAACCTTACGAAGCTATTGGAACACTTGGGTTCACCGATGTTTATCCAAAAACTAAGGTTACGGAAATTTTATGATTAGCTTGAGTACCTTGACTCTTCAGATGTTGATGGCTAACTGGCTTGTCTTCAGATGCCTTTTATAGGCCTTCAAAAAGGACGCCAAGTATTTTCAAAAATAACCAATGAGGTGCTTAGTTTACCTATCAAGAATGCTTTGTTGATTGTTGAAAACTGACAGAACTATTACATTGTTACTATTCTGACGTTTATAGATTGCATCGACCAATCAGAATTTAGTATTCTTTAAATTTTGAATTATTGGAAATTTTCCACTTATTTTAAACGATGATGATTCCTTCTTTTTAAATTCATATTGCCTACATTTTTCCACACACTTTGGTATAAGATAACCTATGATTAGGTTATTATTAATATGATTATTCCTATAATTATTATAAATTTGACAGTTGTCATTATTAAAAACTAATACATAATATAATATATCAATAACATTTCTTTAACATTATATAATTCAAAGTTACTAATCCTAACTTATATCTACAACATTTTTCAATAGTTTGTGCTATCTCATGATAGTTTTTGTAATCATTTTAATTATGATTTCTGCCTTTGTAACACTGTACGTTTATTCACTTTCACTGAAGTTCTTGTTTTACACTTTTATTCTAATTACATTGTTGTTTATTATGTTTTACATTGTTCGTTATATTATACTAACTATTATTTAACTTTTAATATTGTTTTTAATTCCATATAATATCTGTTTATTAATCTTTTCTGATTTTCAATGTTCGGTAAGTTCTAATTTTATCATTTTTGTTGTTTAGGAAATGAAATCATAACAATATAGATAACTGCACTATTTACAACTGCTTCCAGTCTCTATGTACAAAGCATCAAGGTGAAGCCTTGTCCTCTTACGAAGGTTGGCATGTACTACTCAACTTGCTTACCTAATGTTTATGATGCATATCTATTAGCATAACATTTGTATTCTGTATATCAGTAGCGTACCTAGGTCACGGTACCGATTTTAAGAAAGTAGAACAATTTATTGAATTAAGTAAATTTATGGAATGTAGTGATATAATCTCTATTATTCCATTGCAATCCAGAATGGCGCGAATTGATATAATGATCCGAACAAAACATGGATGAATATCCTTCCTGTATAAGAAAATTGACATAATCTGTTAGCAACGATCAACTTGCCATCAAAGTTATCCCAGCGACCCCAGTTTAATTGAATTTGATCAGTACATCTGACTTCATACATTTCGTGCGAGAGGAGAAAACGGTGTGGTACAATCGCGTAGAAGTTTTCTTGATATTAACAGTGGCGCGTGGCCAGATATTAATGGTTCAACGCCTCTGATATTAGGCAGATAACGAAGGGATGTTTCTGACGGCGAATGATAATTGGAAATTTAACAACCGCGTATACGGGACGGGACAAGAGCAAATGGTACCGGCAACGATTTTATGTTGAATGTTTCCCCTCGTACTGGTGCAATTTAATTTGACCTGTATAATATTTCCGGGAGTGTCTTAAAAAACTTTTATTTATTGAGATCTTGTCGTCCTCCATTTTCCAGCGATTCAGTGTTGATTATCGCAACACGAACAGGATCGGGATATTTCAGTTTATTGAAAAATTCCAACAATTTGTAATTTTCTCAGGCCGATGGAAGCGTTATACGTAAACATGTATAATTATTTTAGAAGCGAAGATAATGAAAGTAAGCACCCGTTTCGTCGGGCTCACTGAAAACTTAATCCCTTTCGTAGGCTGGTCTGGCTATTGCCTCCGGTGACACTTGGGCCTGCTGACCCAATGTAGCTAGCCTTTGTTTTGTTCCTTCAAGGTATCCACTCAAGTATTTTTGTACCTTGTACGAGTTTGTACAAGCCCTTACTGGGTGGGAACTGTACAATCCTGGTTCGCCGTTAGGCTTTCCAAAAATTGACTGTCTTTTGCGGTCCAGCGCCTCGCATTTACACAGTATGTGTGTCACTCTTTCTGTACCCGTCTGCATGTCAGGTCGCCATTGTACAGACCAATTTTGTTTAATTGCCCTTTTACTGGCTCATAGCCAGTCATAAGCCATGTTACGCCTTTTATTTTTTCTCTATTTGGTGCTAATAGGTCTGTCGTTCTATTATCACACGGGGCTTTGATGTATCTCATCCCATGTTCGTTTCCTGGAATTTTTTCCCAGTATTCTTTGTAGTTTTTCATGACCTAGTTTTCTACAGACCTTCGTGCTGTACGTTTTGGTACTCCCATGGATCTTGGGAGTTCTCAGATCCTCTTCTTGCAAGTTTGTCGCCTTTTTCATTGCCTGTCGTTCACTGATGTCCCGCCACTCAGATCAGCTTGACGCGGTTTCAGTCTGCCAGTATTTCATGTTCTTTTTTGCTTGTCCATACCAGACGGGATATCACTTCCTTCTCATTGCCTCAAGTGCAGCCTAGCTGTCTGTCACTATGTGGATCTGCTCATCTTTGATGGCTCTCCGATTGTTTTCCTTCATGCATTGGTGGATTGCATATACCTCTGCTTGAAAGACAGAGGTGTGTTTACCCAATGAATAGCTGAAGCCAGTCTTTGGGTTTTTTGACTATACTCCTGCACCTGCACCTGTCTGTATACCAGATCTTTCCCTGCAAAATGTCGCCCAGGTTTGTATGTTCCCATGCAGTCCTTCCTGATATTGATACCCTGAATGTGTTGTTGAAAGAGTATCGCTTTGGAATGTGATCTGTTCTCATGCCTAGCACGTCCTTGGTCACGATTCTTACAATGGTCATGTGTCCTGGCCCAATGTGAACATTTTTCAGTGTATTTTGTATTCTGAAAGTACCAAACCTTGCCTCTCCTTGGATTACCAATTGGAAGGGTAGTGTCTCCTTTGCTGCATTGGTATATTAATACATATGAACATGTTTCATCATAGATACATAACTAAGGATAGGATACCCTGCTTGGTTGATCAATTAACCTTAAATGAAATGATATTAATTTAATCATTGAATGTTAGGATCGCTACATTGGTTGACTTTGAGGAAGATATGTTGGACAATGTCTGTTATTTTGATATTTATTTGGAGAAACATCAAAGTTTCAGTACACTTTGACTTTCAGCAAAATATCGGACTACCCAGTGTTGCTTATTTTAGTCAGAGTCAGAGAACCTGAATGATTACATACCTGCGGCACATGAGATCGATATATAATTGTATAATCAATCTCCGAGGTTAGTTCAATGTATAAAAACGTCACATTTATAGTGTGTAAGTTTGCCACTTCGTGCTGCTTTAGAAAACATTTTGTGTCTGCATGCAATTATGAGGGCTGGAAACCGTTGATGATGTTAACTAGAAAAGGGCAAAGTTGAAGTTCTAAAAAATAATTAGGTCTTCGAGAGCTGAACTCATTTAGGGATGCTAAGAAGAAACGTACGAATTTTCCTCGCTTGCGTAACGATGAAACAGGGCTTACGTTGTTGAACAATAAGGACCTTTTGTCTTAATTAGTAGTTAAGATAACAACAAGTAAACAAGATTAGGCGAGATGAGCAGGCATCACTTTTGATAACCCGCAGTTGTCGTCGTCGTCGTAGACGTGGTAACGTCAACAGAGAACCATCCATATTAATCATTTAGCTCTCAGTGGTTCTATTTAGTATTCATCCCTACGTTCTTATCGCACGTGGGGGGCTGAGGATGTACCGAGGCCGGCGCACCTTTGTCTGTCGACATCTTGCCTGTCATCTCGAGCTCCGCTAACTACCGACCCCTCATTAATTCATTTATTATTTCATCATAGCGCGCCGCGTCGGTTTCTCTCTACAGTGACAACCAGAACGACGATGCGTTCGAACATTCGATATCATCAGACACGATTCCATGGATACTGAATAATTCATAATTCATCATCAGCAAGTCTGACGGACGCAATGCGTCAGTCTTCGGCACATAATAATGATTATATAGGGCCTAAGTAAATGACTGATTACGGTAATTGCATTCACAGCTTCTATTCTCACCTCTTTCAAGCGATTTGAAAAATTTCTATTCCGCCAGTTATAGGAGATATTGTTCATGGACATCCAAACATGTGCCATCTACTTTCGTTTATTGCTCGTCTAATATTTATCTGCGAAAATATCTATTCCATTCGGAGAGAGGTGTTGAAGATTGACACGAAGTCGATTAGGAGTCATACACCTCTATAACATATTAACTGTGACAACAACCACTATTTTCCAACAATTCACGGTATTCGAGAGTCAGTTAGCAATGCATGTATGTATATGATAGTAAACAATATCCCAGCGTATTTAATAAGTAATAACCGCGCATCGGTGTGTGAGGTACCTCTAATGACATAGCGTGTATCCAATAAAGCCACTGTCACCACACGATTCATGCACCAACGGCAATATTCGCTGAGCCCGGGATCTCGACTAGAGAACGAGCTATCGTCACTCGCTCTTCCTGTACTCGGTCTCTCGCTCTTAACCAATAACGTTAAGCTCGTCTGCCTATTCCAAGCTTACGTTGATAATTAATTTGCCCACCGATTATCATAATCACCGTATGAAGGTGAAGCTGACGTAGAAGTTGATTTGATATTAGAATGCTTCATGTGAAAGCGATCGCTGTCGATTGTATGTACCGTTGGAAAATTAGCAGGCCAATGCGACGTGATATTTCGAGTTGTCTCTCGGATGGATCACTCCGTGGTTGACGGAGTCTCCCGATAAAATGGTGTACCACAGGGATCCGTCTTAGCACCAACTTTGTTTCTGCTCCATATCAAGTAGTAGTAACCTCCGAGGCCGTCCATAGTTTTGCGTAGACGATACACTCCATGTCGCTTTCTCCTCTAGACTGCCTAAATCATCCATTGAAGCCAGAGGAGCAAGACGGAGACGGGTCGATGCCATAAATGAAGATGGCAAGAGATATAAAACAGGGATCTGATAATATAGTACAGATTAGTACAACCGACCCAATATTGTATTTTATACCTTGAGGCGGATGTATCCGTATTATGTCAGGTACTCGATCACCCCCATTATGTGATGATCATGTATGGTCCATTGCAAGAACCGCTTGACAGAAACTTGATTTTCTATCCCGTGTCAGGAGCTACTTTACACTTCAGGAGCTCATAATCATAATCAACAAAGCGATTCGAGCTGCCCTGGAGTACTGTTTACAAATTTGTAATTCAGCTCCCAAAAATACCTACGCTAATACTAATAGAAATCCGCAAATTCTGAACTTTTCCAAGGAGACAGGACTGATAACCGAAAACCAGTAATCACGTGGGGACCAGCACAGAAGGCCTCTTAGTGCTTTGAGTACAAACGGAACAACCCCAAAGAGCGATAGTAATAATAAAAAGAGTGATTATGTGATGTGATTTCATTCAAGCGAAATTACTAGAAAAACACTCAAAGTAAATGAAAGTTTCAATCAGATGGCCGAAATTCAGGCTTTCTTAACGCTGCAACATGTTGCCTTAGCGTCTGAGGTGAAAACTAATTGTAGAATCGGATTCCTCATCGGTGAAAGTGTTTTATATCGCCATTATATCGGAATCGATGAGATCGATTAAATTCACTATTTTTCCATACACCCCTCATGAAACTTGGGAAAATGCGAAAATTTTAGGAGGTTCTTGTAACTAATGGAACTTGTTCTATGGGATCTTAGAAGGTTGTGGATACCAATTTAGGGTGCATTAATCATGTTAAAAGTCACTTTGTAGAGTATTTAACCATGGGATGTGCGAAATTCAGGGCTTCGGAACACTGCAACATGTTGCCTTAGCGTCTGAGGTGAAAACTAATGGTAGAATCGGATTCCTCATCTGTGAGAGTGTATAATATCGCCATTGTATTGAAATCGATGAGATCGAATAGATTCACTATTTTTCCCTTCCCATTTAGAACATAGAATCTGATTCCTCATCCGTGAGAGTGGGAAAATGCGAGAATTTCTAGAAGGTTCATGTAACTAATGAAATTTGTTCTATGGGATCTTGGAAGGTTGTTGATACCAATAATTTATCATGTTAGAAATGATTTCATAGTGCATTCTAAGGGAAGTTATGTTTTTGGATCACAATCTCTGGTTTTTATTCGTGATAGAATCTAATTGAATTTTGTTTATCCTTCAGCTTTAATTCTATCATGTTAATCACGCAACATACTTTCAACCAACTCATAACCCTAATCTTGAAATGAGCATTGCTTTCTAGATGTAAAATTGTGAATAACTACAAAGCGAACAATAAATCATTCTTTATTCATGATTACTGTTAAAATGTTCAATATCGTAGTTCATTTCAAGCGAGAACCAATTTACCTTATAATTGGTTTTTGTTGAGTATTGTCCATAGTTTTGATCCATTTGTTGCAAATTTACAAAACTGGAATGCTTTAATTGGTTCACACGTTGTAATTAGTTAATTAGCCAGTCGGCCAATTAGCGTTCGGAAATCAAATTCGGTAATTGCGATAATTTAGAATTGCGAAATGACTAATCGATACTGATTCTTACATTATTGTATTTTGTATTCATAAAAACTATCGAATAGGGAGTACTGTTCACACTCTTCTTCATAATTTTGTTGGGTACAATTCAAAAGACAGAAGATTTTTTATTTCATCATGATTCAATTTAAACAAAATAAAAAAAGCAAGTGCCAATAACGTGAAAACGTTACTATAGTGTCAACACCGACGTGCCATTATCAAACAGATACAAAATTATTATTATTACAAATATTGTAATTTTGTATCTGTTTAATAATGACACTTCGTTGTTTCAAAAGTGATATAAAAACAAAGTAATAGTTCTTTTATTTAATCATAAAGCAAGTGCATGGTCAAGAAGGTTTCAATAAGTTCATAAAAGTTTATAGTTCTAAAGGAAATCATAAACCTGTCAAGATGAATAACAAACATATGACGGAAAACGAATGCAAGCTATATGATAAATGTTAATGATAACCATCTGGAGGTGTTCAGGTAGTGGGTTTTCCAGGCCCATTATAGATCTAAATATGGAAGTTTTTCACGTCTTTCTTTCATGAGTTACATAATTAATTAAAATGTATCACACGTAAATCGGAACGTAACGTAGTATCTTATTATCAAAATTATAATTAAATCTTAATTATAGTTGAAATAATATGTACAGTCGAATCAGTTAGTAATATTTAGAAAAAGACAGATAGGTTGAGAAATCTCCACCAAAAACATTTTGAACTAGAGATTTCAAGAGAGGAATCTTACTGCTATTGGTTAACAATTCAGGCATCCTTCTCCTTATTGTAAATTGGTTCTTGAGAAAAAGGACGCATGACAAATACCAGGGGCAATACCTCACACCTTCAGTTATATTTTCTAGCTTGAGCTTTTGAGAAGGCACGTGACACTTAGCCAATTTCAATTAATCTAACTTAATAGTTTCTTCAAAGTGTTTTTGGTAAAAAGAGTGAATTTCGCTAAATCAGAGTTGTTTTAGATTTTCAATCAAATTTCGTTGTTCTCAATTTTCATTCCAGTTCAAATGAAAAATAAAAAATGTAAATCTGACTGCGTTATGTCTTGTTCCATTCTAATCATTGAATCAAAATCACACTATATATTTTTGCCTGCCGGAATTACTATGAACCAGTACTTTAAGAGATAGCTTCTGTACATTTTGGAATCAACCCCGCCATTGAGGCAAATGAGAATTAATTTATATTTCAGTCAGAATTTAATTACTTTGAGCTGGGCGAATCCGACAGTAAATAGCGACGTGTAATTGGAATCGTCCTCATACGTTCCTCATTATAACTGTTGATTTAAGAGGAATATAGACTTACTTGATATGAATGAGTGTTAAAATTTACTGGTAACAATAGTGGCAAAACACGATTCCCAACATTCTGGTCGGCACCCACATGATTAATTGCATACCAATCACAGCCATGAGCCACCCCACCCTCAATTAAACACCTGTATCATTATATTTAAGGGATTACTTCTTTAATAACTGACTCTGAGGATGCCACTGTGAGATGGAACAATGAGGAAGCTGCATAAAATGTTCTTTTGATGCAAAATGTATATAGTAAAGGTAAAACTCCCCTAAATTGAGCCGTTCAGTAATTAATTATTGCGAGAAAGCTCTTTGATTGGACGAGAGATTTGTGACGTCAGAATTCTGTAAACGTCTGACGCGGGCGTAGTTTTATTGTATTAAGGCAAGATTCGTTAATTTTAATATAGTTTAGTGCGTGACGGCTTTAGATTCAGAATCACAACAGGACAACGTGAAAAACATAACAATAGCAGTGCCTGAACATACATATTAAACGTGCAGTTGCATAATAATAACAGGGTTGATCGCCGCAGTACTCCCTCCCCAGCTTGAATTACTCTCGGAATCGAACTCTCTGTCCTATCAACCTTCCCGATCTGGTGAACACTTGAGGATCTTTGGTGAGTGCGAGGGAAATGTTTTGACTAACCGAACGGATATGTTTTGTGTTATATTCTCAAACATTTGGATCAAGATATTCATTGGTTAAGCTGGTTTTGATCGGTTTATTGAGATCAAATTTCCGAAATCGAGCTATGACTCTAAATAGACCATCATAAAGTAGCTTTAAATAGCTATTGACGTGGTATCGTCTACCAAACACAGAACCACATCACTTGAGAGCTTGGAAAATAAAATAAGTCCTCTGTTCATGATGTTTACACTGAGCAGGAATGAGTTTATGCATGCGTTCGCGCAACTTTTCTACAAAACTGTGTTCCGAGACAACCGGGTATCTTTGGCCATATAGAAAATCTCGGGGCCAACTAATTGATGGCCCATACGTTAATTCTGCTGCTGAAGAACCCAGATCGTCTCATGAAAACGTTCGAAATCCTAATAATATCATAGGTAAACTTTCAACCCAACTTTTTTATCCATGACATCTAATTGCTGCTTTTACAGAGCGATAGAACCGTTCCACCATGCTAATAGATTATGGGTGACGACCTGAAGTTCGATTTCGTATTAAACCCAATATTTTGCATAGGCCTCCTGTGCTATCCCGAAGAGATTCATCCTAAATTAGAAAACTCACAATATTCTATTTTCTCATGTTATAATAAAGTTTATTGAATAATAACGTACAACGTATTTGTTATACTTATTATAGCATAACAAATGATGAGTCGATAAGATTCCGACCGTTAGTGCATAACATCAGTGTCAAAGCTGGCACTTAGGTCAACCTTCGCCGAAATATAGCATGGAGTATTATTAAAGGAGTAAGGCTTCTCCCTTGAGAATAGATATTCAAGTGAGTTCAGTAAGTTCAGCTAAAGGAATTAGTTCTTAGTCAGTAACGATTGCGGTTCCGCCCGCAACGCTTCTGCGCAAGCTTGACCAAGAGCTTCGGGTAGCGGTACGTGATATCGACCAATGGGTTGATATACTGCGGCAAGAAAGACGGGGGTTTAGGCTTCCCGAAGCTTGAAACTATCGTTACAGCTTCGGCACTCCGGTCAGGCCCTAGGTTCCTGGTGAGTCCTGATCCGGTCATGCGAGCTCTCGTGGAGGAGTCCGGTTTGACGCAGCGTCTCAAGCGTCTAGCCGCCTCCGCTAGACTAAACTGGCCTGTCAGCGAAAAAGCTATAACCTCCCATAAGCTGGCAGCTAAGAAATTAGAGCTCGCAAAGTGGGGTTCGCTCAGTGCGCAAGGAAAGTCGGTTGAATCTCTTTCCGACGACAGAATTGGAAACGCATGGCTTTTCAACCCTTCACTCCTCAAGCCATGCAGATTCATAACAGCGCTCAAAATGCGCACCAACACCACAGCCAACAAAGTGGCGTTGAACAGGGCGACCCCACAGGCGGACTTGCAATGTCGTAAATTCAGATGCCAACTTGAGACCCTGGCACATATCCTGGGCCAATGCGTCACGACTAAAGCCCAGAGGATCCGTCGCCACGATGATATTCGTAAAATTGTCGTGGAGGAGGTAATAAAAAGAGATAACGAGGTAATAGTAACGGAGGAGCCTTCTATCAGGCTTCCTTCGGGCGAGAATTTAAAACCTGACCTGGTGTTACAGAGCCAGGAAAGGGTCTTTGTGGTCGATGTAACAGTCCGCCACGAAGATGGGGACTATCTTGCTCGGGGACGACTTGACAAGTTACAAAAATATAGCCGACTATTACCACACCTTCAGCACTTGTACGGAGTGGGTGCTGGAGAAGTCCTACCAATTGTAGTAGGAACAAGGGGAGTGATGCCCAAGGAGACGATCAGAGCGCTTGCCATGTTGGGCATCAAAGATCGAAAAACGCTATTAACCATTTCGTTAATGGCTCATCGTAGCTCCATCGAACTATATCACACGTTCATGGACTACGACGCTCCCCTCGGACCACGTCCGAGGTAATAGTGAAGCCTCGGAGGTGGGAAGCTTCTGGTCAAATAGCCCGTTGGTACAGTCGTTTTATATGTCTGTGTCGTATTTATTTATATTTTAACCCCATTTTAACACTTTTTAAATATTTATTATATATTTATTAAGTTTTAACAACATGTGGACTATTTTGTGTATCCTCTAGTCATTTTCTAGTCGTGTCCAAGTCCTGTTTTAACTTAGGTTTAAGTTTTAACTATGTGTCTTGTGACGTCCGAGGATGGAGGCGGTCTCTCTACACCTGTCTCCCCCTCAGAATCGATGTTAGGTCGGTTATCTAGTTGGGTTGTTGGAAATCAGCATGCAGGCTGAACGTACCATCGGGCGAGTCGGTCTCTGATCCTTAAGCTAATACAGACGGCGGCGCGGAGACAGTTACTACATGTTTTTCGTAGTAACTGTGCGGGCACCTCCACGAGGTTTCCCTGGTAACAGGTCCCAAGCCTGGCGACAGGTGAGGGACTTGGCCAAGCTCCCCCGAAGGGGGAACTCCGTTACTAATTTTTCCATCCCGGCTTGACCCGGGCAGAGTCAGACTGACAGGTTTCGCCTTTGAGGGGCCCCTGACCAGGAGTGCTAGATAGTAGTGCAAGTTTGTTGGGCACCCCGTGCAAATGGGGGATTTATTCGTTTCAGCATTGAATCCCCCCGCTAGCCGGGTGCTCCCCGTTTTAAATTGTTACGGGCGACCACACCCACACTCAGTGGAAATTAAGTCCATCATGAAGATGGTCGAAGGAATTAGTATCAGAAAGTACCATGTAGTGAACATTGAAATCATACATCATATTGTAATGTGTTGTAATTGCTACCATCTGCCCCTATGTTTAAGTTCCATAAGAATCTTCTACCATAACCCAGCATCGAACCTGTTAACTAATAAGACGAGTTCCTTGCAAGCCTAAGAAGGAACCTTGTTCCCATATTATAAGGCAACACTGCCTGCCCTTTCTTCGAATAAATATCTCTCCCGATGACTTTGCTTTTCTACAACGCCATTTTCGTTTAACACATTGCAAAAGCGAATACCTGGGTTTCAGATACAGCATATTCCTCCAAAATGGGCTATGCGATTTTCTCAAATGACGTTCTTTGCAAGCCATAGAAGGAACCCTTGTTCAGATATTATAGAGTGACAGTGTCAGCCCTTTCATCAGTTATTATACTCCAAATAATGACGCTTGAAACTGTGTTCCCTGCTATCAAAGAATGCCGTTGTAATGGTTTCAACGCGAATATATGCTATTGGAAAGACTTCCGGCCACCAAGCGAAACGGTCCACGCAAGTTACACAGTACAAAAATCCTAAAGATGGTTTCAGAATACCGACGATATCAATATTAATTTGACTAAAACGACTATCTAGGATGACAATTTTGTCCAACGAATTTGTAACATGTCTGCTGATTTTGTTCCGTTGACATGCAACACAGCTGCATATTTTACTGTATTTCGTATACTGGGATGACAAATATTATGATAATCCTCGAAGATCTACAGTTGACGGAAAAGCGTTGACCGAAACAGTTACCTTGTACGTGTACTAGGTATCGAATCTTTATTAATTTAAGAAAATAGAGCAATCTATAGAATTGAACTGATATAGGATGTGTCGGAAATAATTCCTTGATCATACCATTTCATAATGTTTTTTTCCACCGTGCATCACCCAAACCCAACAACTCTCAACACATCCGCTTTGCATGTTGACAACTATGTTCACATCATCTCAAATGCCTACGACGAAAGCAATGCAAACACGTACCTGTTTCAATTCTCGCGCTGCTATTGGTTAATCGGCCATAAACTTCTCAACGCGCAACAGGTGTGTATTCGGTAGTAATGATTGCAATAAGTGAATCGTCGCACCGCATCGCTCTTATGTATTCCGATTTTTTGTGAATAAATTTTGGAACTGCGCGTTCTCATAAATAGTATTATTATTATCATTATTAAGTCCTATCAATGTGTTTGTCTACTCGCATAATATGTGTATTATTAGACTAAATTCCTGTAATCTTACAAAAACTTCAGCCAAATCGTCTTCGTTATTCAACTTCTCCTGTTTAAGCTCATGAGAAAATACTTGCATCTCACGTATTCTCAAAACGCTTCTCCTACGTTTAACAAGGAGAAAAATAAATTGCATAAAATGTCCCGATCGTTATTCATATTCCGGAGTAAACTCGCGATATGATCGTGAAATGTTCTGAATTCGAACAAAAACAAATATAAATATGCAGTTTACGTTTTGCAAATACGTCTCCGATCAATCTATCCAATAATTGCATGTCATTCGTAATTGCCTTCGTGAAAACAAGTTATTTTTAGAACGCATTTTTTCTAACGTGCTTTCGAATTTTTAGATGGATGTAGTTTTTGTCTACAGCATTTCTGAGAAGCTCTGAGCAACCAATTCAATCATAATACTAGCTAGCTACGTTCAGTAGTGAGTGTCGATCAGAAACACATCGTTACTACTTGATTGTCTGGATCAGTTGATATGTATTAAAATATTCGGATGTTACGGAAATTTGAAGGCAAGACAATCTTATTCGTCAATTGATGATCCGTACCCGTTCGGTTGAGATTCCCATAGCCTCTTCAATCTCGTGCACTTTAAGTCGCCGATCGTCCAATATCATACTATCAATTTTATCGACGATTTCTGGCGTTGTAAGCTCTATAGGACGACCAGAACGTTCGGCGTTCTTTGTGGTCATACTATCACAACGAAAATCAGTAATCCACTTGTGAATAGTTCCAAGCGAAGCTTTTGGTTTGCGTAATATTTTTTCCATGCATTTAATAATGTTTAATCAAAGACGCTTCACTTTTTTCCATGTTTACAAAAATCTTCAATGTTGCTTGCTTTCGATGGGTGTCAAAACAGAACTGAATGACATATCACTCTGAAAATTTTAATGCGTTCCAGTTAAAGATGGTACATCAGAAACGTCACATGGAATTTTCGATTGTGGCACCATCCGTTTTATTTTTCAGGGACTTTTCACCTTACCCTCGTATAACGATTTTTCGTTCGAGATCATATTTCTGCTAGGGTTGTAACAATCTGACGTTCTATAGGAGCGAAGCTAAAATCGCCTAAAAATCGTCTGGAATAAATACACGATAATTAGGAAAAATTAGTTTGTCAAAAGTTGGTCGCGGTCTCAACATACAAATAGATTCACGTAACAGTTTGGTAAACAACCAGTCGTCGCCAATAAGATACACCCAAGCCAAAACATTTTTTAAGAGATATGAACTGTATTTTACCAATACTAATAATAACTAAGTTGTTAGTACCGGTGGAATCAAATAACGTGACAGATTTCTGGTTTACGAAAAGCACAAATTATTTGTTCCGAAACATATTCTGAACATTTCCGCTAAAACTCTGTTGAAAATAACCGTTGCGGAATTAATTTCAAGCCACTATATTTCTACAAAGTTCTGTGATTGTACCTTGAACAAGCGTAATATGACTTATTATTAATGCAGTGTTTCCGTTCCGAAGATTCAAAACAATGCTGCTTTCTACTTTATCCACTCTTGAAATTGAAAACTTACTTCTCTTATATGTCGGTTCTTTATACGAAAAAAGGAAAGGAGACCTTAATAGTTATAGACCCATTGCACTATCATTTGTGATCTCTAAAGTGATGGAGAAAGCAATCGACATCGAGCTCATCCAATACCTCCAAGCTCCAAAATCGTAAATGACAGGAGACCTGCTCTCCTACGTAACACGTATATGGTAGAAATCTATTGAAAAACAGAGGGAATCTCTAGCTGTACTATTGGATATCTCCAAAGCATTTGACCGAGTCTGGCACAAAAGCCTTCTTGGGAAACTTCCCTCGTATGTGTTGCTGCCTCAATTTTGTCACTTACTCTCGAATAGAGCACTCCATGTGGTGGCTGATGGATTATCCTCCAATACAAAGGCGCTGTTGTTCGTCAGGAATCTGTCTTGGCACCACCTTTGCTTCTGCTCCATATAAACGATCTGCTAGAAGTGACCACCTGTCCTGTCCACAACTTTGCAGATGATGGTTCACTTCATACATCTTTTTCACGTAGAGCCCCTATACTACCCAATGAAGGCCGAGAAGCGAGACAGAGACAATCCCTAATATGATGATGTCAGGTACAACTATTCACATGAAGTCTTCCATTGCCATACTCGGGATCACCACCAACAAGTCCATTGCGAAAACAGCTTCACAAAAACTTGGTGTTGTATTCCATGCCAACAGCTACTTTACATCCCATCTACAGAGCACAGATTCGACCCGTCCTGAAGACCTGTTCACGTGTTTGGAGTTCGGCTCCTAAACATATGGTGAAGCTCTTGAATTATATCCAGAAGAGAGCTATTCGTCTGATGTCACACTTACGAGTTCTTTGACCTCTCTAGAACATCGTAGTAAGGTAAGAGATCTCTCCCTTCCATATAGATATTTCCATGGTATGCATTCATCAGAAATCTCGTCCGTTGTTTCACCGCGAGACATTCCAGATAGATTCACTAGACGAACTCAAACTAATCACCCCTAATTGTCAAGCTCGAGACCTGACAAACTTCTTGTTACCAGACTTCATTTTTCTAGCGAACAGCGAAGTTGTGGAACTCTTTACCTAGTGAGGTCTTTCCCTATGGCTATAACCTCCACCTTGAAGAAAAACTCGAATGCCTATATCCTCTGCCAACATTCTACCGCTCGCTCCCACGATGTTCTTCGAATATTATAGGTTGCCCTCTCTTGTAGTCAAAGTATACACACAAAAAAAATGTTTCTCGTAACGATATTAAATTCCTTCTTATGATGAACCTTATTTTGATACTCCTTTGGCATAATTTTGTACGGATATTACTTCCAAATGTTGAAATAGTACTAACTGAAACTAATTGTATGAGTTGCGGTAACTCTAACTCAAACCAAGCCTAATATAATAACAATATGGACAATGAAAATGTCGCTGATAGAGTTATGAAGTGTGCTAATCCAGCAACATGAAAACTAAAAGAGCGATACATGTTTCAAAATCGACTACAGTTGTGTAATCTCTGTGGAGAAATGAACATCCTAAAATAATGATATTTTGTG
This sequence comes from Endomychus coccineus, assembly GCA_958510875.1. NCBI lineage: Eukaryota > Metazoa > Arthropoda > Insecta > Coleoptera > Endomychidae > Endomychus > Endomychus coccineus. The sequence goes on along the minus strand of OY294069.1, from coordinate 6,818,532 downwards.
AATCACTTGTTGATAAATGTTCACTCCGAACAGACGCATTAAGATTCGCAGACTGTCAAGAATGACACATACTACTGGAACGTCGATAAATGCTACATTGGAGGTGAGAAGGGCGCAAGAATGTATTCGATGATTGATCTGGAATTAAATATAACTTGAATTCCACTGTATAATTTCAAAACGTTTCTGCATGTACATTATCTAAAAGTAAGGTTCCTCTAGATCGAATAGGAATGTAACAACCAATGGTTCCCCATTACCAAATGCTATAAAAAATTTAAATATCTAGCGCCATCTAATGGTTTCTCTCTCCAAGTCCAATGTTAGAGTACTGGAACGTCGACTAATGCTACATTGGAGGTGAAAAGAGTGCAAGAAAAATTGTATTCGATGATTGATCTGGATTTAAATATAATTTGAATTGTTCATGTACATTATCTGAAACTGTCAATAATAATGTTCTTCTAGATCGAATAGTAACATAACAACAAATAGTTCCGATCAGCTTGCGAACTCATCAGTGAACCGAGTGATTTTCATTGCTACTGAGTGAAGGATAACTGTTAATACCCCCACTTCCAAATGCTATAGAAAATTGAAATATCCAGCGCCATCTAATGGTTTCTCATTCTATACACATTAGGGGAATGCTAGAGTACTTGATCGTTGTAATTGTAATAAGCAATAAATTATTCTCATCGTTTTTGTTGGACATTGCATTGCGAAGAATGGATTCATGAATGGGGAATTATGTTACAAATATTCACCAATTACAACCCAGATCATCAGAATTGTCATAAACAAGGATTGCTAAACGGCCGATTAGTACAGTTCAAACAGAAAAATGATGTTGGGACTCATATGAGGACCATGTGGCAACCCATTGTTCCGTTCTTTTCTGGCTAAACGTGCGATCTGTGTTTTTCTTGCATACTTTGACTACACTAGTCTTGCACCTAGCTTCATTGGATGATATAGAGGCTTTAGAGGAGAAAGCGTTGTGAAGTTTATTATCATCCACTCCACCTTGAAGTTTTAATGGGTAGTTCACAAATTAAAATTTAACGTTATAATTTGACTAATAATATTGTTAGTATTGTAATTGTCCCTATGTAAATTGTAAAATGGATAAACCTTATTATCATATCAATTAATTCGATGACCACTTTTTTATCGACTCAATTGGAGGAACAATATTTCGGGTCCGTCAATATTGTACGGTGAAATGTGAGCGTCGTCGACCAAATAAACTCAATCGACAGCCAACTATATAGATTCAATTTTCTTTGGTCCTCGAGAGTGATGTTAAGAAGTTACTGCCATCCGGACAATGCAAGCGATAAGGTATACGCGATTCTGTTGGACCGATATACCTCACGACGAATCCGTCACCATCGATGCAATAAAAAACGTGAACAAGCCTCATGTTTATTATGATTGTGCTCGGAAAGTTGTGTCCCGAAACGTGAGAAGCATTTCTTCCTACGAAGAACGCAAACAGCGAGTATTATTGCGCCCCGAAGCGTAATGCTCTCTCGGATCGCAGGCAGAATATTTGCACTGTACCATACACTTGCTGTTTCTTTCTTTCTCGTGGCAGTATCGCAGATAACCTAGCGTACAGTGAGAGAGGCACGCGGAAGGAAATATGCAAGCGAACACAAACAAAGCTACTACCACTGCCTTTTGTATTCAAATTGTAATATTGTAAACATTGAATCTAATTATGGTCTGTCAACGAAGTCGAAATTCTGGTTTATTCCTTCTCTTTGTATGCGGTAGTTGGTAATGCACTCTGTCTCTCACTCCCTCTCTCATATTATTCTCTTCCCTTCATAATCTGGCGAGCAATTCAAGCAAAGGACGTCCGGCTGCGTCTTCTGAAATAGTTCTAATTACAGAAAATTATTTCATCATGTTGCGATAACGATATAACCCCTTGTAGTTTTCTCGAACCATGACTATCATGGAAGCGTTCAGTTTGAGTATAATTATTTATTGAAGATTCGTTCCATGACGATATTACTCTCATGAAAGTACTTGCCTCGATAGAATCACCATGAAAGTGTAATGTCTACACGGTAAAGGTGATCTTGATAGTATTCAATTATCGATTGCAGCTACTGCCGTTGTTGATGAAATTCTGATAACTAAACGTAGAAAAATCCATGAAACAAGAGTAAAAATCTATCATCTGGGGTTAACTATGTTTGCTCCGATGTATGCACATCACTGGCACCTGATCCAGTCTTCATAGACTTTATTTTAGCCATTTCATGTAAATCCAATGCTCCTATTTTTTTTGCCAAAGCTCTACAATCGTACAGAGCCCTGATTAAGGTAGCAGAAGTTCTTCGAATGGTCTCGCTTAACCCCATCTTAGAATTCGGCAAACCTTTGGTACTCTTCCAATAACCAATATCATCTAGCCTTGTAATTTCTCATTGTATGGGTAAATCTAATTCCAGACAGGTTCAATCTCTTCGTATCAGATATTTGTCATATATCTTTGGTACTAATTCAATTTGAGACAACCACCATGCACTTATCATGTGTATAGTAATGGAAGAAATCTTCTATGGCGATACCATGCCCAGAAACTTCCAGTTTGCAGAAGGAGGCTATCAATATCAAGCTACTTTCTTGCTAATAATTTTTTTTCCGGACTTCTTCATGTAGAAAGTTTTTCGACATGGTCCTGCTCAACTCCATCTTTGAAATAGAAAACCTTTGGTGCTACCAATAAGATCTGTCTTTGTCATTCTCAACCTTATCACGAATATAGTACACTCTCTTCAAACCGGACATTTTAAACATTTGTTTGGGACTCGTGTGATTTAGGACAGCGATATCTTCCCAAGTCACCATGTGCATAATAGTGATGTCAGGAGGGGTTAATGGCCATGCGGTTCTCCATGAACTTTCTCTTTGCTACTAGTACCAAATATCTCCTGGAAGCGCAAGCACATGTGTTAAGTTGGTAAATCACCATATATAATGGTTGAGTCCTTCATGACATGATTGTTGATGTCAGTTTCATCAGATTAATAGAGACATGAGCACTGAACGAACCTTCAGAAGGTAGAAATAGCAGAATGACTCATTGACGAGATAGTAAATATAACTTTTGACGTGATCGTTTGTGGAGGGTGGGATGAAGATGCTAAATGAACCATCCTCGTGGTAAGAATATCAGAATTGCTAATAAGGATGAGATGGAATTCCCTCGGAAAAGTGCTGAAGCATTAAGTTCTATCCTCTGCCAGTCGTTGGCGCTAAGTGGAATGCGATGCTCTGTATCAGACTAACAAAATAATGAGCTGCCGTTTATTGGCTATTCTGCCCAGCTAATGTGTTAAATTGATGGGTTATAACTTTCCACATTATCATTTGCAGGAAGTGGAATGAAGTGCATAGAGTAGCTTTTATTCTATATTGCATACATGAAAATGATAAATAATGCCTTCTAGAAGGTTTTCAGTACACTAAACGTTTGGTTTTCAAAATTAAATAGAATCAGTCATTACGTGAAAACAATCCATTATACATTTAAATAACTTAAATAAAGAACTATTAAAAGTTTGATTTTCACTTTTCAAACTTTAAATAGTTATATTATTTTAGTTTGCTGTTCAGTTTACTCTTGTTTGGAATAGGATGAAGTACATAATATCACTATTAGCTGCTATTATATGAGAAAATAATAATAATATGATACATATATAGGTTTTAAACCTTGTGTTATTTGCATTTTCATAACGAGGAATAATATTTGAGTTTATCCAGTTTGTGGAATCACATCTTGTGTTCCTGAGTCCAATATAAATGGAGCAGCTTCTGGCAAATTAATCAAATCTAATATTATTAGTTAGAATGGAATGTTGTAGGAAGTGTATAATGAAGACAACTGATATGAAATAATGTGCAAATTGAATGCATCCTCGGCATATTGCCACAATTCTAACGAATGTAACTCATAGAAAATGGAATTCCTGTTTAAATCTAGGAAGCAGCAAATTGATATTATAGAGTTACGTTCCGCTGCTTCCGTGGAAGGTACGAATTATTTCTAGTTCCAATAAAAGCTACGTTTAAGTTGCATACTTTTCGTGAGTTTTCAAACATCAAGTCAATCCAAACTGATTATATTATTCATTCGGTAATTAGCTTATAGTCTCAGACTCACTTCATTTCAACAATTTGTATGAACCAATAGGAACTGAGAATTGTTTATATAATAGCAATGTAGAAATTTGCCACACAATTTTTGATAACACCTATTAATAATAACTTTTCATTGTTATATTTATTGCAGTAAATTATTTAATGCATTTCGTTAACGCTCAAATATGACACTACTTCTTGGAAATATTAAATTGTAGACCTGGAAGAGTACTCCTCCAAGTCATCTTGTATGATCTCCGGGATACAATTTTGTTCTATTGTTGATGGTTGATTCATTTAATTAAAATATTAATTATTCATTCACTAACATCGTATTCCCCCGAAGGAAGATTTGGTCCTGGGTTCAAATAAATGAAAAAGCCGAATCGATAGATTTCTTTTGTATATAATCGTAATAAAATACATTAAAATTGTTATCTGAATTATCAATAATGTTCAAGTAGTTCGATCTATGACGACATTCTCAAGTGTAATCACCTCATCTAAAAATAATGTTTGGTATAAATGAGTGGGACTGACTGCAAAATTCGCCTCTTATCTGGTTACCACCTCACCCAGATGAATTTTCATTACAAACTTTTCAAACATGAGGTATTGCTCCAAACTGAAGTGAATATATCAACCTAAAGATTATCATGGGAAAGTGTTAATTACTGGAATACGATATGAAATAATGGTAGAACGTAAAACACATTCATCCCCCATTCGGAATTAAGTTTGAAATTACTGGTACAACCTATCGAGTGGGATGTTCTACCTAAAAGTAAACCAAATAATATTTACCGAAAACAAATTTCGTTTAAAAATTCCACTTATAACATGAAAGTACAAAATACCCACCAGGGAACTCCAATCGAAGGAATGATAAACAGAAATGTAAGGGATCCGTACGTAATTGGCAATAACACACTCGATAAACAGAAACGTAAGTTGCCCATGCAAAATTGGCAATAACATACTCATGATAAAATACTCAACAAAACAACTCGTAAACATCCAATTCACCTACGTAAATAGCACCGACTGTGTTTATCTGAATTTAACTATCTTAACTTAGAGTGGAATTCAATAAACGCATTTCAATTGTTACACTAATAAGTAAGAAATAATCACCCTTACCTACTAAAAATCCACTGTAAATGGAAAGAAATAACTCTCTTATTTTTCTTGGACTGTCACAATTCGGAATTCAACATATACAAAGAAATAGATATAATCCAGTGGATTCAGGTACATCAATCAATTATAAAATTGTTTTCGAGTCGTAAAAATTATAACAATGAAATGAAACTTCAACAAATGGCGACGGGCAATGGTTTATAACGTATCTCTGATGAATAAGTTAAAGGGGAAGTGAAACGCAATAAGTCATCCGAATTAGAGTCATTATTTTCAAATATTGCAACGGAATTCAAAAAATTCACTTATCACTCTTCAATTATTGATAAATTCGATGATTCTTTTTCTAAATGTGCATTAAAATCCTTTCCTAGACGCAAGAACAAGCCGAAAAACCGTTTGGGACTATACTTCTGATGAATTTTCCGACAATTCTGTAATTTTAAAAATTGATTGTAATCCGTATCCAAAATGATATGTGAGATAAACTGGAAGGGATGATCTAACTCGGAATAAAGAACATTCTGCCCATATACGGAAAAATAATGAAACATTTGCATTAGCTGAAAATATCAGATTTTCCAACTCCCTTACTTGCATTACTGATCACAATTTCTTTTTAAACAGGTAATTAATTGACTAATTTTATTAAATCTAATGGTTACTTGGAAACTGAAAAATCCATAGTACATTAACAGTATATTCAAATGATGAGGCTGATTATTTCCTATTTATTAGTATTATAGTGTGTACTCTGGTGTGAACTCTTTTATGTTCAATTTATTAGAATTTCAGTAAATTTCAGTACGTTCCAAAAACAAATACATATCTTTGGGACAAACTCATATTTACTCAATACAAGAAGAGCCAACTACCAAAAATAAGTAAAAGATTTATTAAGCGCTCTTACACGACTGATGAGGAAATAAGTGAATCAATATCAGTAGATATTCAAAACTTATTCCCCACATTCCAACTAGTATTATGTATTTAATTGTTATGAAACTAATGAACCGTAAAATAGGTATCAGTTCAAATACAAATAGTAACTTTAAACAAATAAAACAATTACTTTGTTACTTTATAGTATTCATCGAATCCGGGTGGGACCCATTTTTTCCACTCCATTTTTTCCACTCCGCTATTTCCACTAATATATTTTTCCACTAATACATTTTTCCACCAGTTTATTTTTTAATACATTTAATAGTTTTATAAATGGATATCAAACAGGATATCAAAATTGTATATGGTGACCGACAGCTTTTAAATATTCCAAAACTTCGCCTCCACTTTTCCTATCTTCATATTGGCGAACTAAATTGTTTATTCGCTCTTCGTTTTTCACTCTGGACTGCTGTGTAGTTTTTTTAATTTTTAGGCCTAAATCCAGCTCGCGGATCATGGCCTCGGTGTCTCCTTGTTCTTTCTGTAGCTTGTGGAGGAAGGCGTAAAGACTAGGGTGGTTTTTTTCCACAACCACCTGGAATCTGTTGTGCCAACCTTCCGACACATTGTTGGTCCTCGACAGATTTTGTAACACGGACTCGTACATGTTCCACAGGGAGGGGGGATAACTGTCAGACCAATGTGTTAGGTCAAACTGTCAGTTCAACGTATCAAACTGTCGTTGCTATGATACTTGTTCAAATCATTTCAATTATACTATTTTCGAATTGGTGGAAAATCATTACTAGAGGAAAAAGGTTATTGGAAAAAAAAACTAGTGGAAAAATATACCAGTGGAAAAAATGGAGCGGAAGAAATGGAGTGGAAAAAGTGTCACCCAATCATCGAATCCCAATTTCTTTGTAGCATTCAAATCAAATCAAAACTATCGATAACGCAAAAATTAATATGAACAACTCAAAAAATATCAAAGAGTATATGAGTTTAACTATAAATAATGTAAATTGTATGTTCGATATGAAGACAATCTCAATGCATCTGTAGAAGTCAATTCGATATTTACCTACCACTTTCCAGAATTTTAGTAATATTTCTTTCAACTAGATGGTTTTAAATCCATTTATTGGTATTCATCTATTTAACTATGGATAAGGATCACGGAAACCCCGAGTTGTTATCACTTTGAAATCTAATATTTGTCATGAAATTTCACAATAATATTTCAATCGGTTCAAACAACGTTGTGATTTAATTTAATGAAGGGTTTTTTTTTATTTAAATTTACGTGTTTCGACTTGGTCATTGATACAAAAGATAACATAGCAGGTTTAACGATAAGATAACATATGAAATACTATTTAAATAGCTCGATATATTTCAGTTTCCTTCAGAAAGTTCATAATATTACTGGTTGCCAAATTCAAATTCGATAAAGCCTGCTGTTAGGTTGTGTCGTTGACTGACTTCGGAATAATGAAGTAATTGTATTTTTATTTGTTCAAAATGAAATGTTCAAATTTTGCTTATTTTATTTTGAATTGTTTGATAATTATTCAGACAACAATGCAAGATAACATAATATGATCCTTACACGAAGCTTATTTTCGGCTGAAATACTTACGGAGAATTAAGTAAAAACATCCAAATAACATTAAGTAGACTATATTATAATAGATTTGAGACATCGGGGAAAACAATTAGATATATTTCTAACACATAACACATAAATATCATCAACAACATTGAATGTAATCAGGCGAAATGCTAATTTTCACAAAAATATATTGATTAATACATTATATCGAATTCTCGACAATTGTTTCGACAGATTGCGTCTTTTCAAGTGAGTTTTGCTGAAAAAGACACAGTTCAATTATGTTCATTATAAATAATTTCCAGATCAAAAACATACATTAAATTCTCAATCGAATGAAAGAACAACAGAAATAATAACAGGTTAAAAATTCATTCACCACAAATCTTTTTTTGACAATCCTATTATCATATCGTATTATGAGAAAAACCATATATCCTGCCAAAGTAAATTTCTACAATTCCATAGAATTTTTTCTCCGTTAGTTCCATGTTAAATTATGTATGTGGACTTTTCTTTGAAATTAACAGATCTATTGATTCTATTCCACACAAAAAATCACATTTTCCTTTGGACTAAGAGTTAAAATCTATATTTTTCATTATGATACAAATTATTAAGATATTCGTTTATCTGAAAAATTAAAATGAAACAGTTAAACATAAATTGAAATATCACTATTTGCCAGGAACATGTCACCGATAATTTAACAGACAGAAATGGTATATTGGAAAATACAGAGATCGTGTAAATGTTACCCGAACGTGTCGAAACGAAGTTATGGACAATTCCAGAGGATCGTAATTCGAGACGTAAATCGAATCCCGTTGTTTGCAATGTCAACGACAGCTGGTTGAAGGGGACCAAATCTCATAATTTATAATTTGACCCGGATTCAACCAGCTAAAGCTGTACATTGCCTGTTTAAAGGTCCTCGTGTCCTTAGCCATTAAGATTGTCCTCGTTATCAATGGCATTTCTGCAAAGGGCATCACGGTGCTAGGGAGCCGCAGGTGGCCGTCGTCGTATCTGAAGCGAAAGGTTGAATGGAATGTCAGCGTAAGCACCGCACCGCCGTGTAACCGAAGCCGGTGTCGCTATTTCTGTGATGCGACTGTATCTGGCATGGGAATGCATCGAACCCACTTCAGTCACAGTTGTACATCGATCTCGTCGCACTCTAATAATTACCCCATCACATCGAAAACACTAAATCGGGTATATAATATGTCTATCACAGCGGACGCACCCCCACTTTATTACTAACAAAAACATGCCGTCGCGATGACCAACTGTTCGTGACGAAACGTCAAATCGCACAATATCACCCCGATACGATACGGTGACGTCATACATGTCCCGACGGCGGTGGTAGCGGCGGCGACGCTATCACCAAGCTGACGAACACTTCGACATGGGAGACGCCGTGAAGTTTCGGGGAGGTCCAGATCTCGACTGAGCACCGCAGCATCGCGACGCTGTGTCGGCGACTTGTGCTGCGCCCGGACGCCATGCGCGCCCCGCCGTTCGCGGGCACACCCACCCGCTCCACTCCGCATTCTTGCACATTAACCCCCGACGCCCCGATTACCTATTCACTGCTCCTGCACCCTGCTCTAGTTTTACTCTTACATTTGTTTTCGGCACATTACTTCAAGTTCCAATTTTGAGTTATTGTCGCCGGCTACTTCTCTCTTTCTCTCTCTCACACTCCCGCGTGACGGCCGCCGTACTTTCTGGTTATTCACGAGCTAATTCTGGAGACGCGCGAGGCGATTCCCTCCAATGAATCGAATAGTTCGTTGTTGCACTCACGTGCATGTCGCTTCTCTTGTCTCGTGGCCTAATTGATGGATGATCTCAAGGAGGCGGGTGTAAACGATTGCCTTTTTTTTGCCTTCGTTTGCTCAACGTGCAAGAACGTTGAATTGTTTCTTGTGTCATTTTATACGTGCATACGTGTTTCCTACTATTACTTCTATCTATCGTGGAGAAACTTTATTAAACTCATGTAAGATGTTTTGTGGAGAACGAAAAGAAATAGAAACATGAGCTGTGGTGGGAAAGTTGACTGAACTCGAGGGAACGTTTTTGCTTTGATCGAAACGATGCATCATTTCCTTTAGCCCATAACAAAATAACGAGCCAAGAACCGCTGCTCATGTTTACATTCTTATACAGGGTGAGTTTTTTATGTTACTAGAGAATATCTCGAAAACGGAATTTTTTGTGAAGTATCTAATACGGTGACGGGAGGTTTGAGGGGTGGTGGGGAACATTGGATTTTCAAATTGGATCATGTACATTTTTTGATTTCCATTTTCGGCTACGGAATTATGGTATAGGAGGATATAAAATAGAAAAAAAAATTTTACAATTAAATTTCAACTCATTTAATGCCTGTCATGATTGAAAAATCATTCCATATACCCCCTCCCAATACTCTCTCACTCTTTTTCTAAATAATTTCTGTACACACTGCAACATTTCAGGTGTCACGCAAAGCGTATTCTGTTTTTCGCCAACACTTTATCCTTCATAAAAGCCCGAAAGAAAGGATAAAACTGGTCAAATCCGGGGACTTAGCAGGCCAATTGACCTGCCCAGCTCGACCACTTCATCTCAAATAGTCCATCATTTTGAAACCACATGCCACGGTTCATGTTTTGCTTTAATATATAAGGTTTTTTAAAAACCAGTACATTTCTCCTTTGAAATACCCTTCAAAGAACATTATCAACTTGCACATTAAAATTATTTACCATGTTTAATTGAGCAATAAACTGAGAAATAATCTTGAAATGTCAAAATTCTGAACTGACAACAACAACGTCCAGAATAACAGACTTGATAAATAAACATTATAAAGGACAAAGTGTTGGCGATTGCACATACAACTTGAGATGATATGAAAAACAATATCCGCTTTGCCTGCTCATTAGTGATACCTGAAACGTTGCGGTATGTACGGAATTCATTTAGAGAAAGTGTGAGAACGTGTTTGGAAGCTGAAGGGTTACATTCCGAGTAATTTCTCAATCATGACAGACGATAAAAAGTTGAAATTCATTTGTCAATACTTTTTTTCTATTTTATGACCTGATATATCTAATTTCGTACCGAAAAAGGAAAGACTTTAAATATGATATGTTGGTTGAGTTTATTAAATCATCCCAATATTCTGGAACATTCTAGAGTGAATGAAACGGTTGATCAAAATGAAGCGAAGGTAGTTGCAAAGTCTATCTCAAGTGACATGGATCATTTTATGGCTTATCTAGAAACTCCTGAAAATGTCTGGCTTACTGTGACAACATTTCAGCGAAAAACATCATTACCTTTGCGTAGCAAAAATGGGAAAGTTCCCTGGAGAGTGAACAGATACCTGTATTGGGTTGGTTGCCACCCTCTGATATTATGTATCCAGTAATTGGTCCGATTTTCATGTACTTTGCAATGTTTTAATGCCCCTTAGAAATGTCCAATACTTCAATAATTGAAAATTTCAACTGGGAATACTAATCTGTTATCAGCTTTGACCTTAGCCATTCTCATACGAAGTTCCAGCTACCATGTGATTTTTCATCAAGAATGAATAATTTCTCATTCACCTTCATTAAAAGATTCATGAATTGATAATGTTGCGATTAGGATACAAACATAACCTTGAATTGAAGAATAATTAATAATTTATTCATTCGATGTTTTTTGTTAATATCATAGTATGGCGCATTAGAAATTAATCAGGTTGTAAACAAACAGATGAAACTGTTTCGTATCAGAAATAAACCGGCATTTTCCGTTTTTATATATTCAATTCTTTTTTGTCAAGCGTGTATACTCATTCAAAATAAGTACTAGATTAATTAAATTATTAATTTATCAGTTGCCATGAAAACGAGACAACAATGTTTGGCATATAATAGAAGTGTGGATTTTATACATTGAAAGTCTTTTAACATTGATCGTATTGAATAAGTTACAAGCAAAAAATCATTGTTCCCAAAGCTTTTTGAAAGGAATGAACACTATGCGTATTACGTATCTTCTAATGTGCTATTTGGAATACGAAGCATTTCGAAATATTGAGCAATTATGATTATTGTTGATGTTTTTGAATATGCAGTTTTGTTTATGAACAAGAGAAGTCATTTAATGTGACTGTAAAGCTGAATACGCATATCATATTCCATTTCAATAATAGGGTTTTCAAATGAATACTCTTGATTTTATCAATTAAAACTTTAATTTGATTGTTCGATCCATCATTTGATTTATTTGGATTTTGATTATTCGGAGTGTTGGTTAAAGTAAATGTACCGACACACTAATTTAGTTTATAAAAACGCAACTTACACTGTTTGACTACCATCATCGGAAGACGTATAACGTTATAAACGTAATTCCTCAAAACTAATTGTATCACCACAAGGCGTCCTTATCGCACTAATTCCATTTAAAAATGCCCACGTGATCGAAACGAACAGAAACACGAACAATCGAAATTATAACACAATTAATGTTTTAAGTATATAAATTAAGAATCCGCTGCTAAGGAATATTCTTATAAGCTCTATATACATGTCGAATCACTGTATGTTATACGACTGAAGAACTGAACTTAAAATATAACGTTCGATGATCCCCTTTCGAACCAGATGTTGAAGATTCATGAGGTAATAGAAAAAGATTGTCAGACTTTATTAGAACTACTGCCTTTGAGCATTCTACCTAAAATATACTTTTAACATTATAAACACCATGCAAGGGTCTTAATTAATTAAATTAGTATAAATCTGACTTAATGATTGAATATCTGCTCTATGATTTACAGACTTGGAGTCACGCTTTATGTGAGTCATCTCCAGAACAGATCTTTTATAATGATTGGTTTCCTTAGATAAAATATTAACATTTCTGTAATCGAATTGATGGTTATAATCGAAGCAGTGTTTAGCAAGGGCGGTGAAATTTTCTACATTTTGTTTCGTGTACTATACTTATGGCCATACCTTCAAATATTTCTCAATTTTCTCTGAGATCTCTGGAATGTATGGTAATGTTATAAAATTATCTATATAACCGTTTTTGTTATTTATATATGACATTCCATTATAGATTTTGTTTATTCTTCCTTCAATGATGGGATTTAAAAACGTTTTTGGGAAGCCATTCATTTCTAGCGTGTTACGAACAATTTTTTTTTTTTTGGGCGGTCCTCTGGGTGGGACAATTTAACCGCGCGACCTGTAAGGCTGTTTGTAACACTTTTTTTATACCTTCTGTGAGCAACGGAATATAAATGAAGACAACGTTGAGACCAAACTTCTTAAGTGAACCACGAAGTTTTTATTTTTCCATCTGCATCATGCCAAATGTTCATATCTAGAGGTAATTTATGTTTTTGTTCACTTCTTATTCACAAGTAAAGTGAAGTTTACAGTGGAAATTGTTACATTTATTAATCACGTATTGAATTTTATCATTGGGAACACACATTAGGCAATCGTCTACATACCGCTTGAAGAAAATTGGTCGAAAATCTAATAAATTTATTACAGATTCCTCAGAGCATTCTATAAGTAGGTCAACAATAGTAGCTGAAATGGGAGATCCCATTGCTGTGCCGAATATTTGCCCAAAATATTGCTCATCGTATTGAAAATAGGTGTATTCTAAACAAGGCTTTACGGCATTTATAAATTCAGAGTGATCTAAAAGTGTGTGGCTTTTAATCTCTGCCCAACGTTTCATAATGCTATTCAATGCCAAAATGACAGGTTTATTTGTAAATAAAGAAACAACATCCAAGGAAATTAATAGATGATCTACGGGTACGGATTGATTTTTTTTAAATTCATTAAAATGCCACGAGTCTTTCACATGAAATGCATTTTTTTCCAATTATATAGTTGATAGATTTCGATAAATTGTAGTTTTCATAACTATAAGTTCATAGATATTCTTGGCGTTTCGTTAATTCTTTTTAAATTTTTGTGAATCACTTTCACAAATAGTCAATTCCCGATATTTGTATTAAATACTACTTTCGATATTTTGAATTTCTCCAATGAGAAATACGAATTGTACTTTCGCAAACGCATACAATATTCTCCACATTCAAACCATTTAGCACAAAACACAGGTTTCTGAAGGACCATTATCCTCCAAGGAAGAGCTTTGAGAGGCCATCACATCACGATTACGTTACAGCTATCATGGCTTTTACCTACCCAACCATCCGTTAATCATGACATGATATAACACGTTAAAAACACGATTCCAGCAACATACAAACGTCTCTTTACGAGCAGCGTTCTTCACTCGCCAGTTTCACTAAAATTCCGACACGATTTTATCTGTCGAGTACTTGGTAAGAAGTGCTCACTTCAAATTTTAAAAGTTTCTTACTTTGGCGAATTTATTAAGTATTCGCGCGTCGAATTTGTTCTTTCAGACTAAGGGACCCAAGGAAGTAGCTAATTTAATAAGCATGCTTTCAAGTCTATACGACTAACCTGATCCCAAGGCAACAAGATGATGATTGGTTTATCGTACCGTCGAGATAGAGGAACACGAACAAGTCGCGAAGCACATACGGTATAAAACGAATTTGTCGCCGACAAAGTATATCCCAAGATCGACGTCGGGCGATCTGACCGTCCTGTGCACATTTATAATTCAAAGACGTGTTACTCAAATCTGGTTTGCAGTTTTTGCAGAGTGCCGAAAGTGAAAGACTGAATTGATGCTTCTTGGTAAACTTCCTACCGTCTATTGGCGCAAGCGCCATCTACATGCGGGGCTCTCCACCAAACACACGGCGACATGCAATCCGTGCGACGTAATATCCGGCTCGAATCCTCGATAAAATAGGCGCATTTCCACGAAATTCATTCGTAAGATTTACAACGCTACACTGCTAGACGATGTGTCCACGTCGAATTGGCAGATGCGCTCGACATTTTGTTAATTTTTGTTTTTGACACAATGATGTATAAATTTTCGCGAACTTCCGTTAATGTTGTGTGTAATGGGTTTCCATCCACGTACAATATAATTGGGCTTATGGAACTACTCGTTTCGGTTGTCAACAATTTCTTTATTTCAAAGATGACAACGTATTATGGGAGTTGTTGCGAAACTGATTGACGTTCTGTACTTTGTTTTGGAATATATATTAGTCACTGTTTCAGCCCTTGTAATCTCGAAATGATATGAAACTCTGATGAGGTAAAACTGATCATATAACTAGGTGGTACGTCAGTACGTTGCTCATATGCCCAAAGGGTTAACTCGAACTCTAAAAAACTCACCTGTTCTGTATAATTTTATCCAAATGGTCTACATAGTGTATTTCACAACTCTATGTTTTATACTATAACCTGATGTCATGCTGATATCAGAAATTATTCACACTATAATACGCTGACACTTGCTGTCACATGAACAAAAAATTTGCCACAGAGTAATAAAAAAAAATAAACTGTGACTGCATCTCATAATGAGAATTTCGGACACTTGTGGAGGTTGAATATATGCATGTGATACATATTTGTAACCAGAAAAACACGGTTGTCATTATGGTTAAATAAAATGCCATAATTTCATTTGGAAAACTGAAAATGGATGTCAAAATACCACTCGAAACGAGGCTACCGCGCCCAAATACATATAGTTTCTATTTACGCCACCTTACAGCGATCTGCAAAATTTCAAAAAATCTGTACGACCTACAGGAACGGCGCCATCGTCTCAACAGTGGGTTAGGCGAGCACACGCACACACACGACATCATGTCAAAAATACTCTAGATCGATTCAGAAATGCTCAAAACGAAAATCCGATTACAATACTTCCCTTACACCATATACTACTACTATAGTGAGGGAACTAACAATAGTTCGGAATTGCACCTACTAAATAAGGGCATTCCACGGGGTTCTGTTTCAGGACCCTTCATATTTCCACTTTTTATTGATGTTTTGTCCTCGCATTTAAAAATTGCACAATTCTTTTTGCTGATTATTGCTTTATAGCGATAACAGGGGAGACCGTTGAAGAACATGAAATGCATTTGAATAATTTATATGATGATTTTATTACATGGTGCAATAAGACTAATTTAGTCTGCAACATCAACAAAACTGTATGCATCCAGTTTGACGAAAAAAACTTCCACTAAATAAATCTGATGTCATCATGAATGATGTTTCTTTAAAAATGTTCAAATCTACGACTTTTCTGGGCATTGAAATAGACAACAATCTTACATGGTATCCGCAAATTGACCAAATCTCTAAAGGCATTTTATGCGATACTACAATTAAAGTCCTCAATAATTGAAAATGTATGCTCAACGTTTACTACGCATCAGATAACTCTATATTGTCATATAATATAATCAGTTGGGTAAATGTAGTTGATTTACGGAATAAAATATCCTTGTTTATGTACAGTTGTATAATCTTTATGAAAACAAATTTCAATAAATTCACTCATATATCTCCACTTCCAAAATAAAGTGTGTCTTATATACCTACTATGTTATACAACCATATGTCCAATGCGATGAAATGAATTGAGCTGATAAAATTATTTAAAGCCAGCTCAAACGAATTTCTTGCTATGTAATCAATAAACTGTAGTCATTCTTCAATATTTATTATTTCCCGTATTTGTTTCTGAATTGTGTTACTATATGTAAGAATTATTACTCTATTACAAAGTCGATTCATATTAGTATGTAACGTGTTTCATCTTACGTATATGGGAGTACGACATGAGGTTATTGTAGTTATTATTGTTATTGTATAATCAAATCGTTACTAATTATGTCAAAAAAACTGTTAAAAAACCTTACCAGAAATCGATACAATTCTTGGTAGGGAACCCTTTAGATATACGGTGCTACGGAATTACAAACCTTTTGGCGGATGCGCCGGATAATTTATCCCTTTACCATTTTCTGAAATTGTTTATCTTATATTTGATTTAATCCCCAAATCGAAATATTTGGGATATTTTCGAAACAGGTAAATGTCATGTTTTATCAGTTGCTTATTTTTATTGACAAATGCACCCATCCTTAAAGATTGGATGACAATTGTGTCATCCACTCACATTAATTTCCTTCCGAATAGATGTTCCTGACAGCAATAAAAAACGTGCTTTTCATGAAAAAGACGGTTTCCATTAGTGTTGTCAATGTGATATGCCCATTTCGTTTATTAGCTCATGGATAGAGATAAAAGAGAGACTATCTATTCTCCATTCAGGAATTTGTCCAGCCCAATATAACTGTACCTCTGTGTGATCTGAAAAATTTAGTCTGTAAGCTACTTTAAGAGGAAGCACTCTACCACAGCAAAGGAAACACCTGCTATTGCTAGGTATCAATGATTTCACACCTACAGACATAATGTATCTGAGATAAAACATATTGTTATATTATGATACATGAAAATATGCGAATTCTAGCTTGCAATGTATAAAAATTATAGATTTGTCAAACCCTACAGAGCATTATCAGTAATGAGAAAATCTGAATTGAATTTGCTCTACTATTGATATATCATCGGAAGTTTTGGCGGATGCGATAGGATATTTTTCAAAACTGACAACTGGATCACTCTATCTGCAGCTGACTCTCGAGGAACTGATTTATATTCAGCAAGATGTCAACATTCCTCCGCTGGCTCACACGATGTTTTACGAACATTGTATGTTTTCCTTCCTTGTAATCAAATATATAGACTAGAAAATGGCGATAATGACGAATAACATTTCAGTTTTGTTGATTGATCCGTTCACTTGGTACATTCTTACCTCCTTATTTTCCTAATTTTATGTATTGAATAAATCGTTGTTTTGACAATGTAAAGATGCTGTAGCGAGGAACCACGAGCACCGCGTTAAAATGTGAGATGACGCGTTGTTCCATCAAAGTCTATTCCTCGAAGCTCGTAGCTACATCAAGTCTCACGTATGTAAGACTGCTTTGCACCGACACACGCGCTGATATTAGTGGAGTGTGTAAACAACAATAAATCTCCGTCACATACACCGCCTGTCGTCGGAACATGGCGAATTAAACGAATCTTGGAAAATGGAAGATATTGCTGCCAAAGGCGGGATACTAAACAGACAAAATTGCATACGCTTTATTTACATGAACGTGGAGTGTGTATATTGTCGGTTATGGTCTGCAAAATTATTCAAGCGAGTTTCTTATCCGTTGCCTTGCGGAACTGTTTATGTGAATCATTTATGTTTAAGGATAATGCTCTCACGAAACTTAGCACTTATTAAATTCCGAGATAAGAATGTATGTTGTTATTTCAAATAACTTTATTTTGCTTGTGCAACATCGTATAAAATACCGAACAAAGTTAGCTATTCATATACCTCGACGATATCTAAGTTATTGTCAAAACAGTTGATGGCATTTCAAACGTAGATCAAGCGACAATTTATCGATTTTGGGGTTATGAGTTGTCTTCATAAAAGTACAGAATTCATTGGAGAAAACCTAGTAAGGCGTAGAGCAATGTTATAGGTGCTGTAGCAACTGAAAAAATATATCGTATCAAAATTGGTTCAGTTGTTGGGTTATGAGAAAAATCCCAGAAGAAGGAGTATGAGGTACTATGGATTTACAAGCTGTAACTCGGGAAGACTGATATTCTTGGTATGACGAGACGGCACATGCTGATTTGAAACCGAAAGACCCACTAATAATTAGTAAGTTTATTTATATAAGATACAGAAACGCTCGCTCATATCGTCTCGAAGTATATCATTCCAATCATCTTGTATGTGAAGCCGAAGATCGTTGAGATTTTCTAGGGGGTGTGGTAAATTACTCACACTGTACAGGGTGTCCCATTTTGGGTACTTTTGCGGGGTATCTCCTTTATTTTTAAAGATAGAGAGTTGCGGTTTTCGCGACACTGCTACTTTTTCGTAAAACTCAAGATGCCGTCAACAGAATTTTCATAGCCCTTTTAGTTTTTAAGATACAGGGCATTTCTGAAAATGTTGCATTTTGTGACCCCCCTCGTATCTCCGTTATCCTTCAACTTATCGAAAAGGTAAAATAACATTCTAATAGATTTTTTTCCTTAGAATGCAGTGGTGTAGATAACTTTTGTTACATATTTACTGTTTTTGAGTTATAAAGTAAACATATGTTTTTTTAAATGGAACACCCTCTATATTTATAGACTATAAAATTTGTCTTTTTTTTACCTTTTCAAAAATATATGATAGTATAAACTTTTTTTCAGAAACACGCAAATAATTGACAATTTTCAGAAATTAAATACATATTTTAATAGTAGGCTATGGATAACAATAATAAACAAGTGCAACTTACATATTACTAACAAATAATTGGATACCTTGTATATAGGTATCTATTAAAAAAAATTCCCATAGATCTTTTTTCTAACAGTAAGTTTGTAACAACAGTTTTGTGGCGTAAAGTGACAATATAACAAAAACACAAAAAAATAACATTATTAAAAAAAATTAAATGTGATGTTCAAATTGACCACCATTTTCTCTAATGCAAAATTGGCACATCTTTGAGATTCTTTGAATAGCGTTCAAAAGAACCATTGTTCTCATTCGCAGATTTCGAAAAGCTAAATGAATTGCCTCTCGAAGTTTTGCAATGCCGTCATATCGAGTTTTATATACTTCATTTTGTATATAACCCCATAAAAAAAAATCTAAAATTGAGAGATCTGGTGATCGTGGAGGCCATCTAACAGGTCCGTTGGTACCTATCCATCTTTGAGGAAAGTTATTATTTAGAAAGGCCCTTAAGAGCCTAGAGTTATGACTTGGGGCACCATCTTGCTGTAGGTAAACAGCATTATACTGGGCTAATGGAATGTTTTCGAGCAGTTCTGGAATAACTTCCTCAAGAATTTCTAGGAATCTACGTGCTGTAAGACCTCCTTCAAAAATCCTATAAACTATATGTCTACCCAAAATAAAACATGAAACCCCAACTCCAAAGCGTCCTTGTTGTGCCCTTTCAAACATTAAATGCAGATTTTCACTACTCCAGTTCCTGGTATTGTGACGATTGAAAATGCCAGCACTTGAAATAAAGCATTCGTCTGACCAGATAACAAGTCTGCCAAATAAATCGTTAGCATCGATTTGTTGCAAATACCACTGGCAAAACAGTGCCCGGCGCTCGGCATCGCCAGAATGCAAATGTTGTAGTATATTAAATTTGTATGGATGATACTTATATTTCTTCAAGATCCTCTGAGCGTAAGTTTTTGGCACACCAATTTCCTTCTCAATTTTTCTACATGAGGACGAAGGTGTTGCTTCTATATATCCTAAAGTATCTATCTCTTTTCTTTCCCTGTTCTCTTTGTTGTATGTTTTAGGGCGCGGGTGAACAAATGATCCGTGCTCAACTAAATTTGCTTTTAAACGGGCAAATATCCCAAAAAACGGTTGCCTTCTTTCTGGATATCTAACAAGCAAAAATTAAAATGATAATAGAAATTTTCATAGCCATAATAGCTTACTCACCTTTGGAAATATAATTCCGAAGCTTCTTCAGAATTTTCATTACTCTGTATAAAACATACCATCATATCATATTTCTCATAATTTTCGTAAACTGTCATTATTCGAAAAAATTGATAAATATCTATTGAATAATGATACCAAAAGAACGAAAATAAACAGCTTAAATGCGATAGAGATTTGATGTTTATTTCTGTTTCTTGTCATAAACAATATCAATGACCTACAATTAAAATATGTATTTAATTTCTAAAAATTGTCAATTATTTGCGTTTCTCTGAAAAAAAGTTTATACTATCATATATTTTTGAAAAGGTAAAAAAAAGACAAATTTTATATTCTATAAATATACAGGGTGTTCCATTTGAAAAAACATAAGTTTGCTATATAACTCAAAAACAGTAAATATGTAACAAAAGTTATCTACACCACTGCATTCTACGAAAAAAAAACCATTAGAATGTTATTTTACCTTTTCGATAAGTTGAAGGATAACGGAGATACGAGGGGGGTCACAAAATGCAACATTTTCAGAAATGCCCTGTATCTTAAAAACTAAAAGGGCTATGAAAATTTTGTTGACGGCATCTTGAGTTTTACGAAAAAGTAGCACAGTGTCGCGAAAACCGCAACTCTCTATCTTTAAAAATAAAGGAGATACCCCGCAAAAGTACCCAAAATGGGACACCCTGTACAGTAAAAAAGTAGTAACAAACGTGTTTTTATCACTTATTACAACGATGCCAGTATAGTGTGACACATGGCCATGGTGGTGACTTGTCAACCGTTAAACACCATGGAAGTTCAAAATTGCTGAGGATTACGTTGCAATGTCTCTTAAACTAAAAATCTAAATAAGACAAATGCTCCAATAACGTTACCAGGAGGTTGGGAAGCACGCTACGCATATGCTCAAAGAGTTAGGAGGGAGTGAGAGAGTGAGCCGCGGTCTGCCCAGAAAGTACCTACAGTAAGGTGGCGTTACCGTGCGACCAATATGTATAAACCAACATCGTGCCTTATGAGTCAAGAGGAGGAAAGACTCCGTTCACTAGGATTACGCCGCCTTCCGCATAAGTCGATAAAGAGCGCGATTAGCTACACTCACGCCGTTTCATGCATAATGTCGATCAAAGTACGCGCCGCAATCTATCCAGTTGCGCGACCTCGATTTTTAGTACTATTTCTCTCTACAATCGGCCAGACAGTTAACGCACCGAACATTGCTCAAAACTAAACCAATAGCGTCGAGGATTTTGACAGGACGTTCTACTCAATAACTCCAAACGACTCAAAATACGACATTTAATTTTAATGCCAGTAAATTTCGAGCATAATATCTAGTTTATGTCAAAATTTCAAGTGGATTGCATTTACCATTTGGTCGCTATACGAGATACATTTACCAAATAATCCTACTGAATCAAGAAACGACTTAATTCGCCACCCCCACTCCATCTCGATAAAAACTTTTCCAAAAGATTCTCAGTTTGATCAAGAAGAGCCTCCAGCAGTAACTTTACTTGAGAATGGAAATACGACCGTCAAAGAAAACAATAACTTCCAACAGAAGATCAGATCAGGTTCACAAAAAAAAATGTCTGGCGTAAATATAAACGCTCAAGATATATCTAATATACAATAACTGTACATTCCAAAGATCCTCAAATTAAACGTAGGAATATGTAGAAATTTTAATACATTTGTTAGTTGAATTTAACAAGAGAAATTAATACGAGGTATTAGAATTATACAACCAATATTGATCCAATTTAGGCTTCATATTCATAGTTTTGAAGTCATTCACATTTTTTCTGAACAGGGAACAGCAAGAGTTAATGTAAGGATCGATCTTTGTCCTGTCCTTCCAAAAGAAAGTATGCTTCATTCATATTTGATAGATGTAAATTGATCGACACATACAAGTAGTTCCAAGTTTGCCAGTTTTATCTGTTCTTCAAAAGAAACTTCCGCATAAGTGAAATTTGCTCTTTACGTTTTTGATATTTCGTGTTATTTCTGGATGATATTTCAACGCTTTTGTTTGTCGAGGCCGTAAAGAAGTCGAGTTATGACAACATTCATGAAATATGTAGACGGCGAAAGTTATCATCTCGTGAATTGTCTGCTAAAGAGAGGTCCTCTCATAACTCGCTTCATTTCAAGTGAACTAACTTCGCTAAGAGGGTGAAATAACAACGATTCCTCACAGGCTTCTGCAAGTATATAATAAAACAACAAATATGTTAAAATACTTCCGCGTTTAACCGAATTTTCTCTCTAACAAAAACGTTCCCCTTCCAAATGTAGATACTCGTGCTCCACTTCTGCGAGAAACCGAATAAATAACCTTCCACTATTTCATAAATTGCCTTCCAAACTGAAGAATCTTCTGGAGGAACAATAAAACGTTCCGGTAGATTCCATTTGCGCTAGTTATGAAAATGAGGAATGCTCGTTGCCTGGTCAAATCTGAATAGGTAGGTGAAGAGAAAATTTATTCATTTGTTTTTCTGGTAGCTCTGTAACAAATGTAGTGAACACGATACATACTCATTCATGAGGCAGGACCAAAATATCACGACCTGGCTAAGAACCAGTTATCGCAGCAGGTCAAAAAGTTGAAGTCATATTAACCTTAGGAAAAACAATTGATTTCAGGTCAATTAGTAATCTTACAACTGTCACTTGTTTAACACAAAGTCAGAAGTTACGAGAATTGAGTATCGACCTGTTATCAAATTTCGTACTCCTCGAAGTATCAAAGATGGGCTAAATGGGGTGTACTGGGGAAGTCCCCATCTTATTCGGAGGTGAAAGATTGGTCAAGATAGTTTCGAATGGAACGGGAATCCGTTATATTATGTTGAGTATATCTGCACACTCTGACCTAATAGATCTATTCTGCTGCTGGGTCTGCTTTTTCGTTACCCTCCACTACGGTGTGTCCCGGAATCCATATGCATTCTTGATGCTCAGTTCGTTCAGCTTCAGTCTCATTCATTCCGTTTTGAAACGGCCTTCTATTCTGAGGTAATTCTTCCCATATGGGCAGAGTATTCATTGCTCAGAAGAATATTGCCCTATGTATGTTGAATCGAATTGTCATAGCAAACCACTGTTTATAAATCTCCAATTTTTTACTCTTCCATGTATGTAATGTACATCTATCAACTGGTGCTGAATATTAAAAACCAGGAACACACTCACATTAGAAATAATATAATTCACAGATATGGAATCCGTATAAATGATAATATTCACATACCATTCCTCACGTTTGTCGGTTGGACAAAATTGTCAAAGGTATAATCTGCTATAATTATAAATATGGCAATCATCCATTGAACATATTAAAAAATTTACTATACACATATTTACTAAAACTTGCACTATATTCCGTTACAGAGTACCTCAGTACCTAATTTCCAGTTTACATTGTAAATTGAATGTTTAATTCGTATACTAATATTTATGCATTCCAAATAATGTATGTTTTTTAATTCGTGTTCTAATATTTATATTTAATTGTGTAAATGTTTCATTATCATTAGCTATATACTTTGTGCTTGATTAATAATTAATATATGTTTTCAATTCTTAATTGAATTGATGTTTAATTGTTTAATAGTTAATGACTAGTTTGATAAAATACTGTATGTTTTTATACTTTGTTTTTATAAACGAATAAATTGAAAAATTGCAGATCTTTTTCTATCGACAACAAAGATAGATTTGGGAGTCTATATTCGCTAATGGAATGTCTTACATTTTTTTTTATAACGCTGAGTTTTAGCTTTCATAAAACTTTTGATACAAAAAATTGGCAATCCAGTTTTAATGATCCATAATTGAAAGGTTGCTTTAAATAGAAAATATATTGTTTAAGATAATCAAAATAATCGCACATCGTCGATATAGGTTGGAAATATGTACATTTGAAAAGACTCTGGTATGTGAAATGATATCTGAAAATTTTAAAATGAATTTTTGATCAATGCCGCATTCCAAATTTGATCAAAGCAAATCCGTTTCCATGGAAATTTCAAATGCTGAACCAATATTGCAATATATTCCATCGTCTCATTAGGTTCACTGTATTGTGATAAAAAAACATATCGCGTTCCTTTGACTCGCTTTTCTAAGTAATCGGGAGTCCTTCTGATTGCTTTTCCATCTATGAAATTGAATGTAAAAATAGTCGAGGAATGTTCAAATAAGATAGAAATGAGACAAAACTATACTATTGAACAAGTTGAGGGTGTAACGTTACGTAATGAGACATAGAACCTTTCGAATTCTTTCAGTACAAAAGAAATACTATGTTTATCTACGAATTACAATATTCATTTTGTTGGAGAGGAATTCAGGCTTGAATCAGCAGATTTGATACATAGTTTAACGAGGTCGCATTTGTAAAACAGATGTGTTAACATATAGAGGAAAAATTAATTCGGATACTTTAGCAGTAAGGTTTTCAGGAATGTTTTATTTGTAGAATGTGTGGGTTGGAAACAAGAAAATCAGTTAAGATTTATTGTCAGAGACATATTGGGGTCTCAAGACTGTATCATCTTAATACATGAGGTTATAAAAATTTGCCAAAATTTTGTGTAACCACTGGAACATATTAGGTGGGAACTTAGAACACTTCTAATACCAATTTTAGGTATATCATCAAATTCCTCATTATCAAAAAACGTAAGTACCTAGCTTATAACTTGGAGAAATTGAAAATTCGTAAAATTGTTGATAGTTGTTGGAACTCATTCTATGGAATCTTACAAAAATACTGATACCAATTTTAGGTATGTTATTCTTGAAAGGAACAATGTTATTGGTGTTGTAACCGATAGAATGACCACACTTCATTTTTTCCATGTAAAAATGTGCAAAAATCTGAAATCGCAAAAAGCTCATATAACTGCTAGAACCTATTATATGGAATCTTAGAATATTGCTTCTCAACGGTCCAATTTAAAGCTGTCATTGACCCAGTGATTCAAAGAAAAGGATTCTTCAGAAAATACCACCCTCAATGATATATAAGACAGGTCAGTATTTGAAAGAATTGAGATCAAGAAAAATATACTGAAAGTAAGAACCCAAGTGAATGCAAAAGGAAAAGAACGGACTTAGGGAGTTTGCAGTTCGTGCTGTAGATTACAGTAAACCTCTCTAATAACGACATTGAATTAATATTCGGAAATGGCATTGTA
Source organism: Endomychus coccineus (assembly GCA_958510875.1). NCBI lineage: Eukaryota > Metazoa > Arthropoda > Insecta > Coleoptera > Endomychidae > Endomychus > Endomychus coccineus. Next base: position 6,792,948 of record OY294069.1, on the reverse strand, counting down.
CCAGAAGGTAATTATCTCAAGTTACCTTGTCACACCCAAGCAGCAGAGGCATGTGTAAAATTAGTGACGAGGCATCAATAATTATTGCAGTATGTGCATTTGCATAGTCAGCGATCGCCGGACTTAGACAATATTTGTGCGTTAGTTTAATACCACTACGCAATTTTTCTCACCTCAGGCCCGCCAAAAAACCAATATTCGATGCACCGTAATACTGACCCCCATTAAAATCTGCACAAATTCACAATGTCACCACTGGAATTTATTCCAAGGAATCTGAATGAAACCTAAACATCGATTACTCCAAAGTTATCCCTTTTCAACTCCCATTATTTCCTCATGAATATCTAATATCTATGAGTATTCATTATTGGGTTTGGTTCGAATAAATGAATTAAGTATTGCGAATATAGCTTCCTCGTAATATGTTTAAGGTAAATTAACCATCATAATAGATATACCCTGAAATCAAAAGACACTGACTCTGCAGCGAATAATCCACTTGCCTAATTTGTCGCCGCACGAAAATTTATAGTTAATCTATGGAAATGGAAGATGCGATAATATATCAAAAGTATCAGAATGTTTAACAGCTCTTCCTTTATTTCACCCAGTGGATCGGAATAAATTGACGACGGTTTGAGTTACTTATCGATCTCGCTATATTATATCTTTGCGCTATGCGTCTTATGATATTATGCATTACTCTGGGGCGGCGGTGAAGGGATGGCGGCAGTATATACGATGTCATTATGGAAAGTATTTTAAAGACTTTCATATCCTCCAATATTGGATGCATTCAAGCTGTCATTCTCGTGGAAATGCCATAATATTCGGAATTTCGATCTTTCATCCGGATGATGACTAGGGCCGGACCGGCATATCTGGGTTATGGATAGAGAAAAAGCTCCGATCCTTCAGATGTACTACATCTACGATAGGTATTAAATCACGTAGTGTTGTCTTATTCTAGAGTACCATTGAACTCCTGTTCACGAATAAATAATATTAATCCTGGACTCCCTTTCTTTTCACCTTCTACATTATTTGTATTATTAAATCTATTATCGTGTTTACAGACATACAAGAATTGAGAGAAGTCAAAATGCGGACGCCCTTTGCACGCAAGGAAGCTGAAAAGCATAAGACGAAAGAGTCAGCACTGGACACTGGTGTTCTATTTCAGGACACAAACAGTGCAAGACCCTCCTGTACAAATTAAGCAAAATGATGTCTTGGACTGCTGAAAAGAAAGCAGGAACACCCTAAAAATCATAGTAGGATTCATAATGGGTCACTGCAAACCCAAATTGGCCTAACGAATTTAGGGATCCGGTATTCATTCATCATCAGAACGTTGAAAATAATATAAATTGCAAAATTACATTTAGGTGGACATGCTTTAGTTATAAGAAAAATAACTAAAATACTATGACACAATGGAATGGCCATATAAAGTTGTTAACATTATACGTGAGAGAAAAACTATTATGATAAAGAAATTACGGTACAAATTAAATTATCAGTATTTAAATTTTATGAACAGTATACTTTTTCAGTATTTTATTTCAAATGTTGATGTGATAATATACGCGGGCAAGGGGAAAAGTCCCTGGAAAATTAAACAAGAAATAATTTATTTCTTCAAAATTTATTTTATTTCGCAACATAATCTCTGCAGTCCGATACACTTCGTCCAATGTTTTTCTAATTTTTCGATCCCTCCAAATAATACGATTTCGGCAATCCTTTAAAACAGTCGTTGGAACCAAATCTCTTTCCGCCGAGACATTTCTTCAAGTTTGGAAATCGATAAAAATCATAGGGGTCCAAATCTGGAAAATATGGGGGTTGACGGAGCAATTCATGCAATTTTGTCATTGCGATTGCGGATCTGTGTGCCAGTGCGTTGAGCTGATAGAAGATCACTTATTCCTTTGCCAAATGCGGGCACTTTCGCTTCAAATCGGCGTCGAATCAATCCAACAGCTCCGCATAATATACGACGGTGAACGTTTTGCCCGTTTCAAGGCAATCGATGTGGACGATACCGTGTGCATCCGAAGAAAAAACTGTCGTCATGACTTTGTTGACTGATAAACCCACTTTGGTTTTTTTCGGCTTCGAATCGCAGTCCACTGTTTCGACTGTTCTTTGGTCTCTGGTGTATTGTGATGGATTCATGGTGTTGTAACCTCAATTGGACAATCAGAACGTTCGGCGTTCTTTGTGGTCATACTACCACAACGAAAATCAGTAAACTTCATTTGAATCGTTCCAATCGGTGATGAATAGTCCCCTCAATGTTTAACAAGCAATGCTTTGGTTTTCATAATGTTTTTTCCACGCAAGAAATAATGTTTAATCAAGACGCGAAATTCACTTTTTTTCCATGTCTACAAAAATCTTCAAGGCTGCTTGCTTTCGATGGGTGTCAAAACAGAACTGAATGACATATGGTATAAAGCTTACCAAAGTCGAAGCCAACTTCATCATTCATAACTTGAACCGTATCGCTTCCTTATCCATTTGGATCATAAGAGACCTGTTCTTGACTATGGCAACTAATTCTTCTTTCCATCCGGAAGTGTTCGCCATTGTTGAGTAAAATACAGACTCAAGTTCAATTCCAATGCCTGCAGGTATTTGGGTTCTATCTATCATTAAGTTTCGTTCCTTTTCTCAATGAAGGAGGGATTCTATCAAATTTACATCTACACTGAATGCAAAGTTGAAATTGTATAGATGCACCTTGAGCTTCACCAAATGCATAATATTGTCGAGAATGTAGTCATATTGGAAGGCAATCATAGTCCCAACCAATATTGCTGCTTCTCCCTAAAGATCGTCTCATCACCTTACGTTAGTCCGACACTGCACAATGCCTTCTTCTAGCCGGCGCATGGTTGAACAGATGAGCTCCATCTTCTCGCCCTTTGTTTTCTGGCTCTCAGATACGCACTTCACCAACTAGCTCCGTAATGATTCCTTAACGTTTCCTGGATTTACAACGCAACTGTTGGATTCCGTGAGTTCTTGTCTGACTTTCAGACAGTCATTTATCATTCGTAACGCTTTTATGATACGTTTCTGGGCTTTATTTTCAAATTGACATAACAAGCACTTGTCGACTAGAAGCTCCTAAATTCCTCTCGGAGAGAGAATATTATAATACGATAACAACATTCGGTTCCATAAAAACGTCGTCGGATTAGGAGATCGTAAATTTCCGACCGTAAGACTTCGGGGACATGAGCAAACAACAAGACGAGATAAGATAAAAACGGGCTCCGAAGTGAAAATAAACGTTTTACAACTAATGTAAATTCGAAAAAATACCCTTGTTATTTTCAACTGAACCCGCACACACAATGACACAATGATTGCGTACGCTAGATCTTCACGAATTTTACGAACTGTTAAGAACAACTTCTTATGTTATTCATTTGTCGACTTTAGGAGTATTCGTTGAGGCTTCACAGGGAATCGATCGTTTTATTGAGGTTCTTGTCTCAAGTATCAATTTATGAATTGTTGGAAATTTGTATTTCGAGAAATATTTGTGACGTATTCTACGCCAAACCTACATCAGATGACAATTCCGCCACCTAAAACTCAGATATTCCTTTCTTTGTATAAATAATGATGGTGCTGCCACACTTAGAATTCGTTGGCCTCTCTAGAACATCGTAGAAATGTGGGCGATCTCTTCCTCTTCTATTGATATTTCCATGATCGGTGCCCCATTGGAAATCTATTATGTCATTCTACCAAGTCCTCAGGCTACTCACCCCTCCATTGTATATATAGACTCCCGAGCTTCTTTCTACCAACTTTCATTTTTCTATCAAACAGAGAAGTTTTGGAACTCTTCGGGGATTTGAATACATTTTTGCATCTTTTTGACGCTGATTGTTATTGTCAAAAGTGGTTCAATTTAACACTGAATGCTACAATGAGTTCATCTCAACACTATTGCTAAAATGAGTTCATTTTAACAGTAGTGCTAAAATGATCCTTCTCTTGAGGTCCTTTTCTAAAAATTACTAACTGATTTCAATGTACATATTATTTCAACTATGATTAAGGCTATTATATTTAATTACAATTTTGATGATAAGATACTACGTTACGTCCCGATTTACGTGTGATACATTATCATAATTATTGATTTCTACGTTTGAAGCTTCCATATAAGATCTACGAGTACAATGAGTCTGGAAAAAGCTCACTACCTATGCTTCTTCAGATGGTTAACATTAACATTTATTATTGCTAGCATTCGTTTCCCGACCTATATTGGTTATTGATGTTGAGAGGTTTATGATTTCTCTTAGAACAAGAAACTTTTGTTAAATTATTGAAACCCTCTTGACCATGGTATCACCCTCCTTGAAGCGGGTGTGAACTAATTAGTTTTTATTTTAGAAATTCGTTTACTTTCCTCAAGCTACATTTATTATTGATACTAAACAGAAAACATCTGGCAACATCTATATGTTCTTGTTACTTTGCTTTGAGATATTTCAATTTTACACAGTGTGAACTCCTTTACAGTTCATTGACATACTCTATATTTATTATTATAATATTTTGCTATCCGTATTCTTATTCTTAGAAAAAAAATCTGAAGTAACTTTATCATAAATTAACTATGGTTTATATAATGACTGAAGTAAATGCAATAAAGATGAAATGACAGCTGAGAGTTAGTATACGCCCTCAACCGTTGAGTAACACAGATCTTTATGGCGCATACTGCATTTCCAGTAATGATGATAATAATAATAATTGTGTAGTTCGGTCATAATGAGAAGCTTGAGAACGTTTTATTCGATCCAGACCCGAATTTCTGGTGCGAGGAAGGTTGTTGATATCATCGAAGCGCCTGTGCGGGGCTGCCTTTACCAGTTCAAATATTGAAGTAGGGGATTATTATGAGCACATGTTACAAGACAAAGTGTATTGTAGATTCCATTATTAGAGACGTGTTTCGTTACAAAGGGCCAGGATAGCTGTAACATTTTAACCAGCCGGACCACCGAAACTAATAAAAGCAGTCATTAATTTCATTCGAACTAGGTCGGCCTCGGAATAAACAAAAACTACGTAATACTGAATTATGCACTTCCCAAATTACACACAAAATGTACAATGGCACAGACGGGAAACGCAAGTAAACTAGATTAATTGCGTCGAAAGTCATATGCAAAACAAGTGAACAAAGTGCTTTTACGCGATATGCATTCATGTTTGCCACGTTCTGATCCACTCACAGTTGATCTCGCTCTTTTTTTTTGGAAAACTGAATTCGAAAAGTAAGTAAGTTCGGGATCAGTTAAGTATCATTTCCAGGAGATAGTTTTAATAGGAATCTATCGCCAACCGAAATATTTCCTTTGCTATTGTATTGTATCGCATGGAGGATATTTCCACACTGATATTGTGTCCCCTTCTACTGCAGGGCCATTCAGGATGTTTCAACAGCTACCGCAGTTCCTACAACCCTGTACCTCTTAGGAAGTCCAGGATTTCGGATGGCTTCAAGTCAAGTAGATCTCCCTCTTCTATTTGGTTCAATCCGAAGTGTCGTGCCCTTGGGTTTTGCAAAAACCTTTCTCTTCACAGAACCTGCACTCTTCTACTTCTATCAATCCGAACTTTTCAAGGTGTCTTTTCAAAAGACTGTGCCATCTTAGGATTCCCCTGTGTTTTTTTCTCAGATTCGTGCAGTCGTTAGATCACTTCTAGTTGTAGTTGCCTACCTCAGTTCTTGTAGCTCATCCAGTAATTAAATCTTTTGTTGTCTAATTTTTCTTGGAGTTCTTTCAGTATTTTACTGACGCTTATTTCGCAGAAGGGTTCAGGTCTTTTTTAACAACCCTTCACTCCGGTGTGTCCGGAACTCATAGGAGGGTAACTGCGTGGTTCTTGCTTAGTTCATTTTGTTTTTCTAAGCATTTCCGGATCATCTTGGAGCAGATTACGTGGCAGATCAGCGCGTTGATGGCTGCGTCACTATTCGATGACTGATTCTTGTCTACGGAAGTCTTTTTCTATATTGAACTGAACACATCTCTCTATAGCGTGAATTTCCGCTCTGGGATTTACCTAAGCTTTCAGACTATTCCAATTCCTTCTCTTCTTTGAGAGCCATGAGTGTATAATTTAATGGCCTTCCTACTGAGTCTAGGGATGGTGTTTTTGTGCCATTTGCTCTTGCGACTATGTTTCATGTTATATTTTCACACGTAGCTATACCTTTTTTCCATCTTATCTTGAGGCACGACTCAGGTCAGGTTATTTGCAAGGAGGTGTCCAACTTACATTTGATGATTCCCTCTCCAATCATTCTATATGTTGTCCTTATTGCCATACTCTCCACTACTGTATGGAGGGGTGTGTTCCTTCAATATTCCGCATTTTTTGCCTTGGATACTGGTCCATTTCACCAGCCACACCTCAACCACTCGAGCTTTGGTAAATTCTAATTAGATGGTTCACAACATCAACTCGATAACTTTAATCCCATGTTCTAGTATGTATCTGTTCTTCACCCCTTTGCCGCATTATCTGTAGGCAGAGTCTCCATTACACAGCCCCAATTCATGCAGGTTTCTTCTCATAGGGCTGTGACCAGTGAGGATAGCTAATATTGTTCGGACCTGGTTCATACTCATGTCGAATAGTTCTTCAGTTCTATTCTTTGCTTACTAGTCCTCCACCATCAAGTCTGGAATTAATGGGAACAGTACTGCTCCTTGCGGATTGCCTCTGGTCATTTTAGCTAGCAGTGTTTCTTTCTTTAGGGAGAAGTGGATTATTATTTCTTACAGCCTGCAGTCTAACCATCTACAGCAAGTTTTTCTTGAAATAGAGTCGAGATATGTGTTGTGGAATGCGCCCAGCAAAATCTCTTCATTTTCCAGTAAGTTTTCCAACTTCTCTATGAGTTGATATCATGTTGTATTTGTAGATTTTCCCGTTGTATAGGCAAATAAGTATCTGTGTACAGGACGATTCACCAGTAATGTGTTCCTAATAAGCATGAATAACATAAGATTTATAGGTATCAGTATCTTCTTCCCGTCCTGGCCTATTTTTACAGGTATGGGGATGAAGATTGTGAGATAGTCTGCTACTTATATAGCAGATTATCCCATTATAACCAGAATACTTCTAACTGGGTTCTAAAGTGATATGTAGGGAATAGCAACTAGGATCTTGAAGTTATCCTTAAAATCTTATTGAAAAGCAAGATAAATTGAAATTTAAATAAGGTAAGCAGTATCATTTAGGAAAGAACGACCTTTTCATTCTATAATTCAGGGATAAATCCTCAAGAAATTATATTTCATCGCGGCAATACGAAATAAATGAATTAGTAGAAATGCATTCGGACCCCACCATCAGCGGAAAAGTCAAGAAACTCACTTCCATATTTTTTTATGAGACCAATTTTCAAATCCATGTAGTTAAAAGTTGAAAGAATAGATACACATTTTCCAATAATTGATAGGACATTGACATTGAACACTTCAAACCCACCGCTCTAACCTGGCTGTCATAGTGAATTTTTCGGTACATTCACATATTTGACCAAACCTAATTGAACATTCCCCATCCAATTAATCTGTTTCACAAGAGCTTTTATTATGAATTATATCAAATGTCGTTTTTGAATTTGGAAAAATGGCCGGTAAATGCGCATCATAAATTGGCATATTTAAATGTAACTTGGAAACAGGGATCGAGTTCGAATAATTATGTATAATTTACAATATTTCCACAGTATGCTTTATACGAGAGAACGCTGCCATAAAACAATTTGCTCCATTTATTTGAACGGGAAACAGCTTTTCGGATGCTGGAACAATAAAGCAATGCGCTTCGTTTTGTTTTGTCTTGTTTTCTGTTAATGAAGTCCTTTTTATGCCAAAGAGGTTGAAATAGTGTAATAATTCAGCCGATTTTGCTCTAGAATTTACAGCACTTCACGTCTGAAGTATTCATATATTTACTCCATCGTTGATCAGAAATTAGGAAAAATTAATTGACTTACCATGAACACTTTCGAATATGATATAGCACTTTTTCGAATATTATTTCAATACATAAGCAGTAATGAATTGGCCACGTTTTCGAATTTGAGTATTATATCCAAACATCGAAAAAAATAGAAGAGTCTAAATTATTTACCACATCACCGAAATATTTCTAAACTTGAAGATGATGATGTATTGGATGAATAACAAGCACATTTTTGGATTGGAAGTCAATTGACAGAGTTAATGTTTCTCGAGGTCTATCAGTTTCGGACAGTTCTCTCATGAGTTCATCAGCGGAACAAGCAAGACAATGATGTCCCTATCGACCATCTGCCCATTTGAAAATGTTAGAGACCCAAGTGTTCGAAACTAATGGACGTATTTTTACTGTTCGACCTGGAAAAACCTTAACTCTGTCTATTAAAGATGATTTCAGAAGTAGGAGAAAGTAAAAGGCAATGAATTCATGTATGATAGTTTAGATTTAGATATATGTATATTTATCAAATAAATTTGATCTGGGTGGGACTGTCAATCATCCTATCTTTGAAATAGAAAGCTCACACGCTGTATTTATTTTGATGTTCAAAGGGTAGATTCCAATTAAAAAGTTCAATTACAATGATATCGGTCCTTAATGTTGTGAACAATGTGCAGGCTTACTCAGTGAGATGGGGTGAGTTCTAAAATGTCTCACGAAAAGGACCTCTGGTGAGATTATCTACTTATATGGTTAATATTATGGGCGCCACCATCGTACTAATAACTTATCGAATCTCCGATTCCAAGAGACTTTGGGTATCAATCAACAGATTCAAGTAACTAGGAATTCAATTTAAACCAAAAATACACAAAACAAAGAGATTGCTCCATCAAGTATTTGAATTATACCAATATAAAGTTCTACATATCGCAGATTCAGATACGTGAACAGGTGATTCTTGGATCAATATTAGCAGCACTCGTATTCATACAATTGAGTACTACACTACGTATTGAAGTAAACTTGAGGTGACCATATGACACGTTTAGTTGAGATTGAAAATTAGTTGAGTAATCGAATACATACATTGAAGTTAAATGCAAATTACAGAATCAAAATACTAAAACCTCATAAGTTTAATTAGGGAAATTCATCAACATAACTAATCATGTAGTTGTAACAAATGTTTAACTTATCAAAAAGATACAAGTCCGTATAATAGCAGAGTAGTAGTAGATTATTGAACTCAAAATATGAGCATATTATTTATGGTCATAAGTGTAGTACTAAAAATAAAAACTAAAAAAATTCCACGGCCGTTACTAAACATTGTTCTGATTAAAACCGCCAATTCGAATACAAAAATGTCAATAAAGAAACCATTTATTATAAAACTTCTATCCTAGAGTGACCATATAGTGACTTCTAAAGCTTGTTTTGGTGTGTATAGAGACGCTGGCTCAATTAGCTATAAGGAACAAACTTCAGCTAGTATGGGTATCTGCCCATCCTGGCTTGAAAGGAAACGAAGTGGCTGATGAATTGGCCAAACGGCACCCCTCGGAGAGTTACTGAATAGACAGTGGCTCTGGATTTGGCGCAGTGCCCCCGGTATGAGGAAAGCGAAGCTCCACATCGTAGAATTGTCTCCCACACGCTCCAAAACCTTTCTGTCTGTGAGCAGAAGAGGCTTGAATCTGGTGACATGACTCCTTAAAGGTCATCCAAATAAACATCTACACTTAATGGGCATCGTTGATGACTCAATTTATAGTAGATGCGGAGAAGTGGACGAAACTGATTGTCATATCCTTGTAGAATGTGCAGCACTGGCTTCTCTTAGGCTACAATACCTCGTCAGCGCATATCGCCTCAGGCCATGCAGAATCCTAGCCTTCGGCGCTGCTTTAGGCTAACTGGACTGGGTCTTGCATCAAAGGGTGCATAATAGACCCAATCAAGTGTTCTAACTGCTCTAAACTTGGCCGCCCCCGTTTTTATTGATTGATTGATTGAAGCATACCAAACGAACAGTAAATCTAATTAATTAACATAATTTACAGAATAACCCAACGATTCGACAAAATGTCTTATGTCAATTTTTAACCCTTGACAGTGGATGAGAGAATTCAAATTTGTCGAAGTGTTTGCAACTACTGTTGTTTATGCATTGATATGTGCACGATGTAATCCCCAATGTGGAATTGTGTTCTTCCTCTTGTTGTTCGAATGCATGCTGCGGTTAACCTGTGTAACTGACAGCTGAATCGTCGCCGTCGTCGTAATTTGCCAGAAGCCATTAGATCAAAACGCAGTAACTTCGCTCCTACATAGGACTCTCGCGGCAATACAGCGCAATAGAGAAGCACCCCGGATCCCAGCGGTCTTAGAAACTTCCAGCGGCATCTAAATAAATAGACAACCAAACACAAATGGAAACAGAATGTTCAAAGTGTCGGGGTTATAGTCGTGACACTGTTTCCTCGTTTCTTGAATTTCTGCATTTTACCACGAATACCGAGAACAGAAATGTGGCCGGCTCGGAGTCGACTCCATTAGTCGTTTACGAAATTCATAAAATTTCCCATATAGTGGAGGTAAGCAGTGGAATGTGAAGTTGGAGGATCAGTTTGATCTGTTTCTTCGATAGAAATTGATATTTAAATGAGACAAAATATAGGATAATACCAGTAATGATAGAAAGCGTGTCTTAGTTTGACGTAGATCTGACTAGGAAAAGTCATCTCACACTGATCGATGATATCTCAACTCATTCGCCCTCCAAAACAGTCTGGTATATCTAGTAATATAGAGATGTAAATCTATCGAACATTATGATTCAACTTCCATTATGGAGCAGATATCGGGCAAATCGGCCATTGAGTTTGAATCTTTCCCATTTCCCAGTAATTTTCCTCGTTCAATTTCAAAGGAGTGTTGTATACAACCTCTAATATATTCATACAAACCTGCGGTTCGTTTTAGAAATGGGCGATTTTAAATAGATTCGAAGGTATCGATTTAACAGAAAAAATGAATCTACTCAAATCGTTTAGATTGAATGATTCAGATTAATTAATCTGATGGCTAAGTGTAATTTTTATGCCGACCTCTATTAAACAATAGTGCAACTTTTTGCTTCAATTACAAATTTCTACCACTTGAAATCCATAAATCTCTCACAGAAGATCCGCTATCAGCCAAAATATTATCCAAATGTTTTCTCGGCGGGTCATTAGATAAGAAGGATTGGCATGTACTTTCTCTGTATTTAATGTTTTCAATGAATTGGGTATAACGTAATAATGGTAATGAAGTTGTGAACTTTTTCGCTTGCCAAAACTTATACTTAAAGTTTTTAAAATCGATTAATTGATCGGATCAAACTATTACATTGTAACTCAAATCGATTCATTGAAAATGTTGCCCATCCCTAGTTTTTTTGTGTAATAAAACCTCCAACCAATCGAATAATATGTAGAACATGTTGGAATAGTCTTGTATCGAATGGAGGAATTGAACTCCAAATATTATCCGATGAAGTGTGGCCGTTTACAATTTGACATGTGGGTCTTGCCCTATATATATGGTTAGACAGGAAGGACCTTCAAAAAAAAATCGGTTGTCTGTAAAGTCGGTTTACTGACGATAGTTGAACGTGACAACGTCATAAGAAAATACTGATGGAATGGTTTCATTTTTCAAAAGAAAATTTTGATTTTATTTGTTTGATAGATATTTTGTATGGATATAGAGAAGGAGGTAAATGGAAATCACAATTGAATTGATCAAGTTACATTTATTTGTACGCATAAATACAATTATGTCAATTTAGCTTTTAAAAAGCCCGCCTCAATGTGTTTGATATAGGAGAAAATTGTTCCCTTTGACGGCTGGCTGGTCCAACCTGTCATTTCAGACACGTTGTTATGATATGTGGAAGATTTAACATTTATGTTTTAATTTTTTGAAATCATAGCTACGCTCGATAATTATTTCGATCGAATAGTAAAGCAATTGATTTTTTACTCATCGTGAAATTGTTCTGTTAACTTATTGTTATAGTTTTGTCAATTATAGCATAACCTACAATCGCTGCACTAGCGGACCGATGCTATTTATTTTAATGATGAAAGCACGAATATTCGACAATATGTCACTGAACATATATTTAATATCGAAAGAATCATTACCTTTATCGCCGCAATTATCGTTGCGATAAACAATTGACACCACATTCACTTTTCACTGCACTTCATACTTGACGAAAACATGTAAATGTATCATTGTATAGCAGCGCGCTCTCGCTTGCCTCAAATGGAACGCCTCATAGCGAGGTAACGCACAGCCGGTCAGAGCGAGATAACGCCGCATGAGTCATGTTTTCTCGTGCGTGCAGCCGGCTCCATCGAATTATAAGACGTTGTCACGTCAAAAATGGATGACAGAACATAGATGAAGCTACATTAACAATGAATCATCGGATTCAACCTTTGCGGAACCATAACTTCAATAATAATTGCAAGAATTTGCACATTCAGAATAAAATTAATAAATTAAGTTTGCTAGAATCCCTAGAAGTTAATAAATATCCTATTGAATGATGAATAAATTCTTAATAACCCCCTTGTAAAATTTGTATACTTAGATTTTCAGTTAGCTACCAGTTTATTGATTAATCCCTCAATGGTTATTCCCTCAATTAGATCAAATTCCACTAACCCTCTATTAAGAAGAAGTTATTTTATTCTAGTTCCAAATAATATTCCCGCTACAGGATAATTGCCTACTTTTTCGAGAAGATCATTTAAAATATAGTGTAGAAAGGTGAGTAAGAGTTAGGAAGGTATGACAATCTTACGTTGCGATTCTTGAATAACATCATGTAACTTCTGACTTTGGCGAATCAATATCACCAAAAACTGGTTGTCTTTGAGTGGGAGGATATGTGGATGTGAATCAATTTTATACAGATCGAGAAGAATAGCGGCGACGTAAAGGAACCGCCACACTCTCTCGTAATTTTATTGTTTGCTGTTTTAAGTACGCATATTCAAGGATTGCGAATGCGAAATAATTTCAGATCTAAGATTGAAAGCGGAGATAATAAAGCATTCACTAAGTGTTTTTGTTATTAAAGTTATCAACTTTTATGTGGAAACTTTGCCAGCTTCTCTAATGACATCCCAATTAAATTTATTTATATTTGGTCCAACTTCGAACGGTTATCTTATATCCCTTCCGAATGCTTAACCAGTAATCTTATTATTGAATGTAATGACCTTATTCATTCAGCGCTTTTATTTGTGAGAGCTGTGGGTTCTATTGTACATCTAACTCGATTGGCTTTTCCACTAATGCTCATTACTGGCACGCGATTTATCGGTGTTCTTGTATATAAATCCAATTTTGAAGAAAAAGAAAAATCGGGTAACATATAGCGATGTTCTCCCTGAAGCTGCTAAGAGCACTCTCATCATCTACTTCCTAAAGCTATTTAACGAAATTTTCACAATAATACTGGAATTTGAACTGATATTGTTGTTGTTTGAAACGACAACCTTCCGCCTGATCTGAATCGTAGTAGTTCTCTGCGAATTTTCTTCTCCTTTTCGTTGGAAAATTATTGGTGACACCTATAATTTGCTTATTTAATACATCGACATGTAATTTACCAATTGCTTGGTAATCTCAACCCCTCTCCATTGAAAACTCCTAAAATTTCAAATAATGATCGGGAGAACAAGAAATTTAATATTGTAAGAATTTTACTCCACGTAACATTCAGCAAACACGGGATTTTTCCCCAATTGATCTTCATTCTAACTAACTCCAATAACTTCGAGATAATTGAAATGTATCCTACTCAACAATTCAAATATTGTAAATTTCACGATGCAAATACTTCAGCCCGTGGTGCAGTCGTGTTTTCAATAGGTGTCAAATATAAACTCAAATCCCTCAAATGCAGCTAGAACAAAGTGACTCTCGGACATTAAAAGAAATGAGGCAGCAGGTGTTTGTTAAGACGACAGTGACGACAGTTAGAATTCCAGTCATCTGTCTGATGTACCTTCTGTTCAGAGGAAGAAGTTTCTTTGAGAGCCTAGACACAGGCTCTTTGATGAAGAGCTTGGGCTGATTCTCGCCACAGTTCAGTCCACTCTTTGTTCAGCTAGTCCAGAACGCCTGAAAAACCGTGCAGTAAGCGCCTAGCGTCGCGATAGTGATTTTTAGCCTTTTTAGGCTACTCCCGCCCCAGAAGCCTAATCTTGGACCCATCTGTGAACCATACGAGCTCACCTGGGATGAGGATTTTGGGAGACATAGCCGTAATCATGCTATCTTGCTTCATTTCTAGTATGAGGTATTTAGAGATTGCCTCACTTATATCGCTGAGTAGTGAATTTTTGTCGAGTCCCTTTAACCCATATGCAGTTCTCATGGCCTCTGTTTTTATATATAAGTGTAGGGGGTGGTATTCCGACGAGAGCTTCAAGGGCGCTCAATATACCTACGCAAGCAAGCCGCTGCAGTAGGTCCAGGGGGCCCTGAAACATACCAGTCCTTTTTCCCGACCATCACACTACCGCAGCATAAGTGACCATATGACAGATCACACCTGTATAGATCCGATAAAGGATCTCTTGCTGTAGTCCGCATGTGCTGCTGAAAGCTCTTCTGCAAGCCCAAAAGAGTACAGAGGCCTTCCTCACTCCATATTCGAGGTGTTCGCGCCAGGTCAGTTTAGATTCTAGGATTACTCCCGGGAACTTCACCTACCCTTTGAGTTGCAGGACCTTGCCAGAGAAAGTAATCTCCGGCAGTGTGCTCAGCTTACGTTTCCCGGTAAACAATACAATTTCCGTTTTGTCAGGTATAATGCTGAGCCACTCCGTGCGGCACAGATCGTCCACCATGCTGAGCAGCGTGTTTTGCAGGTCGCACAGCGTCCCCAAGTGGCTTGGGCATAAAACCCAGCCTCTTCCAATTTCTCCAAGAGTCCATGGACTACAAGACTACGTGCTCTAATGCTAACCTTGGACATACCCGATCTGGCGTTCAACGGGCACCTTCAGAAGTCGTGTGTAGTAGAAATGGCTTATGAATTCATAGAATTCTCTGAATTCTCTTCCGATCCCTGATTCTATCCAACATTATCGTGCAAGACATCCCTTTGGTATGTGTGATGACATAGAGAAATGGTGCATTTCACTCTGTCCAAGACAAGATGAAGAATTTTATATTCTGTCATTGCATTCTAACAAGCTTTTTCCCAACTGATTGACAGTTTATATTTCTTCGGAGTCATGTTAACTTCAAGCTTCATGCCTTCCACGAATAAGTCAAGAGATCTGGGGTGTTCTAAATTCATGAAATTGCGATGTATATATTTCCGATAATGTTGCGTTCCGTAATGGAAGAGGACGTAAACAAATCAATTCCGATTACTTCATGTATGTTAAGTAGGTCGTATAGATAGATGGTATTGTGTATGGAAAACAATCTGATCTCGTTGCTAAAGATAAAATATCGAAAGCCGGTGTACTCGGCGACGGCAGTTTGTATAAAACTTTGTACGGCAGGGAAGCGCTCCATTCTGTAACACTATCTCTGATAGGGGGACTAACAGAAATCCTTTCTTTTATCTTCCTTTTGATGTCGAAAAGAGGCTTTGTAAGATTCAAATATATAAATAACTTTACTCGAAGTAAACCTTTATGGAAATTCTTGTTGAATATAAATACGCGGAAAGTGACAAGTCCGGACACTTTGCCCAACGTTAACGATCCTCTTTTGCTGATTCGAAATGGACAATAGTTTTGTTGAATAGATCGCGGTACAAAGCGAAATACGAAGCTACCTGAATCCATTGTGGATGTTCTCGATCGATCTGAAGACAATTTATTTCGTTTACTGGTCAAATCGATAGAGTTAAAGTACATGAGATGGATTACTATTAATATTATTCTCCTCTTTAATACTTCCCTTCTCCAAAACTCATAATGTGAATAGATTTATCCTCTGAGATCTCAGCAAGAAATCTGAAGATGACACAGTGCATCGAAACAATCGTCAATATCAACTACAATCAACATAAATATTAGTTAATATAATCTTAGGAACTCTACAGACAAGAAACAACTTCGAACACGAATGGAAACTTATTTTCTTCGCCATACCACACATTAGGTATCCCTACAGAATAAGTAGGTATTTTCGTTGACCTTGAGTATAGAAGGCCCTTTGAATGAGGTTGTTCCCAAATGCACTATCATTCCCTTTATTAGAATTTATCAAATTGCTACATTCTCAAGTATATGAAAAGAGCACAGGCTGTTGAAAATTGTCATCTTCAACAATATTTGTGGAATCCTTAGCCCCCCCCCCCCCCCCAAATGGTGAATAAACTGGAAATGTATTTCCGCTTGGAAAATAGGTAAAAAGTGTGCGTGGCAAAGTTACCCTTCGCAAATCATTTGATTTGGTTACTGATTTGTATATAATTGTTTCACATTCTATGAGTATGAGATACTCTTCGCATTTGTGTAAAGATAATGAAATAAGTAAAATATTCAATTCGTTATCTTTACACAACGAAATAATATTCAAATTAATAATGCTGTTAAGAAAATATACAAAAATAAATTTTCCGTTTCTGGAAATTGAACCCGATACTACTGAGTGCCAGCTATCCTAACTCCTAGACGACTGCGCCGTTCCTTATAGACTCTTCGGTGTAAAATTAAGTACTTCAATAATTGTTTTGTTTTGAACGATTTTGTTGAAATTTGGCTGAAAGCTGTTTTGAATTGACTGTAAAAGTTTTGAATCGATTCAAAGTTTATTTTGGGAGATTTTTCAATCCTTTAGAAAAGGGTGCGTTACCGATCACAACAACAATTTTTTGTCAAACTTTGGATACGATAGGACCTTTCTTTTCGAGTTATCATATAGACAAGCTTTCCGTATATACATCCAGATAGACTAATCTTTGAAAGTTGCTTAATATTTGATGAACGATACTATGGGGCAGGAGATTTTGCTCCAGCATTTTTTTAACGATCTTACAAATAGTTGGGGTAAATGCAATTTACTCTTCGCGAAGAGTATGATAACAGTATGATATGCTCTAAATTGTATAAATACAGTAGAGTTATCTTCAAAAACTGAACACATGTACACTTCTTTGTGTAATCAGTATGGATCACCTTCACTGATATTACTAAAAGAAAAAAATATCTCGAGTTAACAAACAATTAATACTATGAACAATAGTAGGTGTCAATTACTGTTCATGCAATATGACGAACAACTCCACGTCCCGTGTTCGTTCTCACTCAGTTCGTTCTGTTCGTTCAGACAGAAAAGTTCAAGTTTGAACGAACCGTGAGCGTTGTCCCGGCGCATACGCCAAAAATTGTTAATAGGAATTTCAATATTTCATCAATATTAGCATCTCCCTTCGTCTATGTGATCTATGGATCTCTAAGGATCTCATAGTCAGCCAGTGATATAGTCGAAGAACGTGACTTCGAGTAATCCATTACGGCGTACCAATTTTGTCAAATATGGATTAGAGGGTTAATTACAGGTGAGATAATGTGAAAGTATAGAATTTCATAACAATAGAGGATATGGGATGGATACAGTTATGTATTGTCAATTACAGCAAAACGCAATTGGATATTTAGTTGTTCATCACTTCAGAGTTCCTTCGTATTGAGTGATTGCTACAGTTCCATTAGAACTGTTCGAGCAAAAGCGCGGCGAGATGAAAACGCACAACACCTCACAACACAGTAACAACGATTAATTGCTCATTGAAATCCAACTAGGATCGGTATCAATTGATGAATAATGTATTATTGAATGTTATAGTATTGCTCTCCTCTCTTGTGATAATGGAAAACGCATGTGTGCTTTCAGGAGTGAGGCAATTCATTTCTAGCGTAGGGCAAAGTATTAATGAAACTGTTACTCATCTTAGAACACATTATTCTTCTGAAGTTTTCTGAACACACCTTATTATAACATAACCATAATTCTGAGTTTCGCCAAAGCTGTATAAAACGTCTCTAATGTTGAAAATAACTTGGCAAACCAATTCGCGATCCGAAATACATTATTAGGTTGTATTTCATGCAAAATTTGAATTTACGTAATCCGAAAATGTATAAAAGATTAAAATTACCGCTGGAACTTATTCTACGAGACCTTAGAACACTACTCGTACCAATTTAAGGTGTAATAACCTAAAAAACAAGAGGTTATCAAGGTTATAACTTATTAGATGTCCAACATTATGAGTTCCGGGAAGCTTTAACACGATTAATCGTCATCTTATGTTAAAAACATTTAAAAAATGCATGATATCGAACAAAGTCACATTTTACATACCTGACGCCTGATATTCCTAACGAAAACATTAAGGTGCAGCAATGTGGTGGCTCCAGGGGAACGGTGGAGTGTTGATTCTCCTAATTAATTGGAAACTTTTGTGAAATAGAATACGGGACACTAGTTATTAGCTTGGAGAAAGAACGCAAAACCAGATCAGCATAAGCACAAACAGCAAAGGAGCTCTCGTCTTAGTGGATACGAAAGCAGGCTTACCCTATTCTGGATATTTCCTGCATTAACCATCATGAATGAAGTAAGTGTAGGGAACTATGCATCTATTGATCAAAGTGTATTGATCAAAGTGTATTGACTGAAAACCCCAGTTTCGGTATTCAAGAAATCATAGATGAATTGAGCACTGGTGATACAGATTTTGGTAGTGAAAAGGAAAATGAAGAACCTGAGACTCGCACATCAAGCATTAAAGTATGGGTGAAGTTTGTAAAAAGCTTATCGATATTCAAAACTTTTTATTCAGTAACGATAAAACTGAACTTGCCTTAGAAGTTGTGCAGCTTTTATCAAAATGTGAAACTCAAACTTCTCAAATGAAACTAGAAAACCTAAAACAAACAACACTAGAGCAAATTTTCAAAAAAGTATAACCATTTGCATACCTACATGTAATAAGTAACTTACAATGAATAAATTTTGATTTACTCATTGGCCCAACCGTTTTAATTCATATATTTACTTATATAAATCAAAGTAGCATATTTTTCTGGTGCCGTAAGTATGTCATCCATCATAATATGAATATTACATACCTGCTTACAAAACGAACTTATATAAAACCACATTCTTTCCCACCCTCTCAATAACGGTCACCTCTTTATAGTGGCCACTTTTACAGTTTACCTTTATGCCCGCTATCTAGATGTTTTATAAGCTTTCAGTGTCAAGACATTGATTATAATTTGGGGTCTTCCACGTGTTTACTTGTTTCTAATCCTAATTTTTTTTGAAATCGCGTAGCCCGCGGGCAATGTCTAGTGTTTTTATTTAAGAACATAAATTTTATGTTGACAAACATCTAAATTCAATATTGTGAAGCGATAATTAGTTACATGAGCTTATATTATTTCTAAAAGTTTCTATTTCATTTTCAACACGAAGCCTACGCTTTACACAGATCTGAATGCCTATGTACAATTAGTCAACTCTGAATGGGGTAGAGCTGGTCGAATGTGATAGCCTTGTAGTTTTCTACGGAATAAAGCGCTAGTGAAATAATTTCCCTTGTAATCCTTCAATGTCCCGGCGAAACAGAATGCCTCATAATTTATACCGCTAATTCACCTGACACGACAACGCTCTTGCCCTCTTCATCATTCTTTGCGTTATCTACAATCTAGATGACCCGGGCGACATGAACATCCTCTCGACTGTATTAATTTTTTTCCTTTGTACCGAGCGATCAAAGGGTGGAAATTTAATTTTGGTTTGATAGATGTCCAACACTTTGTACATGAGTTAAAACGGCTTATTAGGAATATGTTATAAACATGGTCAAAAAGATATTTTGTTGGTTTCATACATAAGTTCATTGCAAATTATATATAAATTCTCGGGAAAAAGATCACACTAACACATATTGTTATTATTTTCGTCTTTAGGTTTCGGTCTCACGACCATCATCGGAAGACGTATCAATGTCTAAAACGGGATTTCTTAAAACTAATTGTACCAGCACAAAGCGTCCTTATCGCACCAATTTCAATTAAAGATTCCCACGTCGCCGAAACGAACAGAAACACGAATAATCGAAACTGTAACATATTAATGTTGTAAGTATATGAATAATCTAGAATCCACTGCTTAGCAATTTTCATATAATATACTAAATCATGTCAAACAAAGTATGCTATATGATAAAACCAAAAAATAGAATGCTTAAGTATCTATTATCGAACCAGATGTTAAAGATTTATGAGGTAATAGAAAAAGGTAGTTAATACTGACGATACAATTTCGATTATTCGTGGTTCTGTTCGTTTCGACGGCGTGGGCTCTTTTGATTGAAATTAAATTTGTGCGATATGGACGCTTGTGCTTCTGATGATGGTCGTGAGACCGAAACGTACGTAAAGACGAATATTCAACACAAAGTGTTAATGTTACCTATTTCCCGAAAATTTTTATATATATTCAGTTTTACTTATTATTTGCAATATAAAAGTATCTGAGAATGAAATTGACACCGACTGACAGGGAATGATTTGAAGTAAGTTTTGTAATAAGATAATACTTTGAAATAAAATATATGAAAGATTATAATAGGAATAAAAATGATTTACAATATTGAAGGAAAATATAGATTGGTAACAATTGAATTTGGTATAATCGGAAACGTGACAATATTTAGGAAATTTCACTTCTTTTTCACAAGTAAATTAAAGTTTACAGTGGAAATTGTTACATTTATTAATCACGTACTAAATTTTATCACTGCAAATACAACAATGAAGGCTTCTCTGGATGCAACACCATCATGCTAATGCGTTCCTTCGGTGAACATAACTTTAAAAAAGAATGATGTTCGTATAGTTCGGAAAAACCGAGGACCATTAGAAAGGAATATCGCGAACCGTGGGCATTCATGCAAAAATAGAAACAATTTATGGCTGGAGATTTATGAAAAATTGGCATTCCAGAGTGTACGGCAGACATTTCAAATTCAATTATTGAAATTGTGCAATCTTTGCCAAACTGAGAAGACATGAAATATAAGAGCAGCGCGCGATTGATTTAAATTTGAGGATTTAGCAGAGCTGTACGCTTCATGTGAATTTCTGCTGACACACGCCATCTAAAATGGCTTCAATAAACATTCTGAGGCTCACGACCGATTCTTTCACAACAGGCAATTTAGTATATCCCGATGATCGTATTATCTTGACGCCTGAAAGAAACACTTTCATATAGACATCTGTCGAGTAGAAATATCACATTTTGTTCAATTCGCCGACAAATAATGAATCGAACAATTATTTTGAAAAACCTGCGATTGTTAACAATTCATAATCAACGTAATGCAGACACTATTAATGTTCAGCGTTGGAATGGAACAGTTCAGTTATTCGACTAAATAATTTGTGTGAAATTATCTGCCCGTATCTGATATGATTTTGAGCTAAATGCGCACTCAGACCGTTTGCCATTATATACTTAATAAATTCATAATGTATTGCTTTGATGTGAATCGAGCCGAATTATGTTTCACTGATGATGTGAATTTGTTTTCCCGTCTAATAATTTACATCAAACATTCACTTCAAAAATACGAACTTGAGCCGAGCAATTATAAAGTCCGTTTGATTTAGCTCTTAAAGTAGATCGAACAACAAGTAGAAGTGAACATTCGGAATCCTGAACAAATTATTGCGAACAATTCGAGCAAAATCCGTAACGTCAACGTTGTTGATTCCTGATTTCTTAGACTACGCAGAAATCTAGAAAATATGAGCTGTGTCATGTAAACGTTACGTGATTATATGAGCTGTCCAAAAACGTGACACTATATCGATTATCTATTGCTCCCACAGGAGGTATATTTCTTAGCTTTCTTAGTAGTCGACAAAATAAAGCACAAAAGAGACCAAAAGTGCGAAAAAAATATTGGCTGAACCAATTTTGACGTTTCTTTTTTAATCGATTGAGGAAGTCATTTAGAAGAAATATGTTACCAGTTTGTTGCATTTTTGCATTTCTATAGAGGAAAATGCATCTCTTTGCATGCACTTTCAGGAGCTGAAATTCAATGTGAAAAAAATGCCCAAATATAATCGAAATAGCCCAGAATTTCTTACTTGGGGGTTTTTGGGGTCGCTATCACGATTCCGGTGCCAGATTCGAGCTTCGTCGCACCTGGGGCCCAGGGCATCCTGGTACCCAAGTCGATCTTCTGCAATAGAGTGAAACTTGTTAGGGAGGTTCTCTCAAGTGTTTAGGTCATGGCCATAACCCTCAATAGTCACCTGGTGCCATATTGGTGGTGCGACTTCATTAATGGCTAGTTTGGACATAAAGAAAAGGAAAACAACGGCTTTGGTGGCACACCAGCCTGTATAAATAACGCACTGGTGCGTAGCTTTTTTTTCATGGACTTGAAGTCACAAGAAATAAGCGACCAATATAGAAAAGGTGCGTATAGATATGCTATCCGAACACCTATTTCTCTCCAGGCATTTTCTGTTAATGGCTTTTTAAAATCCTAATTATGACGCTTCCCAGGGGAAAGTGGCTCTGCGCGGCAAGTTCAAAAACCTTTTTCGAAAGATTTGGTTTTCCGAACTTTGGAGTAAGAACAAGGCATCTGCAACAAATATGCTAGCCGTTCCATTACTGCTTCACTCTTTCGGAGTAGTGAAATAGACAGTCGATGATCTGGATAGACTCGACAAAGACACCTAGAAAATGATGCATGTCCATCACAGTTTTCATCCTGGGTCGTCCGTTACCCGCATTTATCTCCCACGTCACCGGTGAGGTCTGTAGGGTCTGCATCGAAGTGTGGTTTTGAGTATAACCTGTAAAGTTCTAGGGAGTTTGGACCACCTCCTGTGCCTTGTTAAAAGTCACAAATTGGCCGGAGTGGGGGCTTTTATCGTTAAGGCAGCACAAAAAGCTGCGGAAGAACTTGGTCTCGAATTTCACATCAGTCGAGAAGGGCAACCTCGAATTTCAACATTCTCGCCTGAAAGCCCAGATAAATGCCGCAGAGCACGATCTTATGCTCAGACGGCATATTGACAAGCAGATACACGGTGTTTTCTATCGAAACACTCGGCTTGTCAACCAGGTTACTTAAGGTCAGCCGCCCTTACATCCGAGACCAAGGGATTTACCGCAGCTTGCCAAGATGATGTGATTAACACCTTGGTCTATTGCCGCAACGTGATGGGTGTGCAGGTGATGTCAACTGCGGGGCCTATCGAAAGGCGCCTGAGACGCTTTTCCACCTGCTGTCGGCATGTCCGGTAAAAGCGGCCTTGGCGTACACCCATCGCCATAATGCAGCCCTACGAGTGCTGTATTACCATATAAGGCACTCGTACGGCATAGACCAAGAGCCAGTGCTACCTTACACGCCAGGAGCTGTTGAGTCCGTTATCGGCAACGAAAATTGACAGATCTACTGGAATTACCCATTCCCGACCGTCAAGTCCATACAAGCAAATATGCCTATCGTTGTCCTCCTCGATAAACAAACTAAGACTCTCTCGGCCGAGAAGAACGTAGTCTTGAAAGAGGAGTAAAATGGACAAAGTATAAAGATCTCCTATTCGAGCTCCGCGCGCTAGACCCAGGCCGCAAGGTCGTATTTATTAGTGGTTCTGATTATCGATGTTTTGGGCGAACTTAAAGAGATTATTCCGGCCTGAAAGAACTCAGCGCAGATCTTTTGATAGACCGGATGCAGAAGGCAGTCATTCTTGGTTCAATAAGCGTACTTAGGGCACACAATTTTGGAATCTGAAGCTACTTACCGACCGGTGGGGAAGAGTAGCTTCGGCGGTTTTTCTGGCGCAATCGCTGCGATATCGTCGGAGCGCGCAGCAGCCCCGACTAGGTATTAATGTAAATAAATGATACCTCACATCAAGTTACTCAATTTCGTTTGATATCTCACTTCACGTAAATAGAAAGTTAATGAACGAAAATAAAGAAGTGGTTTTTACAGAAAGTCATCAAATATTTCGAGAGACGTTCAAATAAGCATTCTAACATAGTTAGGCAATTTGCTATTTCTAGTTTGTGAATGCAGCTCTAGGTAACGACAGTTAATATCATCCGGTGACTTGTTTATAGCAAGGCATCAGATGTTCGTTTAACATTTCGTTGCAGGAAGTAGACGTATTGTCGCCAGAAATCATGAATAAAAATAAAACTGGCACTAGGTCACAAGTCGTTTTTCTAAATTTATCGTGATGTCATATCAGCAACTCGACATATAAATTTCCCAGAACCCAATAACAAACTGGTGCCATCATCTAAATGAGCTTCTCTTGTTTTTATACCATGTAGCATTTTGCGTGATAAGCTTTTGAATTATTTAGCGAATTCCGTGGCTCTCGCAACCCCCAGCTTTCCATAATACATTCGATTTTAATGGCGAATCAATTGTCATGGAAACATTATTTCTCATCAAGAGCCTTTTCATATTCGTTGAATCCTACTATAGTCCAGTCATTTAAGGAATTTTTATGTTAGAATTTCCGCACCGTCTAATTTTGGTCTATTCTTATGTATTTTGACACGCTGAACAAGATGGTGTAGATTAAATTTAAATTAACCATGTGCTCGAAAAACTATGGCCATTTTTTGGACCCGAAAATGGACATTTTTCGATTTTTTGCCTTTTTGGACAAAACTATGGGTTTTATGAAAAAATGTTTCGAACAAAAGTTGTTGGAAAAGCTAATACGCAACTTTTATCTTCAGTCCCAAGTCGATTTGAGGTCGTGGGCTCAAGATAGGGCCCATTTAGTGTGTTTTTTGGCACATTGAAAAATTGAGTATATGTCAAAGAGTTTTTGTTTTTCCATATTCTGTTTTGGTGAAAAGAATATGTGTCCTACACCAGATGGCTATAAGAATATCCAATATTAATAAGAGCTTTATAATCAAGTCAATTCAATTTGAACCAAAAAGGCAAAAGTGACATATTTCAAAGTATTTTAAATATGTTAGAGGGCTACCATTTTATAGTGTCGGTCACATTTTTCGCTTAGCTATTCGAAAACGTCCACCATGTTTCTAAAATCCTACAAAATAAGAATAATGACTAACAAAAAGCGAGTATTTTGTTAAAATTTCAATAATAAAAGACTGGTAGGAAAAGGAAATAAAAAATAACTCAACGGTTGAAGGAGTGCCTTTTTGATGAGTTTCTAGGTTATGACAGAAATTCTGATCCGGAATCATACTTCAGAGAAAATATTGTGTATTGTTGATTGCTCAAACGAAATAGATATTTCTGAGCTTCTTGTGATTCAAGTAATATATTCGAAATTTTATAACCGGATAAATTGCTTTCTTTTCCCAACGAAATAATAAAAAGGAAAACAAAATAGGTACCATAATGAGTTGACAGTTCATCTTTATGATCAATTACTTGTTATTTTTAACCCTCTTTTATCTGATTTTTGGTATTTTGACCCATCTCATTTTTTGGAGTCACAATCGGCCATTTTGAAAAATCCGTATTTCGCGAATTTCAATCGGAATACTAATGTTATCAATCTGAAACTAAAATTATTCGGAAGATTTCATCATTCTGCATATAATATCCAAAATTCAAGCATTTTGCTCCGAAGATAAAACTTTAGCGCCATTTTGAAAATTTTGGACCAACGAAAAAACCAAAGTTTTTGAGGTTAAAAATTGTTTACGAAACCCAAATTCTAGGTTCTATTAGAAGTTTTAATAGTGAGTATTTTAAGTCTAAGCAGATCGATTTGAGTTGAGTAGAAATGGAGCTATCCTAATAAATGTGTTTGAGCCTCTAAAGGGCCCAATTTTGGGCCTATAGACAAAAACCTTGAATCAAATTACAGAGAAATACTTCGGCTATCTGATTTTGGAACAGCGTACGGAAATTCGTTCACAATCCCAAGTTATAACGAATTTCATCATAAAAATTCAGCGCAAAATTCCATGTAGCGGCAATAAGCGAGGGTCGGTACAATAGATTCCGCGCGCGAAATTATAGTTTATAAATATTTTAACATGCACCTGAATGCTTATAATCGTTTTGTGTGAATGTGTGAGTGTATGTAGACGTGTGAACGTGCATATGTGACAGTGGCATGATGTTTTTATAGGGTGTTACATAACAAATTCCAATATTAAACAAAATTTCTTTACATTTCATATTTATTGAAAAATTATCTATTTGTCTGATTATTTACAAATAAGCCACGTTCCATATTTTTTCCATTATTCATAACATAATATAACATTATAATATAATTTAATCTAATAACTATCATAAATAACATACATAATATTGCTTATCGGAAAAAATAAAATGGCAATAAATGCAAGTGTACAGATTCACATTATAGATACGTCTAATACCCATTATTTTATACAATAAACACATTTACTTTTTTCTCAATCTTTTTCTACCAGGAATTTCTGTAATTTCGCTATCAGTCGTACAGTCTGAAGTGCACGACGTATCGATGATGTTATCAATGACACTTGCAAACTAACAAACTCAGATGATGAAGCGGATCACGATGATCCGTATATCAATAATGATCATATCACATATTTAACAATATATGATGACAGTGATAACGAAGATAACATCATCGATATGTCGTGCCGATTGTGACTCCAAAAAATGAGATAGGTCAAGATACCAAAAATCAGATAAAAGAAGAATAAAAATACTATCTTTTTACCAAAACAGAATATAAAAAAACAAAAACTCTTTGACATATACTCAATTTATCAATGTGCCAAAAAACACACTAACACACGACCTCGAATCGACTTGGGACTGAAACTAAAAGTTGCGTATTAACTTTTCCAACAACTTTTGTTCGAAACATATTTTCATAAAACCCATAGTTTTGTCCAAAAACGCAAAAAATCGAAAAATGGCCATTTTCGGGTCCAAAAAATGGCCATAGTTTTTCGAGCACAGGGTTACTTTAAATTTAATCTACACCATCGTGTTCAACGTGTCAAAATACATAAGAATAGACCAAAATTAGACGGTGCGGAAATTCGGACAAAAATCGTTGATTTTCATCCTTAAATGCCTGGACTACTAGGGTTACAATGCTTCAATAATTCAACACTTAAAAGTTATTTTTGACACTCCATCCAATGCAGATTTTACGGGTCTGGGAACTTCCACAGATGAAGGGATTTTTGGGGATTGTAAACTTATATTGTAATGTTTAAAATTTTTGCGATGCTTAACGATTATGTTCAGTTTGGAATTAGGAGTCATGCCAAGGCTACGGTTATTTTAAGATCAGTACCTGAAGGTAGCAGATGTCATTCTGCCGAGACGTCATCAAGACCATTGTGGTTCTACCAAACTACTATGGCGGAAAACTGGGAAATCCTGTGTATCATTCAACACCCGTGGAAATCTGAAAATCAGCCTTCTATCAAGAAATCATCGCCTACACTTTCGAGCGACTTATGCTAAGGTTCCATTTGAAATCCCATAAATGAAAAATTAACGTCTGGGTTGGAAAATTTAAATGACACTTTGATAAAGCAACTATGGCAAATAAATTACACTTAAAATGCGATTACACTGTTTTCTATTATTCTTTATTATAATAAATATTTCGAAAAATAGTGAATGTTAAAGTCCTGCTACAAAATAGTAGAAGATTCTGTAGATGGCATGTTAGGTGTAATGCACATGTCTTTTGCAATTTTCGATATTCGCTAGAATATAGTGAACTAGTAGTGATCATTCCAAGTAAGATATATTCTTGCTAGCATCATGATTGACTTCGATTAAATGTTGAACTTTTGAGGGGCAGGATGCCGTATTGAAAGGGTCCTAGTACAATCTGACACCTACGGACAAGCAGTCACATAAGAGGTACTTTAAAGACGGTATAGAGAGCAGAGCATGTCAGGTAACTAAAGTTAGAAGCTGATTTACAGTCATCTGATACGAGCGAGATGCCGATCCTCTCCGAGATCTAAATATGGTTTCGCATAAAAGTGTGTGGGGGTAGATAATCGACGCTGTGCGCGTTGTTGTTAAGTGGACGACGCGCCATCACTCGATGATCACAAGCAGCAGGATTCTGTTTCTTATTACTTAGTTTGTATATGAAGATTAGGCACCATTGGCTTGAATTCGTTTCGGTACGTACCGGCAGTCGCTCTAATAACAGGAAATCGTTCGTATTGATGTTTGGCTTTTCGATTACAGAACGCGATTCATGTCTAATTTTATTAACTTCGTTTGATAATCTTCTTACGGCTATTACATTTCACTTCCAAACAAGATTTATTTGCTGACGAACGTGTATCGGATTATCAGATGAATTAAGTGATGTACCGTTTATTGTGATCTTACCAAAGCTGTAAATTTTCACACTCGTAATTACTTGAGAGACAGCAATTATTATTATTATTATGGGAGTACCGCAAGGATGAGTTATGGGACTAATTTTATTTTAAGTTCTTATTAATGATCTTCCCAAAAATATACCCGGTGCGAAATAAGTCGTGTTTGGAGATGATGCAACTGGAGCCAGAGCAGGTCCTGATTGAATTACATTTAGCTGATGTTCAATCAATGCTTCAGGACTGGTTCACACGTCATCCAAAACGCGATTGTAGACAGACCAAAGTGCGTATGAGTCCATCCAACCATTCTAGCGAAGGTTGCAACGGCTCAGGCAATTTACCGAACATGTGGTCGCTAGCATCATCCAAGTTCTCTCCAGAAACGAATGCCAAAGACATCACCATAAGTTGAAGACTAATATCAGCAGCGAGACAGCAAATGCATGTGCACCGAATGCTTATGCATGATTTTCCCCAAATGAGAGAACCTGCATAGTAGTACTGCAGTTGAAAACGCTTTTTCTCATGCATATATGGCACCTAGTTCAAAATCGTATGGAATCTTCTTCTGGTTTGCATCTGGCAGTTGATTATTTATCCTACCAATCAATCTGACATAATCTAACTTGCTCTTCCAAATTGTTAAACCAACATAATATAGGTCTGGTAGAAATTGTAGTTGGTTCAAATCCCTCATCCACAAACCAATGCTTTGAAGAATCCTCCGAAATATATAAAAGAAAAAAAACACAATTTCCGTTAACGTTAAAATTGCTTTAGCAAACATAAAATTTTTCCAACAACCATTATAAGAATGGTAGGCGTGAAATCAATATTCACTTTCAGGTTCTGTTTGCGCCCAAAAATTGTGATTCCTTTTTCTCAAGATTGTTTACACTTTCATTACCTATATTTTTTCTGGGTGGTGCAATGTTGATTTGGTTTCTCGACCTTCTAATCATTTTCTTTAATTCGTTATGGTTCGGAAATGCAGGTTTTGCACCTAGTGACAACTTTGGTACACGGTGATTTTATTATTTTGGTCGTGAATACCTTTTTCTTCACACCTTCTTTCTATTAGCACGTCGTCTTGGCTATAAATCTTCGACTCACAGCGTTGTTGTCTTTCAGTCGTATGGACACAACTAAATTGCTTTATCAAAAACGTAGAGAAAACACCGTCTGATAATTTACATCTTCCCCTTTCGCCTGTAATTTCCATGTTGTAGGAAATGAAAGCAAATGAAACAGACATAACCCGGACAAAATATCTGATAACAGTAAATTATTTTAAACTGAATATATGGGTCCTGAAGTGCAGAAATCTGCATCTGGTACTTTGACTTGATTAGGGAAAGAAATCAGATAAGTTGTTCATTCAACATAGCAACAAAATTGTAAATAGATGCAGACACTGCCAAATTAAAGACCAGAAGCCGATATTTGGCAATCATTCCATGTTTTGATCTGAAATATTCTCAATTTGAAGTTATACAGCATGATATCTATCGTTTGCTTATGGCTTATGATAATTCTAGATTTGGAATATAGTAGAGTGAGTGTCTATAAATAATATAAGGAATTAAACTGGAGAAAGTCTAAGAGATTAATGTCCATAATCCGTCAGTTGCACGATATGATAAAGCTATACAGATATTTCCTACCAAACTCATAAGAAAACAAACAATAATCAATAAAGATCCAAGAAAATATCGTAATACGTAGAATTTGGACATCCGATAAATAACAAGGCCATTATGGAGAGGTTTAATGAACGATCCTCCCACCCGCTAGTTAGATTCATGTAGGTAATTTGTTGAAGAGACAAACAAAGGAATATTTTTATCTCATGACAATATTTAAAATATTAGTCCCGATAGACACGATGAGATTCTCTTAATAATAGACTTGTCTCTTTATCAAAATAGCGAGCAAACAAAAATATTCAATCGAATCAAATTAATAAAGTAGATGGCATCTTTCCACTTTCTCAAAAGAGAAAAACGCTTTTGTTCTAATCGGATTTATTAGTATCAGAATCTCGTTCTGTTTATATGTACGTTAATTGATTAATTTATTATTACATTGGAGATGAAAAGAATAAACATAATGTTGATTCGTGAATGAGAACATTCTTCATGTTATAAATTGTCTTTTGATGTGAAATGTTTATTTTTATTCATATAAAGTCTATCCCACCAGCTGTATGAAAGCTATTTCAGTTAAACTCTGGTAATGGGCACATAAATTTTGTTTGTTAAAAATAGATTAAGTTTCTATTAATATGTTCATAGTTGTTTTATATTTATGCCGTTTATTTGTCAGCAATGAAATTTACATCAGCTCGCAGAGGTTATTAGTTTCACATCAACCCAAACTAGATATTATAATGATACACGTACATATTGATCGCCACGATCATAACAACCGTCGTCATGTTATTCAATAAGTTTTCTTTTGTTTCAGGTAAGAACTGATCCACTTCTACTATTATCGTAAGTTTGATTTACCACCTACAAAGACTCGGTTTAGTGGAAGACGCTCAATGTCGATCATGTCTCGAGGGTGATGAAAGGACGGAACATCACCTCTGTGAATGCCCAGCTGAGGAAAGAATCAGATCTGAGATGTTCGGTAAGATAAACATCTTCTACCAGAAGATCTTTACAAAATCTCACCGGCAAAGTCATTGGCCTATAATTAGCAGTGAGCCACAATAGACTAGTAATGCCATCGAAATGTCTCGCGACTAGCCTTATCTCATCTCGCCTGGATTTTATCTCGAGTAGGAAGTCGAGACGAGATAATATCACTCGAAACGAGACGAGATATGTCGAGAAGCCGTTTCGAATCTCGATTTCTTATTTCTAATTCAATGTTGATATCGCTAAATCTTCTCCCAATCAAATCTCGTGGAAGATACGAGAAGGCACGAGCTTTTTAAAAAAAGGCTTTAAGAAAATCTAAACTTAATAAAATGTTATCTCCAAAATTACGAAAAAAATCAAACTGTTACAGTTATTTAGTGCTTCCTGATAATATTCACCCTACCTATTACAAATTTTACATAATTATCGAGTAGCTCATCTGTCTCGGAATTATTTTAATCAAACAAACTAATTATTTTGCTGTTCGATACCACGCGTACAATTCTATAATCATAGTTTCATATTCGCCCACCAGTATCGCAAATTCGATTTGAATGTAGGTGGTGATGAATTATTTATCATTGTACTTTGAAAGCCATCGCATATTTATCGAATGTTTTGATGACTTGATTAGGTAATTTCGAAGGCGGCGTATGAGTTAATGAACGCACCACCGATCTGCATATATCGATTAGTAATATGCAATTCAGAAGTAAATTATATTATCACCGAGGCACGTGGATTACCTTTGTATCGGTGTTGATATATTATAGCTTACAAGAAGTATTATCGGCGATTTTTATATGGATAACATTGTTTGGGTACCCTCTAAATTTATTTTCCATAGATTACGATGATAATGTTTAGTCCTTTAGCTTCACTTAGTATGAAACTGAGAGCTATGGGTCCCGTGATTCGTATGAGTGAGCTTCGCCTCTTAGCGTTAGTGGGTTTCGAGTCCTCGGTAATTGAAAATTACTATGTACTCTCATATTCGTTTATAATAGAGGAACTAATGTTTCCCTAATGCTCCTTCTGTACATTACTTAAGGTCTTACAATCCAATGTTGAATAGGTGTCAATTTTTCGGACAGCATGATAGGCTTAATAGGATCAATAAATGATAATGATAGCCCAGAACTGAAAGCAACCTTGTTATCTGTAAGAAAATTGCTCTAATTATAAGTGAATTTACATTGAAATCTTCGTAATCTCAAGCAAACTGTGGTCGTTTTGTTCCACATCGCTCCACTTGGAATTTCTGAATCTTGAACAAACGCCTTGATTGGATCTGATCCAGAGTTGTACCATCAGTTCCAAAGCAATTAATAGAAATTCAATTTAAAACGGTCGGAGAGGGCTTTCCAACAAAGCCCCGAACATCACTCCGCACTACAAGTTGTAAGTAAACTTTCATAGAGATAAGTATGTTCTAGACTAATAAAAGGTGTTCGGACAGATTTATTTGCACGTGAAAGGAAATATTTACATATAAGTCACAACAGCACGACATGAATATTTACATCAAATAGCTTCAATCCATGCTACTCATTAATGATAAACTTTCATACGAATAACAAGTCTCTTCTTTGATACTATCAACTTTACAAGCTTTAGCAATATGTTTATCACCTTAACCGGCGTGTATGGGCTAATTTTTCTATAATTAATCAGTTTTGCCTTCGTGAAAATTTTAGTGGATCTTGAGTACTAAATTAATTTGTGACAACTAATCCTGTGATTGTTATAATACCTTAAACTTGAAAATCATTATTAACACTAAAGAGACGGCGTGTTTATATTTTTTACTGGCAGCAGATTATCAATTTTTATTTATATGTTTTGGAGAGCTACAAACAATGTTTAAATAATTATTTGCAGTTTCGTCTTCATCGGTGGTATTTGGATAAGTATTTGGTGGCCCATCTAGGTTTGATGAAAGATACAGTATCTTTTATTGGGTAGATCTAAATAACCTCTACTGGGTCATAAGCACAAGGATAACATAAAAGTCACGATTATTGTTGATGGGGAGTAATGCTTCTGTTTCGTGTAGATTTATTTGCTCGCTCAAAAGTAATAATCTATTATACAAATTATTATCTTCTGCATTCAAATTATCACATTGGCTATAGTCTTCTCAAGTCTCAATTTAGTAAGCTTAAAGCTTTGTTTAAAAAATCTATGCTTGTCTGGAGAAAATCAGATAATATATGGGTTACTGTCAATTTTACAATGTATAATTTGTACCGAGACAATAAGTTCTTAAATTAAGGCCACTTACTTAGTTTCATCTCAGGTAAAATTCATCTCAAATCATTGTACCTGCCATTGTTGCCTTCATATCACAATAACTAGTTGAATAAACAACCAAGTGAATAACTTATAGGTAGAATTCAATAATTAACTGTATACACAAAACAATAAAAAAACGTGTGTCACTCGGGGACTGCCGCGGTGAAGCTATTGCATAGCATTTTTTCTCAACTTATGCAATTATAATTATTTATTTATTTTTAATTTATGCAGTATTTTTTTTTCTTTGATATTAATCCAAGTTACACTTTTTGAGCGTGGTGATAAGAAAACAATTTTTTTTCTTTTATTGAATCAATGAGAAGTTAATATCGTTTAAAATATTTTAATTATCTTACAATACATGTGGGATATTCAGGAATTTGTCATCATTGAAACTATAGGTTTATGGTAACTGAATAACTGAAATAAGAGACATAAGTTTGAGACTTGATATCCTCTAAATATCTGGAAAATACCGCGTCAATGGTGGCCCCATATTTTGTTGTGGATTCTTGTGGATCATTTTATTCATTTTCAAATTCAATTTTTCCGAAAGAAAAGTTGTCAACCGCTCTGATTTTTTATCAGCGAAGTTGATGTTGAAATCGCCAGCCAAGATAAGTGGAAATTTATTACCATTTGTACCAAGTATTTTCGACCCTTCTTCAGTGTACTCCAGTAAAGTGCGATGAATAAAATGCTTTACCTCGTCCAATTTTGGATTAGGAGAAATGTAAATTACTACCATGACTATGTGTAGGCCATTTCTAAGTTTGCATAAGCACGCACAAATATCTCCAAAAAATGAGCGCCTAACATTAACATCGCTAACGTGTGCAATATTTATTTCAATATTCGGAGTCATAATATTAGTTACATTATTATTATTTTGGTAAATAGCTACCCCACCTTTTGGAACTGTATCTCGTTTGAATTGAACAATACAATTGAAATTAGGTATTTCAATCGTATTATCATGCGCCATGCAAGATTCGGTAAGAAGTAACACATTTGTTTGTCTCGTAACTGAATCTTGTAAATCGTATTTGTGACTATTTAGACTTTGGCAGTTGAAAGTCATTATTGAAATTCCATTTCTATTTCTAAGGAAATCTAAGACACTTTGAGCTGTCGTCTGAACACTATTTAAAGGCAGTCTTTTGAATTCTTGCAACAAAGATGCAGTCGATGCAGCTTGCCTTCGATTATTATAAAACTTGGATATAGAATTATCGTTTTTTGTCGTGATATACAATTTTTCAATATTAGTCACCCGAGAGAGCGCAACATAAACGAGTTCCTGTTATTTTTCGTTACGGAATTTCTTGATTCGGTCGCCGCGCTCAAAGCCCGCGATAAAAGCTATATGCAATATATGCAATAGCTTAATAGAAACAGGTACTCTCAGGTCTCTGCTACGCGCGTCTAACGTATAAACTCTAACTGACGCGTAGCGAGCTCCTAGAGGCATATGTCAAAATGATTTCGTTCGTAGCTAATTACATAGAACGTCTGGAGTTCATGCAATTATGTTTTTAGATAATTCGAACCTTCTAATTTCGATAGGCCACGTGAAAATCCCGGAGTCTAAAGCGCTAGAGTGTTATAACATTCGTATAAAATAGCGAAATTTCTCACTTTTAGAAACTTCAAATTAATTAATTAATTTGACACATGTTAGGTGTTTAGGTCTTACATTATTTTTCGTTACGGAATTTCTTGATTCGGTCGCCGCGCTCAAATCCCGCGATAAAAGCTATATGCAATAGCTTAAAATCTTTAGAAAGAGCTAGAGAATACGAAAAACACAAAATTTGAATCAAAAGTATATCTCGCCATTATTTAGACACGGTATGAAGGCATCGGCAGATAACTTTTTTAATGATAGTACCCAGAATCCGCATCAAAACTAATCACTAATATTTCGTAGGGGTTCTAGCAATCACTTCACCTAAACTTTTTGTTAAATATCACGCAAATTAATTAGGAAAACCAATGTTTAACAACCTGTCAGGGTAGTAAACAAGTAGGGAGTTTGCATTTTCGTCACCAAGGCAAGCTTATCGTTTAATGCACCTGCATTCTCGTCACCGAGCCGAAGGGTCGGTGTTTATTACACTTGCAAGTCGTCACCGAATGGATGGAGGTTAGGTAATAAAAATTAATTAACAGTTTAGATATTCACTTACAAATCTTTATTTATAAACAGAAAAATGCAGAACAAATAAATTTGGATGTTCCTTGTTCATGGAATCTTAAACTGTCTATGAAATTCCTTACAAGCTAAACTAGCTGATTGGTTTGTTTATTTGTAAGGTGGGAAATTTGAATCCTCAGCAATATATGTGTCTACCAAACTTCAAAACTCAGAAACGTTACATAATTAATATTATCCCAGACCAAGTACTGTTTATATATAGAATATTTTATTGTCAATTTTAGCTTAATCAAATTGTGAAGGAGCATTGTTATATTTCTGAAGATATTCTTTTAAAATCTACGGCATTATCATAGTTGAGAGAGTGATCTCCAAATTTATAAAACAAACATACCCTAAACGCCTTGATGAATGAACTATATGTAAAGTAATTAAATTTACAAGATACGGCTCCCGTTTTAATCCAGGGATGGATTAAAGACTCTTGTCAGTAGACCGGTTCCATTTATCTCAAGTTAAATGCAATATGGGGACACAATAACGTGCCAACTCTACTGTGAATTTCACGCGACAGACAATGATTGCAGGAAAGCCGTATGTACTCTTCTTCAGCTTCTTCTTCCTTTCGACCGATCTCTCTGTGTGTACATTCCAAATGAACCCCAACTATTGCGACAGGGACGTATTCAAACCGGTCATTGTGAGCATTTATTAAATTACGGTATACAACAATTTCTCTCGAATCCTATTCCGCCTATCGCACTGGAAAGGTTCCTTGTTTATTTTACTCGACAATTTGTCACTTTCACAAGTGGACACGTTTCTAGATGTTTCGAGTGTAACGAGACGTCACTGAAATAGTACGACCCTTTTTCAGGATGAATCGCTAGAGAAACCCATTTAGATTTCAAACACTATTGTGACGAAATATTATTATCATGTGGGCGGTAGAAAGTAGGCAACTGACAAAATCCCAGCATGTTTTGTCAGAAAATGTTTAATAGAAGTTGTTTCTCTCTTTATTTGGTCGGGAATTGAATTCGCTCAGAAGTTTCACATAGCTGTGTTTACTAAATCAGGTGAAAAGGTCTTCATTTTAGAGGCCATGTCATCCTCTAGGAAACAGACCCTGCAGATATCTCTCTGAGTAAGGCATTTTTGGAGAGAGGGCCAGGTCATGTTAGAAGTTCAATAGATCATATTATTCCTGGTCAGTTCAGCTTAAGTATTGAACCAGTGAGCTTTTGGAATCCTCCTTTCATCATATCTTTTCCTGGTGTAACTTAAAGATCCGTCTTACGTTCATTTTACTTCCTAATCTTGTAATAACGGGCCCGTCTCTGGTTTACTTGGTTTTCTAAAGGTTATCAATTTACTTATTTTATCAAGTTCATTCATATATATTATTTGGACCTTGATTTTATGACCTTATTTAGACTTTCTTGACTTGGGTTATGAATAAAAATTATATCAAGTTGATATGCTAATTGCATGTTTAATAAGAAACAACTGCGTCCTGCACGTCTTATGTTATGGTTACGTGATTATATTGTAGGTTTAAACAATAGCAAGCGATCAACCTGCCGTTACAAATTAGATCATAAACGTGTCTTAACTATCAATATACTGTAAATCACTTGTTTTCTGTTAAATACGTAATGTATGATTTCCTCTTGAAACTGAGGAACCTTTTCGACTTTGTCAATATTTTACAAATTATAATGACCCTGCCTTTACAAGGATTCAGAAACTACACATCTTATTTCTGTCCCACAGATTTAAAGAACAAACTGTATTGATTTATGATGGGACGGTCGTACTAAGACATGAACTCATACACTTGACTT
This sequence comes from Endomychus coccineus, assembly GCA_958510875.1. Lineage (NCBI taxonomy): Eukaryota > Metazoa > Arthropoda > Insecta > Coleoptera > Endomychidae > Endomychus > Endomychus coccineus. The sequence goes on along the minus strand of OY294069.1, from coordinate 6,755,500 downwards.
GTCCGTAATAAAAAGCAACAAAGAATATCCTATTTCTATTCTCGTTCATGGATGTTCTTAGAACAAGCTTAAACTTTAGCAACTTGTTTGATATTTGAATGAATTCTAATTGATAATTAATAAGGCAGCTTTGCTACACTCTTGAACTGTCACTGTTTTCTCATTTCCAAGTTATTTTATTCAGCCATGGCATAGAGCATACAAGCAGATTTAGTTCATATACAGAAATCTAAAACTGAAGAATAGCATGTACAAAAAGGTGTGATCACTCCCCTCACTTTTGCTAGCAAAATAGCTTTCAGACAAATGTATAATGAACAGAAAATATATTGGAAATAAATGATTTGCAAACTGCTAATGGAAGACGTTAAATTATACCCTATGTTACATTGAACTTTTATCCAAATGGTCTACAAATGTGTTTCACTATTCTATGTTTCATACTGACATCGCTGACAGATTGACTTTCTCAATTACGCACAGACATGTCGAAAATGGTCTAGATCAATTCAAAAATGCTCAAAACGAATATATATGAGAAAATCCGGAAAAAATATTTTGGGCCGATTACAATGCTTCCCTTACACTATAATATACTACTTATAACACATTCTAAGATCAAGATTTGAGAGCCTCGGGTGTGGCTTTCAGAATGTCTTCTTATGTGTCAGAGAATGCTCGACACTCACTGCCATGACCCGTATTCTGTTAAGAGATAAGCTTTGGTGTGGTAGGAAAGATCCATAGGGAGGATGTTTGGTATCTATAGGTATAGCATGTAGTACAAGATGACCAGAAATGAAAACCTTTTTTGTCAGATACTTCACATCGTCCGTTAGACAACAACAAATTCTTACTATAATGAATCTTAATCAGAATAGATTATAACCCTTGTCATACCTTCTACTTAATTTCCATCCACGACTTCTTGTAATTTCAAAGAATCGCAATCCGCTGCCTGAATACAAAAGCTCCTCGTTTCGCTTGACAGTTTGTTCCACTTAAACCGCGCATAAGTTTGTGTTAGTCTGCGAATACTTTGACCTGGCGAAAATCTCGTTAATCCGGCTCAGGTTTTTCCGATAAGAAAACTAAAGACTGTCCGAAAGTTTAGCTTAGAGAAGATCGTGCCGCTCATCACAAGCACAGTTGATAAACAGTCACTTCACTAACGGCATCGTAATCAAACCACACCTGCCAGTAACACGCCATTTCTAGAGAACGAATAACCTTCCGTAGCTTAACTGAATCTTAACTAAGTTCTTTTCGTGGGAGAATGAGAACTTCCGTAACAACGTGATAGATCCATAAGCATTCAAGTCTACGGAACATGTCAGAATTCTGACCATCTTGTGATTAAATACTGCATGTCAATACAGTCAGGAACCATTGTGTACGTTTTATCCGTTATATGTTTCAGAGTAACATTTTAATGTCTTTCTTCTTTCTTAATAAGTACTGAACTGTAACAAACAAGTCATTCAACTTACATTGGGGATGCTACTCAGATTATGTAGAAGGGCGCCAGTAAGGCAACTCGCACCTACCAATTTCGAAGAATTATCATGTAACATTCATGTCTCACGTTGGGTGCCACTTTCAGTCCCCCTCGAAGCAGGTATTCAATATTCAGCATTATGATTATATATGTTGTGCAGAAGCTTTTAGAAATATTGATATTTTATAGTGAAAGTACAAAATAGCGTTGAGCCAAAAACCAACGGCTAGTTTTATCAGGACGACTGATACGGTGACGTCCGGAATTGGAGGATCCAATGACTGAACGTTATCTGAGAAAATGTTCCAACGAAGTGTTGTTCATACAAACAAAACATCTCTAGCGATTCTTTGAAGTGACTTATTATCAAACTTGCGCTGAATGTTGGGTATACTAAGCAATGACAAAAAGGTCATGGTCATGCCATGAAAATTGTATCAGATCAGACAAATCCTCTGCTAGTAATAGTTACTTTTTTGTAATTACCTTAATAGTGGAGTCAATCTACGGAAAAATAGGACGAAGTTCGTAAAACTTTGATAGAGGTTAGCGACCTGGAAAAAATGATGAAAATAATAAGATGCTAAAATTTCTATTACCAATATTGGGTGGAACCATGTCTAACCTTTAAAAAACTGTTTGATCGCCTAGACTTCCGGCTAAGGTTTGAAATTAGTACCCTTTTATTGTTGATATTTGAGGAACCTTCAGCTCTAATTTCGTGACATTCCTTTTACCCCCCTCCTGAAATTTGATAGAAAAGTAGGTCGTGGCAATAACAATGAGTGGTCCAAATATGGGCTGAAAATATTAAACTCCAATACTGACCTAAAAAAGGGCAAAAAAACAGTTTTTTGAAGGTTTGACATGGTTCCACCCAATATTGGTAATAGAAATTTTAGGATCCTATTATTTTTATCATAAGGAACCATTATTTCCATGTCGCTAGCCTCTATCAAATTTTTACGAACCTCGTCCTATTTTCCGTAGATTGACTCCACTATAACGGTGAAAGTGGAGATAAAACTTATTCCCGGGGGAAAACGTATAATGCTCGTCAACCTGAATTAACGAGTTGATTGAATCATCTAAAACTGCATTTCGGTATTTCAATTTTCCATACCTACTATCTATTTGTTCAATGGTTTTTAATAGGTGGGTCGTGTTCTACTTATTGTAGATTCTCCGGTATTATATATTCTGGCGTCCTTCGTAGCTCGCCCATTATCTCATAGTCAATAAATTATGACCAATTCATAGCGTCTCATACACAAACTTCATTAGCGCGGGCAATTACACTTGGCCCGGGTCGCATTATGCAGATTGTCTGAAGGTGCTCCATGGCAACGCCAGCCGCACTTCATTCTTCTAGCTCCCTAACCCCCCGTGCCTTCCATCCGCGCTCCTCTCGCGCGCCATGCCTTGAAAACATCTCACCGGGAAGCATTAGCATAATGGTGATATATTTACTTTTGTATACATAATGGAATGGAATACTACTGGTTTTCTTCTGTATTTACAGCTAATGGCATGCAAATTTATGGAAAACGAATGTGTGTGGTTTTTTCAAGGACTTTATTAGTGTGTATGTGCCACTGCAGTAATTAAAACTTTGTTTAATATGCGAAGTGCATGCTCGTTGAGGGAAAGAAATTGGAATATTGTCAGAAGCTTTCATTGTATAAATACAAATTTCTGCGGCTCAAAATCGAATCCGTTCTTACCGTCTTGCCTCATTAACCGACACAAAGCTTCCAGATTAGACAAGAGATTCATCCGGATTTAATTCGTTCTATTTCGAATCTGTCAATCGGCTTCTTATTAACAAAACGGAATTGTGTACCTAAGTGAGGACCCAATTTACTTCGCGAGGCCTCCTCAAATTAATCTTAACATCTTTTTTGCACTTCCAGTAATCAGATTATTACTTCAGGTTCTTTCATTCAAGCTTTTAATCCGAGTTCACTTGTTAGTTAGGCTGTAGTAGTTCCTTTAGTTCCAAATTCCTCATATCTTATCTACTTAAAATTTGTTACAATGGGTAAACTATAAATAGTAGTGAGCCACAATGGGGGGATGCGAAATTCGTCACAGTACGCGCAGGTAAACATAAAATTCGTGTACGATATTCGTCACATGGCATTCTGTCGTCCGATTTTGGAACTACGAAATTCGTCACAAAGATAATTATTAATTTTGCCACCATAGGCGTCCACGTGATATTCATACGTTTACAAAGAAATTAATATGATTGAGAAATTAAATTATGAGGTCGGTTTTACTCTATTTATTCACTAAATTAGTGTAATACAAAAAATTGTAACATATGATCGTGAATATAATGTACTTATAATACATAAATGTTACATAACATTCGGAAGAAAAACATTGGCAATTTATACATAACTAGCGACCCGCCCCGGCTTCACACGGGTGCAATGCTGATAAATTCAAAGTGCTATAGTAGTGGAGTAAATCTGGCAAATGGTTAGCGAAAATCTTACGATGCTTAGCGACCCGGTGGAAAATGTTTGTTGTGATACCAATAACAACCCCCTGGAATTTCTATTTCCCAAAGTGGGTGCAACCCCTTTTTTTTGGCCAAAAAGGGGTTTTTTGACATTTTTAAGGGTAGCTTAGCAAAAAAAAAATTAATATCTCCGGTTGTATTGAAAATTAAGAAACCAAAGTAGAACCCTTTTATTGTCAATGTCCAAGAAATTTCCAGTCCAAATTTCAAGTTGATCCGACCTCCCCCCTCAACGTAATAGAAATACATTTTGGTTGATTTGAGATAAATCGAATAACGTTCACGTGAGGAGCGCGTAGCTGGCGAGTTAGAGAAGTGCAAACTGGTTGTACCTAATACGGCTTTAGGACGACTTTTCGCGTGCCGTTTTTGCTCCATGTAGTTAGATTATGTATCGGACTGTGCCCGACGGCCCTTCTTTTTTCGATAAATGTCCATTAAATAGAAAACTTTAATTAAAACAGAAACAGGTACTGTCTGGTCTCAGCTACGCGCGTCTAACGTGCGACGTACGAAAGGGAATTTTCTAGCTACTAAAATATACCCGAAGCGGGTGAAAGCTAGCGGCTCACAACCGAAAATACTTTATCACAACTGGCGCCGCCCGCACGGAGCACGAGACGGTCCCAACCTAACAAGACCGAGGTAAAATGTATAAACTCTAACTGATGCCTAGCGAGCTTCTCGAGTGAAACGTCAAAATGATTACGTTCGTAGCTGATTACATAGGACGTCTAGCGTTCATGCAATTGTGTTTTTATACAATTTGAACCTTCTGATTTCGAAATCCCGGAGCCTAAAGTGCTATCAACTTCTGAGCCTCACAATATTCGTATAAAATTGCGAAATTACGCACTTTTAGAAACTTCAAATTAATTAATTTGACACAACTTTTGGGGATATTAATACCGAAAATAAAATGGCCAATATAGGCCACAAAAATAAATAAATAAAAAATGAAATCCATGACATAAAACTATATGCAAAAACCTACATTTTCCCGCGAAGCAGATCCAGATCGGATGTAAATGACATGAGATATCTTAATTTGAAAAATAACTAAAAAATTGACTTAAAGTCGAATTTCTGGAAAACCATTCAATATTTTCACTAGAAATTCAGAGGGTAGTTTTGAAACCATAACACCTATCTTCAGTCCAAATTTCAGCTAAATCGGTTGAAAAATGACCGAGCTAGCCATTACGCAAGATTCCTTGCATTTATGAGTATATATATTCCTATTACGGGGATGTCGGATCAACTTGAAATTTGCCCGGCCGGCCGGTACCGCCGCAAACGCTACGTCCCGCAATTTTTAAATCTGTTATATCTTCGAAAATATGTATTTAAATCATATGCTGTAAAGGGCCATATAGATCTATATTAAATCAACAATGTATTTAAGGTATTTAATTGGATACGGATTAATGCTGTATTGGTTAAAATCGCTTCGAAAATTAGCCATTATTTGTCGTAAAAAGTAAATAACAGTATTTCTCCACTATTTAATGGATGTTATTATACATATAAACCTTCCTCTTCAATCACTCTATCTAATAAAAAGAACGCATCAAAATCCGGTGCATACATAGGGATATAGGGACAGAAAAAGCGACTTTGTTTTATACTATGTAGTGATAATACTACATATTTTATGGATTGTGTCCATATATATTTGAAACAACTTTAACGAAATGGAGGGTAGTTATCTTTTGTTCTAAATCTAACAATAATTTTTGCAAAAAATCTTGTCTCCGAATTGTGGCTGAGTTTCTTAATTTACAAGGAGTATTTACACTATTACATTTTATGTACACTTCTATTTGAAATTTTAACAAAACATCCATGAAATAAAAAGTTCGGTCAACTATAATAAAAAGAGTTATTTAAATGAGAGTAAAAGAACTCGCAAGCGTTCGTGGTTTTATTTAGAGTTGAAGAAGCTTCAGCTCAAATGGGCGGTGGAAAAGTGGCTTCGTCGGATATAAAATAGTCCACCAAAGAATCGCAAGTAACTCAAAAATAAAAAATCGCTTACCAGATTTGGATTTAAAAATACCTTACCTAACAATAACGACGCCACTTTCCAGTTTCACAATTTTTAAGCTATTGCATATAGCTTTTATCGCGGGCTTTGAGCGCGGCGACCGAATCAAGAAATTCCGTAACGAAAAATAATGTAAGACCTAAACACCTAACATGTGTCAAATTAATTAATTAATTTGAAGTTTCTAAAAGTGAGAAATTTCGCTATTTTATACGAATGTTATAACACTCTAGCGCTTTAGACTCCGGGATTTTCACGTGGCCTATCGAAATTAGAAGGTTCGAATTATCTAAAAACATAATTGCATGAACTCCAGACGTCCTATGTAATTAGCTACGAACGAAATCATTTTGACATATGCCTCTAGGAGCTCGCTACGCGTCAGTTAGAGTTTATACGTTAGACGCGCGTAGCAGAGACCTGAGAGTACCTGTTTCTATTAAGATATTGCATATATTGCATATAGCTTTTATCGCGTGCTTTGAGCGCGACGACCGAATCAAGAAATTCCGTAACGAAAAATAACAGGAACTCGTTTATGTTGCGCTCTCTCGGGTGACTAATATTGAAAAATTGTATATCACGACAAAAAACGATAATTCTACATTCAAGTTTTATAATAATCGAAGGCAAGCTGCATCGACTGCATCTTTGTTGCAAAAATTCTGAAGACTGCCTTTAAATAGTGTTCAGACGACAGCTCAAAGTGTCTTAGATTTCATTAGTAATAAAAATGGCATTTCAATAATGACTTTCAATTGCCAAAGTCTAAATAGTCACAAATACGATTTACAAGATTCAGTTACGAGACAAACAAATGTGTTACTTCTTACCGAAACTTGCATGGCGCATGATAATCCGATTGAAATACCTAATTTAATTGTATTGTTCAATTCAAACGAGATACTGTTCCAAAAGGTGGGGTAGCTATTAACCAAAATAATAATAATGTTACTAATATTATGACTCCGAATATTGAAATACATATTGCACACGTTAGCGATGTTAATGTTAGGCGCTCATTTGTTGGAGATATTTGTGCGTGCTTATGCAAACTTAGAAATGGCCTACACATAGTCATGGTAGCAATTGACATTTCTCCGAATCCAAAATTGGACGAGGTAGAGCATTTTATTCATCGCACTTTACTGGAGTACACTGAAGAAGGGTCGAAAATACTTGGTACAAATTGTAATAAATTTCCGCTTATCTTGGCTGGCGATTTCAACATCAACTTCGCTGATAAAAAATCAGAGCGGTTGACAACTTTTCTTTCGGAAAAATTGAATTTGAAAATGAATAATGATCCACAAGAATCCACAACAAAATATGGGACCACCATTGACGCGGTATTTTCCAGATATTTAGAGGATATCAAGTCTCAAACTTATGTATCTTATTTCAGTTATTCAGTTACCATAAACCTATAGTTTCAATGATAACAAATTCCTGAATAACCTACATGTATTGTAAGATAATTAAAATATTTTAAACGATATTAACTTCTCATTTATTCAATAAAAGAAAAAAATTTGTTTTCTTATCGGTCACCACGCTCAAAAGTAACTTGAATTAATATCAAAGAAAAAACTTGAATTAAAATATCAAAGAAAAAAAAAATACTGCATAAATTTTAAAAAATAAATAATTATAATTGCATAAGTTGAGGAAAAATGCTATGCAATAGCTTTGCCGCGGCAGTCCCCGAGTGCCACACGTATCTTTTTTGTTTTTATATTCACCACTTAACCCCAACTTTTGTATTTCACGCCACCAAGACTGAGTAAGATGGAAGCGGCAACCAATAATTTTAACGTTATCCCACACTTTACGAACTGTATAATGAATGGCAATTCCATAATCAACAACTAGTTTCTCAGGAATAAAACTTAAGTTGTTAAGAGGACAAATAAACTTACTTTTTCCCAAACAGGGTCTATAAGTTTCTTCTGATTTTCACTAGCGGTATATAATGTCCATTTATGTAACCATGTATGGTAAATAGTTATGTGAAAAATTTGTGCTGTATTGCCCTGCCTAGCTGTAATAAGAAATGAATATTCGATTAGCAGTAATGATCAACATTCGCTCATCCTTTCTGTTCTTACCAAAGAAAGTTCTATGTGACGAGTTTCAGGCACCCTTAAAATTCACCTGGGACCGATCAAAGTCTGAGGTAAATTGTAAGGGTACCTGAAACTCGTCATACGAATATTATGCCGTCCCCACAATGGTCGCGGTGTAGGAATCGATGACTAGCAGGCTAGGGATTGACATATTGTAGTATTTACATTTTCACACAATTTTTATTGTTGTTGAATTTACTTGTCCATTTTGTATTAAAATGCCTCAACCATTATCTAATAAAGAATGTGTAGATTTGATATCCATTCATGGTTTTTGGCTGAAAAATACCATCCAAGACATTCTAGAATAGCCCTAAAATAAACTCTTCGGGAGATATACGACTGTGGCAAATTTGAACCGTCCAGTACATGTCCTGTCCATGAATCAGCTTGTGTAACAAAGTTCGCATATTTGAAAATTCACGCGATGAATTAAAATAAGGTCGAGTCAAAGATGATTCGTGAATAACGTGGTTTGCCGGCCATTATTGAACTGGACGCTGACTCCGATTGAGCCAGAAAAGGATTTATAGGAATAGGGCATGTACAAAGACATCATTCATCACGTTTTATTGAAACACCATTTCAATATCATCTTCAATATAACCGGGTTCGTTTCTTACAATACGGCCGGTTCACTGGATGTTAGCTCATGCACCAGTTCATTTCTTTGTGTATCCTTGGATCTTAAGGGAACAATATCGTGAACGGCAAAGGATAATATCGCAGATTGGTATAGGGTTAAAATTGAGACGACCATCTAGACATAGTAACGCGTTCATGACGGCTCAATCATAACTTATGGAGGCACTTAGCTCCCTATGCAGTATATATTCTAGCAATTGACTATGGTTAATAGCCTCTATTTCGCTTCTGGATGGTTACGTAACGGACTGGGTTTTACCGCCCAAAGCGACTGTTTTACTACACACCACTACTCACTTACTCGAATCATGTGTAAAGTGACCATCCATAACAAGGGATGCCGGTATAAATTCCAACTACTTTTTGCATTAATATGTATGAGCCAGGGTGACACTCAACTTCGCTAACTCGTTATAAATTAGTCGACCTTCAACCTTCGACAAAATAACTTTGTTCGCGTTGATGAATCATGGCGATCTCCTAACTTGTATGTCGAGGAATACATCAAAAAGTTTGTATATATTCTGCAAGTTTCAAAACACATTTGTCATTCTACACTTTTCAAGGTGGGTTTTATCATGTTCCCAGATAGTTATAATGAATTATAACATGCCCAGCGTTCCGGAAAGTATGTGTGTATGTTGAAAACATAAACGCGCAATGTAATTCTGTATAACCACACCTTCAAAGTTATGATCCTCTGAAGCTGCCATTTCACTTGGAGATTTTGTCACATTAATTCAGTATAATATATAATAATACATAGGGTATAAAATTTTTCAGACCAGGAGGACCTTTCTTGTGTAAATGTAGTCAAGAAGTCATATTACGGAAACGAATTATTGAAAAACTTGAGACGTTAGAAGATATTACGAAAAAAAGAATGAACCCTCCCTGTTAAGCACGCCTATGATGAAAATTCCATTTGGTGCTGAACAATAATAGCAGGCGATACCTTGAATTTCATATCAAAAAATTACCGCATTTCAAAAAACAATTTAATGAATATTTTGTGGCCATCCTTAGTTCAAAGTCAAATAATTTTCAAATCGATTTTACTCGAAAAGGGTGAGTCTAATCGAAATAAAACGACCTTTTTTGGCAAGGGAAGTCAAGATTTCAAGATGCTTCAAGCAAAATAATGAAAAAATCACGTACAAAAAACTATTTTTTACTCTACGCCTTCCCTAGCTCTAGCCGTTGCTGATATGAATTGATATTTTTGTTCGTAGAAGTAGTTTTATCTTGAACCATTGCGAAGTCGCTTTAGAGGTATGTAGCTCCCTCAGGAAGCTTTTCTCGACCCTTGTTTCTTGGTACCTTTTTCGCAAAATCATCCAAGGAATGAAATCCTGAAGTATATCAACGTTATTTCCGGACATACTGCATGTATGTCTATCTGTTTATCGATTATCCCTGTCAATTCAAATAAACATTCAATGTCATGACGTAGAGTCTAATTTTACTTCTTTCCACGTCTTCAGATTTAGGATAGCTGATTCAGCAAGGTTACACTATTATGATACTTCGTGTCAATGTCAGCCTCGAGTGCATAGAATGAATTATCAACAAGGTGTGACAATACTGAATCTCTCCAAGGAGAGGTATTTATAGATTAGAATAGAGTTTTATAAGTCAATGAATGTTAGTCTTAAGTAAGTGAATAGTCAGTCTAATGTCAGTTAATGTTTGGTCTATTGATTAGTCTTAGAAATTCATAAACGGTTAGTTTACGACTCACTGTATAACGTGTTAATTAAATGTATGAGTGTTAACAAATAAACTAAGAAACCTTATTATGGTAGAATTTTACCTTACCAAATCATGCCAATCACGAAACCCCAGGACCTGGACCCTTCACAACCCAACCCAATAAAAAGTTCAGGAACAAAAATTATGTTTCAAGAAAAACTGAAAAATCTACGGTTCTTCGTAGCCCTGGATTATTTTTACAATAATTATTTAACCAGCTTATAATAAATATTATATGTGAACACTGCACTTGTATGTATACTGTATACTGTTTTATATATTTAATTTTTCTTTCGAAATTCTACCCCTACGGGGGAAGGAATTGGCTCATCACAGCTCAGATTGTCCTTTAGAGACCACTGATAACCATTACAAGACATCAAGTCACATTTCAGAGAATGATGGCCGCGAAGAGGTCGCCGTTGATAGCTAGTAACTGATATAGAAAGAGGCGATACTCTTATTGTTGACAGATTATACAAATCCCTTATATCGATTTCATCCAAAGCCAGGGTTGGTCATCTTCACATTGTTATCCAATATATCCTTATACTGCCAAGGCCTGATAGATAATTTTTGTTTTATAGAAATGCTTTCTCGTGATTTCAAGCAAGAAGTAACAATGATGAAAGAAATATATTTCTTGTCCAATTACATTATTGGATATGTCATCTGCAAGAGACTATCTAACATTGCAAGGCTACAGAAATGTAGCAAGAGGTAACATTTGTCTCATATCAAATCTTCTACATACCTTCAGGTCCTCCAGATTTATTGATCAATATTTCAAAACTCTTCTATTCATGTAAATCCCCTGAGAAGAAATCCAATTGGGGGGAAATCTGAATACCTTGCTCTGATTAACCAAGCCATTGATAGAGAAACCTCCGTTCGTTTGATTCGTAATTAGTTTTGAGTATCATGTTGCTGATACCACGAGTAATTTTCGCCCATATTACTATTCGCCTCCTTTTCTAAAGAATGTACAAAGTTCACTCTTTAGGATAACGATACATCCTTGGGTTGAAATTGGAGATGCTACACGGATATATCTTCTCTCAAATTGAGCGTATATGAATGAAAGCAGCGTGCGTTTGGGGTGAAATTACGAAATGCGAATTTATATTGAAGAGATCTATGAAAATATAGCACTCATATATAAGCTTATATGTGGCTTATCAAGACCCATCGCTGGGATGATGAGAGCAGCGGGCTCGGTATCTAATATGAAAAGTCAGTATCATAAACTCGGCTTTATGCCGGCCCGTTTTCTCGTTGCGGTTTCATGAATTACTAATGCTTATTTTCTGTATACAATGAAGTTTCTCTACGTGCTCTTCCCCGCTTCACTCAGTTAAATCTTAGCCGAGGAAATGTGAAAATCACGTTCTCACGTCTTCCGACTTGCTTAATTCCGTATTCACTTTTTTCTAGTCGCATTAACAACGCTAACGGAACATAATGTTATGACACCCTGGGGGAAAATGTACTTCGTGAGGTAAACTTCTGCAGATACACGACGGGTTACGCTACAACTGTGAAACTCGTAGTGACGTACTCCCATTGAGAATTATTTTTATATGAGAATTGATACTGAAATTTTGTCGCTTATTATCGAGTCTTCTTTCAGATAGATCACTTCATGTGGTGGTTGACGGAGTATCCTCCGATTAAATGCATACCAATGCTGGTGTTCCACAGAGATCTGTCTTGGCACCAACTTTGTTTTTGCTCCATATCAACGATCTTTTTCTTCCTACCAGACTCCATTTTTTTATGGAACAGCGAAGCTGTGGAACCCTTCACCTAGTGAGGTTTTTCCCTATGCCTATAACCTCCAAACCTTCAAGAAAAATACGTTTGCCCATTTTCTCTCCCTGCATTCCATTGCTGGCTTACACGATGTCCTTAGAACATTATAGGTTTGCCTCTCGTGTAGTCAAAGTATAAAAAAAAATAACAATAAAGACAAAAATCTACATGTTGAAAGATTGAATTCGACCATTGTAACTTTCTTTGTTTTTCACAACAATTATATCTAAAACCTAATGTAGTTAGTCACAACATGCATAGATTGACGGTATATGAAGCCTTTATTCAAAATTTTAATTTTATCTGCTTGCGATAGTCTCGTTTGCGCGATTGCTCTCAAAAACTGAATAGAAATTTTAAGAAGTAGGTAATAACTTCCGAATCCGAGACTGTAAAGATTTTGTCTGAAACAAAAGTAGTGGTAAAATTTGTGATTTTTAGAGAGCAACTTCAAATAACATTTCTCCAATATTGTAAAGTAAAGTGATTATTATGAGTTTTCAAGCTGCCATATGTTAAGTCATCCCAAACTCAAGCGTACCCTGCGAAGTTAATTAAAGCCCAACTATTTGTATTTGTAAATTGACTAACGCCTGTTTCAAACCCGATTAAATAGTCAGCTAAGTATATTAAAAGGTAAAAGTAGAAGTCTCTTAAAGAATTCTCTCAAGGGCCTCAGACACCAAGGCAGGGAAATAAAAGACTCTAAGATGAGGGATTTCTGTCTAAGCACTTTAACAGTATTTTTAGTGGATAAGGGTGATTATTTCATATTTATAATTTTGACCCGTTTGAAAATAATGTTGATGGACTAAATGAGACCTGAGTATGATAAGTTTTTCAGTGTTTCTAGCCTTTGACTTTCGAAGTAGAATCTAATAGGCTTTGATATGACTGTAAGAAAATAATTGGCATAATATTGATCTTGTTTTGGGCACCTTAAGTCTTAAAGTAGTCTTCGAGGTCCGCCCAGAATAGTGAGAATAGGGTAGGACTCACCTTTTAAGATTGCAGCAGTAATATCAAACCAATTAGAAAAGGTTCCTTGTGTTCCGACATGCATTATTCTTTTATCATGTAAATTTTTCATCATTTTTATAAATTTACTACTAACACCCAAATCCCAGAACTTTCTCCAAACTGCATGGACCCAGATTCCTTCCAATTGCTAAAGTAGGTCGAGCCAAAGACACACTAGGCCATCAACTTTATAAGAACAAAAGTACATGGTTTCCTTCAACCAATCTTTTTTTCGTAGAAAGGTGTTATAGGTGTTTCTTCCCTTAGCTCTTTATCGCTTTAGTTTTAGTCTTAGAGGGCATCCAATCAGTCAGCAGACCTGAGCATGCTCCGGTTATCCTGGTCACAAGGACTATTTCTGCTGTATTATCAGAAACTTTCAAGATTATTCAAAGAACTGTTCAGGTCTTGTAAAGTGTAAAGGGGGATTCTGTATATTCCTTGATCATACGTTCCATCTTTTCTTATCGTATCTCGCCCTGATGACGATACCAAGAAAACCTCCTAGCTTCTGTCGAACAATTTTAGAACTCTCAAGCTTTCTCAAAAAGTTTCGCCTCATGTAATCAAAGGTAGTGAAGGTCTCTCTAGATGCATCAGTGACACCACAGCTGAATAGCTCCAGACAGTTGTTTCGCCTTCTCTAGCTCATCAGTGGACAAGTAGAGCTGTAATGCCACCGATCAATATATCTGCTGATGAATACATAAACCAACAACAGAAAGTGCTAGAGTTATAATAACTAACGCCATCTACCCACGAGTAGATGTGCCATTGAAAAATCAACGCAATGTGAACATTGTCTAAATCTTCTATGAATGTATTTCATTTTGTTATTAAATACTGACCAGTGTCCATATTCTCATTTCATTCTATATTGGAAAGGGAGGAAATGGCGATAACAGTCATTATTTTGCCGAAATCGCATGAAAATCTTTGGGTGATTGATTAGTCAACATTCAATGCAACCATTCATTGTGTGGAAATTGAATGCTTGTAGCTCGAATAATTATTCTCTTCTCTTGCGAAATGAGGATGAATCCGAGAAATTAATTCGTCACGATTCACATCAAAATATTACGTGCAGTCGAGTTCACACGTTAAAAAATTCATTCGGAAAGAATTCAACGCGGGCGGACGCCTCATTTAATTGATTTCGTTCTATTCCATTATCGTAATTTCTTTCATAATGTCTTATTGAAGCTCGGCTTTTCAATTCGTGAGTGCAATTAGACATTGTGCCCCGGGATACGGAAGCTGAAATAATCAAGTCAAATTGACAGATAGAACTTGTACAACGAATGGGATTCTTCACAAGACGGAGCGAGCGCGAAGCAGTTCCAGAAATCCGCGAGAAAAGTGACGCGCCGGAATTTTTTTTTCTTGTTACGAGCGATTTTCCATAAGTAGTAAAAACGAGAAAGCTCAGCATGGAATAATAAGAACGTTTGTATAAATAATGAATAATCGATAGAGAGAGAACGAACGAGTGAGGAGCGGCTAGTCGAGTTAAACCGGGCACCGGCTTACTCCAGATATCGACTGAGCCCAGTGATTGTGCTCCCTGGCACAGGACTACTCGCGCAAGTAGCCCTGGACCCTAATTCACACTTAATCCTCTTATTATCACCATTCGGACTTGTTCCAATTCATCCGTGCTTCTTCACCTGAGTGCATGCATGGCTACCGACCATTGGCGTAACGTTCGTTCCCAATTTTGTAGAGACCGTCACTTTATGTTTTCATTTATCATATTGATAATGTGATGAAATGGGAAGCAGATAAATTATTCGAAATCGATTATTCGGAAACAATTATATGAAAAGTAATTCTTAAAACTGCGAATTTTAATTATCTTAAACTGCTATAACATTTAAAAAATAACCGATCAGTAACACCACAGCTAAAAGTTATGGGTTGTTTCGGCTTCTCTGGTTCGTCAGCGGAACAAGTAAAGCTGAAGTGACAATAGTTGTCTCAGCTGAGGTATATATTATTTATTATATATAAATTCTCGGGAAATATGTCACACTAACACATATGCTTATTATTTTCGTCTTTACGTACGTTTCGGTTTCACGACCATCATAGAAGACGTATCAATGTATAAAAGGGATTTCTTAAAACTAATTGTATCGCACCACGAGTAATCGAAATTGTAACACATTAATGTTAATGTATATGAATATTTATGAAGAATCCATTGCATAGCAATTTTCTTATAAAATATGAAGCAATGTTTGCATACAACTGAAACCAAAAAATATAACGCCCAAATATCCACTTTCGAACCAGATGTTGAAGATTTATGAGGTAATAGAAAAAGGTTGGCAGACCTTAGCAGAAATATTGCAATTTGAGCATTCTACCTAAAATGTACTTAAAGAAAAACATTATAAAGAAACATGTAGTAATTTGCAAGGGTTTTAATTAATTAAATTAGTATAAATCTGACTCAATGATTGACTGTCTGCTCTATGACTTACAAACTTGGAGTCACGTTTTATGTGAATCATCTCCAGGATAGATATTTTATAATAATTGTTTCCTTATCTAAAATATCAACATTTTTTAAATCGAATTGATGATTATAATCAACACAATCTTCAGCAAGGGCGGTGGATTTTCTAAGTTTTTGTTTCTAGTACTATACTTTTGATTATACATTCATTTCTGTAAATATCGTTTAGAGATTCCTGTATAAGTCTTATCGCAATCTAAACAATTTAATTTGGGTGTGGTTACCAACACAGTTAGTGGGTTTATGCGCAACATTCATATCATACTTTTTTAAACATTTCTTAATTTTCTCTAAGGTCTCCGGAATTAATATATGATTTATACCTGGGTCGAGAATCATCATTAATAAGGTATATATTATTACTCATACACAGAAGTGCTAGAGAATTAACAACTAACACCATCTACTAGATGTTGTTAGAAAAACCAACGCAATGTAGAGAACGTCAACTAAATGTCACGACGCGAGGGGTCGACACAAACCAATCCAAAAGTCAATAATAATTGAGTAGTTACTTGATAAAAATTAATCTGCGCACAATACAAGTCTATAGAGATTACTTTGCTGCTTAGATTAATTTTTAACATTTAATAGCTCAATTATTGCCTTCTTATTTATTTTGTACAAAATTATTATTACGCATTTATTTAGTTGCTGAGTTTCTACATATGATTTTTGTACTTTGTACTTGTGTATTTAGAATATTATAACTAATTTAAAAATCCGCTTGTTGTATATTGTACACTAGTAAAGTAAAGTTCTCCAATGAACTTTTTTGCATTTACACAGTTTATTGAATATCCTTACTATCAAATTTATATTGTTTCAATATCTAATAATCTATTTTCATTTAATACATTTTTTTTAACGAACCTCCTCACAAATAGTGCAAGACATAAGAAAATAAGTATAATCTTGCCAGACAAAAAAAATGATACTAAGATGGAATCAAGAAAGTGGAATTTACAGACCGAATGTTAAGATTCCATTGCATATGGGTCAAGTTGTTATAAAATTTCCCATCAGATATGATGAATATTCCCGACTAATTCTCTCTAATTTTCTGAGAATGGTTATCATTATAAATATCTTATATCTTCGAAGCAGGACTTGCAAATAGAGACAAATACCTATGAAATCAAGACCAATCGGAAGAAAATAGTTGATTTTCGTTATCTTCAATTTTTTACTAACAAAAGTTCATCTGATGTTACGACTATGCCAGCAAAAATTGAAGAAAAACAATAGCTATATTTTATAACGCCTCCAACAAATTCGTGTACAAAACCGTTGCGCTCAATCGAACGAACAATAACTTCACTTTGAGAGGAAAATATTACAATATAAAATCATTAAATGCGGATAAAGGAATATATCAATTTTCGCGTATTCATTCATTAATTCATCCGGGTTGAAGGACCTTTCACGCGACGGCATTATTGTTGCCGTGAATTATTAAATTTTAAGGCCGGGTTCGAAGTGATTGATGATTTTCTCGAAGAATAATAATTCATTACAGCAGGCCGCGCGCGCGCCATAAGTAATTATTTCCTTCAGCCCACATATCGAAGGTCGAAAAAAGGAATGTAAGTAGAATAGCGGATGAAGAGTCCTTGACATGGCCGGAGGGATTGTTCTTATTGATGAGAAGTCGATATACTAGGCACGGATTAAATATGCTTCTCTCCAAGATCCGTTCACGATGTGTGACGTCACCGTCACTACTCCCTGGATGATTTATTGATACCTTCCGTAATTACCAACTCTCTATAAGCTGGGATCTTATTAGTGTAGATATATGTTCCTCCGATAAATTGTCCAGTCATGATGATGTAATCGATATTGCCTTCACGTTCACATTAACTTGAACGTTAATTAAACCATATTTAATTCCGGGAGTTGTCTGTTGAATGAAGAACTAGAGCAGTCTTTTTATAAGACAGGAAGTAAAACATACAACACCTTCATATCTCATTAACTGTAGTCCTATGCTGTAAACAACTACCGTTCCAACACCAAGTAGTAAAATTTTCTGCTAATGCTGATTTTTCACCGACATTCTTCTTTATATGGGTAGAATATTCATTATAACAAGTTACAAATGTTCCTTCTAGTTTGACCAACATATCATTTTGAACACGACTTACAATCGATTTTGTAAATTCCAGATTTGGCGAAATCGAAAATTAAAACATTGACTTGCGGTTTTCTGCATTCGATTCAGAATGTAAATTAGAAATTTTGTGCCACGTTTGTTTTTTTGCAAACTCTTCATTGCATTTCTACAGCGAAAAAATGCATTTTTATGAGTGCACTTTTTGAATAAAAAAAATTAATTACTCGGTGAGTAATGAGTCAAACGGGCTCTATTTGGTTTCTCGGGGATTTTTTAGGTCGCTGATCACGAATATGATGTCCAAAAAATTCCCTGAGGTCAACATGGACCATCCCCGGAGTATACGGAGGTCCTGACGCCCTGGGTATCGATTAATTTAATTAAAAACTATTTTATTAAGCTTACCAACTGATTGAGTAAAGATACAAAGGTCGCTGATGATGATTATGACATGCAAAACTTTCCTGAAACTCCTGAGGTTACCCGGACACCGGATATCTTCTAGGAATTTGTTAATTTTTCTCCATAATATACAACAACTTCTGGCTCTCGGGTGTTTTCGGGATTGCTGTTCATGAATATGATGTCCAAAAAATCCCCGAGATCACCTTGGATCATCCCCAGGGTATTCTGGCGTCCTGAAGCCTTGAATAATTTCATTAAAAATGCTAGAATCATTTTATTATTTTGCCAAATTACGATCAAGTTCTTATTAAAAAAAATCAGATATATAAAAGCGTACTTTTTGCATGTCTTAATAATGTTACTTGCAACATATATTTTATCATAATTCATGGTATTATTGATATTTTTTCCACTTTTCATTACTTTGGACCGGGGTATGATTACATTTCTCTAAAAAAAATACTAATTATTACATAGAAGTAGAAAAAATAGAAGTTTTTTTTATATTACAAAAAATATCAAAAAAAAAACCGTCTCGCGTTCTCAGGATCATGACTATGAACTTTTTAAGTGTCATAATCGTGATCAGCGACTCCAAGAACCCTGAACCTGAATTTGTTGCTTATTTTAAGATGACGTAGATATCCAGTCTCCAGGTATCCCCAGGAGTTTCAGGAAAGATTTTGCGTTTCGTACTCATCATCAGCGAACTTTATATTCTCGCTCGATCAGTTGACAAGCATAAAAAAATAATTTTTAATATAATTAATGATATCCAGGGCGTCAGGACCCCCGGAAACCCTGGGGATGGTCCAAGGTGACCACAGGGAATTATTTGGACATGATAAAAAACAAACGCAGCACAAAATTGCTTAATTACATTATGAATCGAATGCAGAAAATCGCCGATGCCAGCGCCGATCTCCGTTTTCGATGCATCAGTATCCTCTGATTTCTGAATATTTACCTCCTTCAGTTCATTCAGACCATTCCAGAACGAAAGTTTGGAATGGTTTGTTTGTGTCGTATTGGGGTGTTATCCATAACTTGCGCTGTAACGTTACTATTTTTTTTTTAATGTCTGGGTTACATTGCTGCCACAGAACGCGTTGTGAATTAGTCACATTATCAGGGAAATATACCGGTTTAATATATTCTCCGGAGTTGATTATTCCGTTATGATTCATGGAAATGAAGAGCTTTCAAATCAAAGTTGCTGATAATTACGAATTCTCTCTCATCTTGTACACCAGTCGCATCTCGAACATTACATTAGTGAAGAATATTCAAAAGTTGTGCGAAACGATAGTTCTACAAAAGGCAAGCTTATATTAAAGTTTTTGCATTGTATCTGATACTGGCAGCCTGGCCACTTCTTCTAGTGAATTCTTAATGCAGGCGTTCTTTTTGTTCCGTACAAACGAGGATATTACCATAAAATCAAAATTGACTTCTAAACTAAAAGCGTTGGCTGGACGAAGTTGTCGAATACTCCGAACTAGCTGAAACATATCTAGATTTATAAATTGGATAAGAGTCGAATATAAGGATTCGACTTATTTAATTTGGTGAGTTTTCCGAAATGATATATATATCGAACTACTGCAAGAGTAAAAATATAGGTTATTCAATTGTTGAAATTCATATTCCGAAACAGATTGCGTTGAAAGTTATTCTTTCGAATAGGAAGTCTGATTGAATAACGACCTTTGTGTAGGATGATCCAAATTAAAATTTTGAGATTCATTTTCTGTAAAAAACCATTAA
This sequence comes from Endomychus coccineus, assembly GCA_958510875.1. Taxonomy (NCBI): domain Eukaryota; kingdom Metazoa; phylum Arthropoda; class Insecta; order Coleoptera; family Endomychidae; genus Endomychus; species Endomychus coccineus. The sequence continues at coordinate 6,735,261 of OY294069.1, read as the reverse complement.
TGGTAACATCCAGATGTAATTGCAGTATGAAGTGCAAACCAAATACCTAACATAATACCAATGTTCTAGACTCTAGCGCATTGGATCTTGGAACACCACTGATAACAATTTATGCCATATTATTCCTCAAAGGTTTTATTGGAGCTTTAACCTATGGAATGGCCGGAATTCAGGGTTTTAGGAAGCTTGGTTGATCGTCGTTTAATGTAAAAGCTCATATGTCAATCGAATTAGTTTCATTCGATAATTTTGTCGAAATCCACATTTATTTTTGCATATTTTGATGGATAATATGCCTAAAATTGATCAAATTAATCGAATCAAATGAAACTGCATTTTAAAATGTGAATTCAGTCAAATTTATCGGAAAAGATGAAACTGTATTTCAAATGGTTTTGAGAATGAGGAATTCGATCCCAAATTTAGTTTTTACATTAGACGACGATTAATCAAGTTAGAGCTTTCCTACACCCTGAATTATGGACAATCCATCGATTATAACCCTAATAAAAGCATTCCTTCCATGGATAATATTCCTAAAATTGGTTATCAGAAGTATCTTAAGATTCTATAGAATGTGTTTCAAAGATTATCTGGTAGTGTTCAAGATCCCATATAACGAGTTTCAACGATTTTTCGAAAGGTTGTATCTCGCATAGAACGAAAAAAATTCAACTATGTATATTGATTTATTTTTCAATGTACTATAGATTGATTACTTTGCATGTGCCCTTGAATAGAGCATTTCCATCAGCGCATAAAGCTAACGAGGAAAACCATGATAAGAACATCTAAATGATAGAGAGAAGAGAGAACCTGGATGAGCTGAATAACACTTGGATCTTATCAAACGTATAATATTCCGATGTAATCTACGATTTTTATTCGCTGAACGTTGTGCCCTTCATGTTGGCCAATATTAAATCCTAGTACGGAATACGTTAGTAGGATGTTATACTGTGATATTTCACGGTACGTGTAGCATGCCAAAGCGGAATAAAAATACATTTTGGTAATAACTCGAGACATGCAATTCTCTCTGATATAGCTCGCAATATCGATTAGAAAGCAACGTTTCTCATTTTTGAGTAATAGATATATTTACGTTCGGCTTATAAGCGACCGAGTAGGGAACGCGCGGGTAGAGCAAGCAGCTCTATTTGCATGTTTGATGTACGAGTTCTATTTCGAACCCGGTCCCTGCGGTTTGTAGCATCTGCGAGAGACCTCGGCCTCCGAACCGCATGCAACGGCCTCTTTCAAACTCGCCAGTGGAATATTCTTTTTTCCACTAATGCGGCTACTGTTCGTGCTTTTCGATACCATTTGCAGAAACCGAACTCGCGTTACGTCCTTATAAAAATATCACCGATCTATGCCCTGTTAAGATCATCTTGGGTGAAACGTCGGCGGTCAAACATGGAAATACTGAAATAAACATAATAAATCAGTAGTTTTTATGAAAATGTGTACATGAACTTTTTCAATTATATATAAATTCTCGGGAAATAGGTCACACTAACACATATGCTTATTATTTTCGTCTTCACGTACGTTTCGGTCTCACTACCATCATCCGAAGACGTATCAATGTCTAAAACGGGATTTCTGAAACTAATTGTATCAGCACAAAGCGTCCTTATCGCACCAATTTCAATTAAAAATGCACACGTCGCCAAAACGAATAGAAACACCAATAATCGTGTTAATCTGTTACAGTTTCGATTATTCGTGTTTCTGTTCGTTCTTTGGCCGAAAATATGATGATTCAACTCAACTGCTTAGTTTGGGCGCTTATGGAAGAGACCCTAATGTCGAAAATTACAGGGTAATTAAAAACTTGGTCACAATAAATACACCCATATTTCTTGTAACCCCCTGTAAAACCACTATCATTTTTTTTCTAGATAGTTACTGAATCAGTAATTGTAACTTTACACAAATAAAGTTTTTATCAAAAGTTGGCTATGATTAATTTGACAAATAAAAAAAGCATATTACTTTATTGTCATTTAAAATTTTTCTTTTTACAATCATCATGAATTTTGATTATTCATATATCTCCTGAGTTTTGCATTTTTTTTAGCTTTTTCTTTTAGCTCTAACATATTCGGAGTACAAGTAAACTTGCTTACATGCGTTTTTTTCCTGTAGTTCTGTCATGTTAAGAAATAAAACGTACTTTATTTTTTTATCCACGCAATTGAGTTGAAAACTAATACAACGTTTAATACTGGTTTCAACTCACATTTTAGTGAAACACACAAACTCTACAGATTCTGCACAAAAATCGCCAAAAACTCACGATTTGCTTCTAACGGCGAAATATTTTCGACAGGACATCGAAAATATCGTTCCCACTATTTTACAAAATTAATGGTAACGTGAGCCGAGGCTCAGAGTTGTTATTTTGCTACCGAAAAAAGGTGACGCCACAAACAAAACAGATTTAAACGGTATATCATTTTATACTCTATGGTCTATGCCATTTCGGGACACTTTCCCATATTGTTGAATCAAATGAAAAGTGGAATCTTGTTATTTGGGATTATCTCTGAAAATACGGGTCCAATCGTGAAAATACTCATTAACAATATTGTTGAATATTTTGAACCGAAAAATATTCTAACTTTTGTCCTCCAGGCAATTGTTCAAGAAATATAACTCCAGCTTAGAGTTCATTATGAAATCAGTTTCACCATCTGTATTTTCCATTTCTATCATGCCTGGACCAAGATAACGATGTTAATTATACTACACCTCCTTGATATCAACATTCGGCTAAATAAAATCGTTGCAATTAAAACGTTAACGAAGGATGAAGAGAATCATCATTCACATCGTAATAGAGTATCTCGCAACAAAACTCTTTAAGCGTGGATCATATTCTCTTGTTGCTCATCGTTGGATCGCATTAAATCGTGTTGTTAATCCGGTAGTTAATTAATAACGTACTAGTACGTCATAAAGATAAACGCCTTTTATGGCGTATGAACAGTTTCAAATTTCTCACCTCGTTGTTTCCAAATAGATCGTAAAAGACGAGATCAGTCTGTCGAACGACAGCGAGTATTAATCTTTCCCATGAGGAACGTTCCGAAGAACCCCTAATATAAATTTTACACGGGACGGTCGAAAAAAAACGTGAATACCTGCGAAGGATACGTATGAGCTGTGCTCGCAATTCGAAAAACATCGTCCCCCCGCCCCCCAAAATTAGTAGTGCAGTCTGCAGTACGTTATAAAAGATAGGGATTTCCGTTTTACGACGTTTATAAAAGCTCACTGAATTCTAATGTCCAACTTGAAATTCCAACAACCATTCGCTTCAAGCACTATCGTTCAATAGCGCAATTATTCTTGTTGCGCAATTAAATTAAACTATCTACATGATCTCATTTCTTTTCGGGAAAAGCCGGAAAAATTCGTTTGATACATTCTACCAGCTATATGTGTGTTTTTACTTTGTTATTTCATAATTACTGCTTTTGCAGTAAAATTAACTTTTCTCAGTTAAGTTTCCGCTATTAAAATAGATATTCTCCAGGACTACACATGATTTCTCTGTTATTGCTAGGAAAATCGTCTACAGTAACTCTTATTTACTTCTTCGCTCGAATACAAAGGCACGCATACATCATGTCAAATGGATTGAGAAAGCCTCAAAACGAATATTTGCTCTATTAAAATATTTCCCTTGTACTACGTTAAATGAGGGAAGTAAATATATACGGATAATTAAAATCCGTTTACTCTATAAAAGATATCTGTGGTTCAAATAACACTGTTTTCGAAAAGTTTCTGAATGAGATAGTGTGAATTTCCAACAGGTTTCTACGTAGCCTCACATATAAAGACAGGTTGCTACTATTTTTCAACTAAGCTTGATGGATACGAAAACGAACTTACGAGTGAGAGCAAAAGGGTAAGGCAAAATACATGACGAAAAAGACGGAAGGAAGCTTTATTTCACGCGAAAATAATACCGTTGACAAATTATCTTCAATTTAGCGCCATAGATCACCCGTTCCGTCACCTGCGACGGATAGATAACTCGAAGATAACAATAATGGGAAGTTACATAAATTCCAGTAGTCAGGATGACAAGAGCGTGTTGAACGAGACAACGTGTGTCTTCGGTTAGTGGTTTCGGAAAATTCGGGTAGCTAATCCTCGTCTATTGTTCATCAATTGAATGAGTTAAGTAACATAAAATCAAATATACCCTTGACCAGCCATAAAATTCAGTATCCTAAACCATGCATTATCGAAATTATCCCTAACATCTAAATTGGACGTTCCGATTGATGATGAAATATCAGAATAAGGACAGCCTCATAAAGAGTGGAAAAATTTAGCTTGAAATGCAATATTCCTATCTATGAAAATTAATAGCTATGTATACAAGAAGTATGTCTCTATAAATTCAGCACTTGCTATCGAATTTGTGAAGTTAAATGGTCAATGAATATTTATTCGAATCCTATGGATTCTAATAAAAATATGAATAGGTTTCCGTTTGGAGAATAACGCTGTAAACTATTGATACGTTTTTATTTGCTGCAATACGACACGATTTTACGACCGATGTGTGTTATTTCTGTTTACAGACGATATCGAATGAAAAATGAAAGAAATCGATACAGTACCTAACCGTCCAAGAAAATTGTTACGCGAGACGAGTTTAGATCTACTACTATTGAACATGATAATTTTCATCCTATATATATGGGTGGATTGTAGCGGTAGACGTAGAAAGTTCGCCTGTCTCAATCTGTGATTAATGTTAGGTCCTCCGAAAAAGGTACTGTATTGTCAAATAATTCGTCAGAAGAAGAAGAGCATAACAGAACATAATTCAATAACTTTTGATAATAAGTAAAGATAAAATATACATAGAGAAGTAGCAGATATATTTTTCCTCAATTTGACCACACGTGAGGGAAACCTATTATGTTCGAAGAACATCGTGTGAGTCAGCGGTGAAATATTGGAAGAAAAGAGCATCGGAATTATCTATAGAAAAGGGAGAGGTCGACTACCTTTCTACGATGTTCTAGATATAGGTCAATAAATTGTGTGTGATCTTCAATTAGACGAATATCTCTTCTGGATAGAATCCAAAAGCTTCAGCGTATGTTTGAGAGTCGAACTCCAAACATGTCGAATCTGTGTTTTGGAGTTTATAAGGAGTTGCTGGGATGTAAGGTAGTTCTTGGCACGGAATAAAGAACTAAGTTTTAGTGAAACGGCTTTCGCAATGAACCTGACATCATCATATTAGTGATTGTCGGATTCGCCTCCCTGGAGAAGGTGTTTTGGTTGCATTAAACTCTACCAGATTATCAGATCCCCATTTCAAAATCTTTGTCAGATCTCCATTAATTGCGTCAACATGTCTCTGTCCCGCTTCTCTCGCTTCATTGGATAGTATAGGGGCTCTAGATGAGAAAGCAGTATGAAGTGTACCATCGTCCGAAAAGCTAGGTACGGGACAAGTGGTCACTTCCAGCAGATCGTTGATATGGAGCAACAATAAAGTTGGTGCCAAAACAGATCCCTGTAGAACATCTGCGTTGATAGCCATTGTATCGGAGGATACTCCGTCAACCACCATATGGAGTGAACTGGAGCAAAATATAAAGATTTTTTCAAAGTAATGTTTGTCAATAAATTGAAAAAGGGACATCATAACTACGTAAGTAACCAAAGTTTCAGATCTCCTGATCTCCTTGCTTAGTAATTCTCCATAAACGTCTAATATAGTCCATGCACCGTGAATGACTCTGTATATTTCAACATAACTGAATCCAAACTGGAAAATATTATGGAATCAAGACTGCAAATTATGTATAATCAAGATAATTTGTTTCTCAGAAGAAGTTTTACATGATAGGGTTCCAGAATAAAGATTTCATCGTCTACCATAACATGAATTCGGTTGGAAATTCCAAGATATCCACGATTGTAAAATGGACCTAGTAGCATGAAATAGGAATGAAAAAATATAAAAGTGGTCGCGGGAATATAGATCAGCTGTTTGTCACAGCACCTTGAATGATTGATATCGTTCGATTATTGGAAAATGTTCAAATAATCCTGCCCCTAATAATACTTCATACATATTTCATTGGCAGTCGAAAATTCCGAAATTTGAATAGCTATTCCTGTTTTATATGTTCCATAAATTGAACAATTCCCATGCATAATAGAGATATATCGCGCAATGGAAAACACGGAACACTGTTTGGACAATGTTAGATTTATGTCCGTGTCTAACTTTGCGTTATCGGGTCATCGGTAGCGTCAATCATTTTCAAACAAAGCGCCTGGAGCCAGGCAAAAAGCAAGCCACCGGCCAACGGTCGGCAATGACAAAAACGGTATAACCCGAAAATGTCGTCCGCCATCCGCCGCCGTCGGCTTTTACAACATAAATTCCCGATATGATTTTAGCGTAATTAAACCCCATCGTCCTTCTGGTAGAAATATGAATGCGATTTCTCAAGTAAGATAAAGTTGCACGTTACCTACACGTAATTCATAGAATTCAATAGTCTAACATTACTGGTCCATGTTATAGGTTCTGGAAACATTCTATGTGTAGAGTGTATATGTGTTTTTTTTGTTTACTTTGACTACATGTTATAATATTCCAATAACATCGTTTGAGCCGCCAGCGGTAGAATGTTGAGGGAAGAGATTGGATTGGCATTGGAAATTTTCTTGAAGGTTTGGAGGTTTGGAGGCATATACAAACACCTCACTACGTTAAGAGTTCCACACCTTCGCCGTTCGAAAGAAAAATAAAGTGTGGTAGGACGAAGTTCGGCAGGGTCTCGAGCTTGACAATGAAGGGGTGATTAGCTTGAGCTGGTCTAGTCCACTTATCTGGAATATCTCGTTGTGGAATAACAGACGAGATTTCTGATGAACACTGACCATGGTAATATCTATAGAAACGGGAGAGATCGCCCACCTTTCTACGATGTTCTAGAGAGGTCAATGAATTCGTAAATATGACAACATGAATTACACGAATACATCTCTTTCAGATAGAACTCACGAGTGAACAGTACTCCAAGCCAGGTCGAATCTAGATTATGAGGAGGTGCTGGGATGTTAAGTAGCTCTTGGCACGGAATAGAAAACCAAGCAATGGACCTCACAAGATCATCCCATGAAAGGGTGCTATTAGTGATGATATGGAAGACTTCATAGGAATAGTTGTACCTGGATCTGGCATCATTGGATGGTATAGAGGAACCGTATGAGGAAGCGGTATGAAGTGCATCATCATCTGCAAATCTATGGATGAGACAGATAGTCACATCCAACAGATCGATGATATGGAGCAGAAAAAAAGTTGGTGCCAAGACAGATCTCTGTGGAACACTAGCATTGATAGCCATTGTATCGGAGGACACTCCGTCAACCACCACAAAGAGAAAACTCAAAGTATACGACAAACCGTTCTCAAGAAGACCTAGGGGCCAGACTCAATTTGTTTCAAACAAGTGAAAAATATTTCTTGAAAGTCCAACAGAAATATTAAACCACCGTAAGTCACCATAAACATAAACAACAAGTGAACCTAGCACTGAAACTTGAGGTGTTCCCCCATTATTTCTTAATATATAAGACTTAGAACCTTGTATCTGAATATAATGGTACCTCTCAGTCATGAGAAGTCCAATGAAGTTCAATACATACTAACATTCTCTAATGTTGTTATCAATAGAGTGTAATCCACCAAAGCCTGGCTATCATCTATAAAAAGTCCCAAACCACTATGACCTTTATTATCTATAGCAGTAATTGATACCACTCTTGGTGAAAATTCCCTAAAGTAACCATCTTTTATAGAATATGTGCCAAATGTCAAATTAATCATTGAATTATTGCATAGAATCCTAATGGCGATATCAGAAACCCTAAGTGAAATAAATCGCACTATTTCTATTGAATTGAATCGTATAAAACACTATATTTGTATCTCGCCCGGTCATATTTTTGTATTCCGTTGCATGTAGAGAATAACGCAATAAAAGCAAGTTGGTCCTCGGTATGAAAATGAAAAATGTGATAATATTTACATTGGAACCGACCAAATAGTCAAGACCAGTTAAATGGGGTTACATATATCACGGAATAATTCCGGGAATTTCTAGTAGCGCTGTCGCCTGTCGCCCTCACACAGATTTCGCACCTTAATTTTTTTATGTTTATTATTATGAGATCTAAAATTTCCCGATTTTTATGTCTAAATTGGGATGCTGGTAATCCCACCAATAACTGGTTAATCAATGTTACATTTTGCTGCAAGTCTGGACTGGAAATAATTCCAGTTAAAGTTAATATCGCGAGACTATTAGAAAATGAGTTTAATGAACCGTGTATTCCTATTCGGCTCCAATCATTCCGGGATATGATGTATTTCCCATTGAATATAATTCTAGATGAATACCTCGAAGAGGCTAATTGATCGACTCGTTGGGTTCATCCACAAAACGACGTATATGAGAAATTTGCATGTTATCTGTACTTTCTGCAATTAATGAAAGGAGTTCCTCGTATATCTACCGAATGCAAGAACTAATCAGAAGCGAAATACGCTGTAGGTTTATCGAAATAAACCCCGTTTTACATATTGGTACTTGCTTAGCTAATTACTTACCGGGTATATTCGATTGAATGATTCAGTTGTTCGAATATAACAGTCTAGTTCGTCGCTTTACTCTAAAATTAATCAACCGTCTCCTCATACAATATTCTTGTTATAATGGTGTTTTCACCTGAAGCGTATGATCCAATAATTGTAGATGCTTCAATAATTATTCATATGATCGATAATCTACACCAATTCAATATTCGTTTTGATATTATGCGATACGATATTGCATAAACAAACTACTTCATGAATAGTGTGGTTGAAACGGAAACAGGCTTAGTAAAATAATTCACTTGTGAAGTTCCGAAATGATTGACATCTATCTTGCACCATCACTTCGTAGAATCAAAACTGTTCCCAGAACTGTCTGCTAGAATAGAATCGGCTTCTGACCACGAGTCGCACAATGGGCCTCACTAAGTGGCCTAAGTGCACCCTTCAAATAATAATGATGATGAGATATAATAAATAATATCCGATTGATTTCAAAGGAGGTTGTTCCAACTTTATTTCAACTGTTTTCAACTCTCAAATATCATACTAGTAGAAACATGTAGTAGTAGTAGTTGTAGTAGTATCATTTATTAACCATTATTATATAAGCAAATACATTTATGGCGTACATCAAAATAGGAAAATAAAAATTAAATAGCAAATGGGTACAACAAAATTGAATTAACAAAACATTGTAATGATGAAATATAATCACAATTAAGACTAAAACACCAAATTGTCGTTGCTGATTTTATTGGAGTTTTACCATCACAGAATAATCAACAGGGTGTCATTTACTATTGCAGATTTGAAGCATCGTTATATAACAAAATTGTGTTCTTTACTTATTTTATAACATAATACAAATCATATTCAATAATAAATGTCATTCCCAAATGTTCGAAGAAAAAAAAGAAAAAGATACGTGTGGCACTCGGGGACTGCCGCGGTAAAGCTATTGCATAGCAGTTTTTCTCAACTTATGCAATTATAATTATTTTTTTTTTTTAATTTATGCAGTATTTTTTTCTTCGATATTTTAATTCAAGTTTTTTCTTTGATATTAATTCAAGTTACTTTTGAGCGTGGTGACCGATAAGAAAACAAATTTTTTTCTTTTATTAAATAAATGAGAAGTTAATATCGTTTAAAATATTTTTATTATCTTACAATACATGTAGGTTATTCAGGAATCTGTTATCATTGAAACTATAGGTTCATGGTAACTGAATAACTGAAATAAGAGACATAAGTTTGAAACTTGATATCCTCTAAATATCTGGAAAATACCCCGTCAATGGTGGTCCCATATTTTGTTGTGGATTCTTGTGGATCATTATTCATTTTCAAATTCAATTTTTCCGAAAGAAAAGTTGTCAACCGCTCTGATTTTTTATCAGCGAAGTTGATGTTGAAATCGCCAGCCAAGATAAGTGGAAATTTATTACCATTTGTACCAAGTATTTTCGACCCTTCTTCAGTGTACTCCAGTAAAGTGCGATGAATAAAATGCTCTACCTCGTCCAATTTTGGATTCGGAGAAATGTAAATTGCTACCATGACTATGTGTAGGCCATTTCTAAGCTTGCATAAGCACGCACAAATATCTCCAACAAATGAGCGCCTAACATTAACATCGCTAACGTGTGCAATATGTATTTCAATATTCGGGGTCATAATATTAGTTACATTATTATTATTTTGGTAAATAGCTACCCCACCTTTTGGAACAGTATCTCGTTTGAATTGAACAATACAATTGAAATTAGGTATTTCAATCGGATTATCATGCGCCATGCAAGTTTCAGTAAGAAGTAACACATTTGTTTGTGTCGTAACTGAATCTTGTAAATCGTATTTGTGACTATTTAGACTTTGGCAATTGAAAGTCATTATTGAAATGCCATTTCTATTACTAAGGAAATCTAAGACACTTTGAGCTGTCGTCTGAACACTATTTAAAGGCAGTCTTTTAATTTTTGCAGCAAAGATGCAGTCGATGCAGCTTGCCTTCGATTATTATAAAACTTGAATGTAGAATTATCGTTCTTTGTCGTGATATACAATTTTTCAATATTAGTCACCCGAGAGAGCGCAACATAAACGAGTTCCTGTTATTTTTCGTTACGGAATTTCTTGATTCGGTCGCCGCGCTCAAAGCCCGCGATAAAAGTTATATGCAATAGCTTAATAGAAACAGGTACTCTCAGGTCTCTGCTACGTGCGTCTAACGTATAAACTCTAACTGACGCGTAGCGAGCTCCTAGAGGCATATGTCAAAATGATTTCGTTCGTAGCTAATTAGAGAGGACGTCTGGAGTTCATGCAATTATGTTTTTAGATAATTCGAACCTTCTAATTTCGATAGGCCACGTGAAAATCCCGGAGTCTAAAGCGCTAGAGTGTTATAACATTCGTTTAAAATAGCGAAATTTCTCACTTTTAGAAACTTCAAATTAATTAATTAATTTGACACATGTTAGGTGTTTAGGTCTTACATTATTTTTCGTTACGGACTTTCTTGATTCGGTCGCCGCGCTCAAAGCCCGCGATAAAAGCTATATGCAATAGCTTAAAAAAAGAAACGTTGTAATTCAATGTTGGAAGCTATCACTTTGTGATAATTCATCATATTGATATAATAAAATAAAACACTTTTACTTTTTTTTTGTCACATATATTATAGAAACAAATCGTGACTATAGTTTCGGCACAAGCGTACCATTATTGATAAAAAATAATCACCCTCATCCACTAAAAATACTATTAAAGTACTGAGGACCTTTCGGCTACCAAGTAGCCATCATCAGAGTAATAGTATTTTTAGTGGATAAGGGTGATTATGTCTTATCAATAGTGTGAACTCTTTTATAGTTTATTACTAGCGTACCATTTTCAAATGATACTAATGTATCTTAACCCTAGAAGCTTTAAACCGGTTTCAAAAATTAATATTGATTCGTTAAACAACTTCAGAAAACTTTTATAAATGTTAATCAAATAAGTGATAACCCATATCTACCATAACAACAGTACATCTCTCGAACTTTGTACTATGATTGCGAATAATCCTGGCGAAATAGGTTAATCACTTTCCTGGAAAAACTTGTATCTGTTATTTATCAATATACGAGATGGCTCTCGAAAATGACCGTATCAAAATCGTAACGACTTGCACGTATTCCGAAACCAGTGTTGTTATAAAGAGATATTGGAAAAAGGCAAATTTGCTTCGTCGATGTTCGCACATTATGGAAAAGTTCTTCTACAACAACATGCTCGTTCAATTCCTTGTAGACGGTAGACTATCAGAAGTTTCTTTCGTTAGATTGGAATTTAAAGCGATTCGGTTACTCGCTTACTTCAAACACCGGTTCTTGGTAGTTGCTACCGTTGAAATGAAACAAAGCACACTACTACATTTTTTTGATTATCACCTTTAGCTCACAGTAACTTCTTGTTTATAGAGTTTCAAATAAAGGAATATAAAACATGTAAGAATCTTTTTTTATATATTTAACAATTGATTAGAGTAAGGGCACTTATCATAGTCGACTTCCCTTTATTTTTCCAAAAAGTTGATCCACAAATTCATATGAATATGTAAGATCAGGGCTTAAAATAAGTTCTGAATTAGAGAAATATGGAATTCTAGACTTTTCGAAGGACGAAACGTCGTCATTCGACACCTTAGCTATAGTTCTTTTTCGTTCCGAGACCCATCCATTAAAACATATAATCGTCAACAATTCTAAATATTTGAAGTTGTTCTCACAATTCATTTTTAGATCTTTACTACATGTTTTGGAGTCCATTGATGTATCCCATTATCAATCATTTAAAATTGAATTCATTATCATAAATAAATATGTGTTGCCGCTTGGAGAATAGATAAATAGTGTGCGTGGCAAAGTTACACTTTTTTTTAATATAATTGATTCACATTCTATGAGACACTCTTTGCATTTCTTTGAATAAAATATATTTCTTCATCATTACACAACTAAATAATATTAAAATTAATAATGTTTTAAAGAAAATTTACAAAAACAAATTTTCCATTTCTGGTAATCGAACCCGAGTTCAATGAATGGGAGCAACTCCTAGGCCCTAGAGTACATTCCCGTTTGTTGCAAACTGGACGATGTAGATTTAAGTTTACTTACTACTGATTTTGTTGAAATTTGGGTGAAACCAGTTTTAAATAAACTTAAATTGACTGTAAAAGTTTTGAATCGATTCAATGAATACTTTGAGAGTTATGATTTTTTCAATTTTCAACTCTTCTGAAAAGGGTTTGTTTATCATAAGATTTCCCTGAAAAACAATAGGGTATGTCAACGAACAGCATATGATTTTTTGTCAAAATTTGAATATGTTAGACAAACAATACTGGGTTTCATTATGGCTGCTACCGAAAAGTGCTCATTGCAATTTGCAGAGATTAGGCCAACGGCAAATCTTGGGGCAATTTTTTTTATAATAACTTGCGGCATATGTTGCTATTAGAAATTAAATGGTAGAGAAAAATAACTGAAGATTGGGGGGATCGAACGCAAACTTTTAAATGTAGTGGTAAGGTAATATAACTTCTGAATTATTCAAGTATGTGTGGTTCATGCAATAAGAATATCTTCTACTGTTGAGTCTCGCTCGTTTTCATCTATTCCAAGAACAGCTATCGAGGCAACAACAGTTACAGAACTCGTGCGACCGAGCAACAAGAACAACGTATAGTTGGTTGCTAACTTTCAAACACAAGAAATTTGCATACATTCGCAATTCATGATACTACGGAAAATAACATGCATTCACCGAATCCTACATTACGTTAATGTTAAAAGTTACGCAGTTTTACTGAACAACCAAGAGAATAATGAAGTATTTCCGTTTTCTAGTAAGATATTTAGATAAATTTCATTGAAATGTGCAAACAATTTCTATTATCTATTATTCTTCCGAATCGACCTATCCATTTGTCAAAAAAAGTTGCAATCAAATGTACACTTTCTGAAGAAAGATCATTATCCTTGAACATCTCGATGAGATTGATTTCAAAACCTGGATAAATAAGTCTATATTTTAAATTATAATGCCGTTATTTGAAAATTTGTGAAAACCGCATTTTTTTAGCTCACTATACGTATTAGAAGGGGATGTACCTATTGTAATCGGTCTAAAAATCATTTCCGGATTTTCGAACATATATCAGTGTTGACGACACAAATTACAAGGTGATGGCCTGCGAATTCTCTAGTAGGCTATGTTTCAACATATACACGAATTGCTGCTCTTCAGAAAGTGGGTTTCACGCCATAAAATAATGTGATATCGCACACTTGTCCGTCTTATATTTCGAAATACTCAATAAAGCAGTGGTTTAGAGGGTTTTATTTCAGGCCATGACTAGGGTATTAAGAACATTTTCGAGGTATCCCGATTTAATGGAGCATCAACGCGTAATAAAGCCAAATATAAAAATAAGAAGAGTGGAAAAGGCATGGAGTAGCGTCTGCAGAATTTATATAGCAGGTGTTTGCGTAGTTTGGGTCGTGCTTGACACGTGTTATTGAAGAGATAAATCATCGAAAAAATATTCGTCAATAAAACCTTGCCAACTGTCCCTAAGCTAACAAATGTTAGCTCTGCGATATCGATTTGTTCCTCTATATATATAAATATATGTGGACGTCGAAAACAAAGATATAAATTAAAAATTTACCTCCTTACGAAATCTCTTAGAAAGGTAAACATCAAATTTTATCGCAATAAAAATCTCTATATACGATTTCCCCCAAAATCGTGGAAAGTGGTTACAGTTTACAAGAGTTCTTATCCGGTCGACGTATTCAGGTCCGGACCTTGTATCATAACAACCAGCACTGTTTCATTTTCTTTGATTGTTTTTTAACACAATAAGCTGTCCAGTAGAAATTTCGCTGAGAGTGTTTCATATTACTAGCTGCTTATATTAGTCGTGCGTACATCATCTATAGTTCGCTCAAAAGCAACTGGCACTCAGTGGCGGCTCCACGAAGGAGGCTAAGGAGGCTCAGCCTCCTCACCAATTTATCTTAATGATCATTCTCCATTTTATTTCCTGTTTCTCTGATAATTTTTAAAATTTTACAATTAATTTCCCGTTCTAAGTAGTTATTTTTAATCTGGCAACAGTGCCTTGAGGCTAGACTCTCTATATATCTCAAACGCTGAGCATGTGTTGTTCAACGCAGTTGCCGTTTTTCCGACCAGTCTGAACGCCAACTGGATAAATCAGCGAAAACGGCAACACCCTCTGAAGGCTAGCCTGCGGCAGCCGCTAGCAATCTATGACATATGAGACGTGCGTTCTGCCGACTGCTGAGTAAGGTTAGATTGTTGTCTGTTGTAAATTTAAAATGAGTGTTAGTGAGTTAGTTGCTGCCTTTTAGAAAATCCATTTAGTGAATTAACATATGAAGAAAGTGTTTCTTTTAAATAAACGGCCTTTACTGGATTTGAAAGGATTAGTAATGTCAGGTAACTATCAAAACCGATCATTGTTAATACTAATAGTAGTATTGACAAGACGAAGTTTAAAAAAAAATCATTGATTTCCCTGTAATGCTCCAACTCGATGGAATTTTACATCACGTGCAGTATTTACCATCCATAAAAATAAAGACAAATTAATTGAAACATTTGATTTTGTATTAAACAGTGATGACTTTTCAACAGATCAGGTTTCATTAAATACTGCTGTTGGTTTAAAATCTTATTTAGAAAATGAAGAATTTTTGTTTTTTCTTGATAATTTTAAATTGATATTTCAACAAACTGATCTTATTTTTCAAATTTTACAACATAAATTCAAGAGATCGTTTGAAACATCTCATTGGAAAAATTTCAAGTTTCCGTAATACAGAATTTCATTTAAATATTTTATTTGAAAATTTTTCAACTGATGAGGCTCCTCCCGCGAAAAGGAGGAAAACATATAATTCGGTAGACAAGAAACTACATTAAGTATAAAAAACTTTTTTATGAAATTTTAGATACTATTAAAGGTCAAATTGAGATTCGATTTTCCGATTTACATGAATTGAAGTTTTTTGACTTGACGAATAGAAGATTTTTCGAATCTTTTTCAAAAGAGTTCCCCAATACACTTTAAGATAACTTAGTTCTAAAATATAAATTTTTTGATAAAATAGCACGGCACAATGAATTATGCGTTATATACTCGGATAAAGATATTTTAGGCCAGTATGACAGTCACGCCGATATGATAAAATATATGATAGACAATGATTTGCAACAAATTTTACCTCAGTTTTATAAATTACTTTGTTTGACAGTCACCATTTCTGTCACGTCGGCATCGGTGAAGAGATCATTTTCTACTCTCAAACGAATTAAAACTTACATGCGAAATACAATGGGCCAAAATCGTTTATACAGTATTAGTTTAATATCTATTGAAAAAGATTTAGTAAAACACTTGAAACAAAATGATACATTTTTTGATAATATTATTGATCATTTTTCGCAAACTAAAGACCGTAGAATTCCGTTAATATATAAAAAAGTTAATAAAATTAATAAAAAAAAATAAAATATGAAAAATTCTAAAAAAGAAGAAATATTAAAAATCCAAAAAAAATAAAAGACAAAAAACGAACAGAAAAATTTTTTGGCAAGAGAAACTCTATACCTCCACGTTGGTTCTTGCTGGGTAACAATTAATTTTGTCACTGAACTAGCTGGTACGGTCGCTGTGCAAAGGTTAAAAGGCTGTGAATAGAGTATATTTTTACAAAAACGTTTTATGTCCAGCCTCCTCTCTCAAAAATTCACGAGCCGCCACTGCTGGCACTAAATGTAAACAAAGTGTTACAAATAGTAACTTACAACCACGGTATTAGTTTATGAAAATACATGGTTTTTCAAATAGAAACATTTTAATACGTTGGCACTGTTTTAAATTAAAAACATCGATTATTCTCACTTATAATAGGCACAAGCTCATAAAATCCTCTATATACACCCGAGAGCAGTATTGTGATTACCAAAAAAACGAAGCATTTCCACCAAATTTCCAAAACCGCCATCGTATCTGGTTTTCCCAATAAATCAAGACAAATTTTTAATTCTAATTTTTTCAGGGTGGATACAAATTTGTGTGATAACACATCATTAAAGCAACTATGTGAAAGTAACATAGGGAATTCCCTAAAGATCGCATCTAGGCGATTTAAAATTACATTGGATCATGTTTTCGACATTTAATTTTTTTTCTCTCGATGCCGATGACCTTGAACTCACCAAAATAATTTTGCCTTACAGACACACATTGTTATTTCAGGAAGATTTACATATACCTGGTATCTAAGCTGTTCCAACCTTTACTTGTCGCTCGATGCTAACATATGTTATCATATATCTTCCTACAGTCTAGAGAATAATATAAGCTCTAATTTTTCTATTGAAGGAAATATAATGGAAACTGTGAAAACCATAAAGATCTTGGAATAATTTTACATATGAAATTCACCTTCGAAGACCAACAATTCTCTGCAAACCGATGAAAACCTAACAAATAGAAAAAATTTCACTACTTTTGACTTCGTCCGTTATAGCTCTTTAGACTTGAACATGCACAGAAAAAAATAATAAACCGTAATCTTCACTTTGAGACTTTTTTAAATGAATGTCTACTCTGAGAATCGTACGAATCAATGTACCTATATGTATTTCATTGTGAGCCATATGTACATAGAAATATAGACCAATATTTGGTGAAGGTTTAAAATATGAATTTGAATCTATTACATTGAAAGGTAGGGTTATGATATTACATTATCAGTCCTATTAATTCCTATATAATATAATATATATTAATATGAAAAATAATGTTTGTTTGTTTGTATTATATACAAAAGTACAGTTTTATCCTGATCTTGAAAACATTTTGCACACTTTCAAAAAAGGTTACATCAGATTTCGAAAAAACTAAACTTCAGTAATACATATAAAATATGTATCGATTCTGTAGCCCGGGCAACGCCAGGTATATAAAATAAAGGTCTTAGTATCAACCTTTGTAAAACACATTAAAGTTGTCAATTCGAATGAACTTTAAACGCAATGACATAGACATGAAGTATTAGTTGGCGTCCTTCAGCGTCTCCATATGTTTCTGATCATTTGCAATATATTTTCAATTCCTACGGGTGAGGGAAGTTAGTGACTTATGGATTACAATTAATTGAGTAGTTGAGTTTTCCCGTTAAATAAATAAACAAATAAATCATGGTCGTTACAAATCTAAACCCATGAAGGTGAAAACTAAAAAAAGCACTATATACCGTATTCCTCTGATAAGCCAGCAACACATGACTTAACGCATCCTCTACGACATTCTGCGTCGCGTTAACATAAGAGCTAACTCCAGCCCTGGACACCTCCCGCAGATTCCATAAATCCCGGTTAAGTTCAATGCGGCGGCCAAACACCCGTATATCTAGAAGTTTTTTAATAGTAAATGCCAAACTGTGCCATCTCTTATTATCGAAAAGTTTTTAATACCGGTATAAAAACAAGTGCACATTCCTGATTTATATCTTCTCATCCTCTTCTCGGTTTTGGGGGGGACTGTAATATTTTAGGATCGACTGTAATGCGAAAACTCTGTTTATTGTTAGAGCGTCTTAACGTGTATCAGAAGTCAGAACAAATGGTGATTGTGCATTTTTACGGATCATATCTTTGTTGTTGTAGATTCTTTTTAGCCTTTTCTATGATAGAATAGAAAAAAGTCTTTATTCATAAAGTGACATCCAATGCTTCAGTACAATAACAGTTTTAGAATAATAAAAATTTTTAAATCACAAATTAAAATATATAATCACAAAGGTTTCAAAGCTAGTTACAATAAATATAAAATGTAACTGCCAATTACTATTTAAAACGTCAGAATTGATATAAAAATTAAACATAATTCCCTATAAATTATTATTAATATCTTAATTATACTAAATATGAAAGAAGCCCTATTTATGTTCAAAAATTCATTAAAACTAAACGAATTGCTCAATAAAATTAATTTATAAGTAAAATTTGCTGCACTAACTTTATTCATGCCCACATATTCGTGGATAATCACCTAATACGAGATCCTAAACAAGAGTAATTTTATCGTCTGTCTCCAATTCCACCGTCCTTCCTTCTCCTTCTCAATAAGATATATATATATATATAAGTTACCTCCTCTAATTGTCCATTACTCACGGTTCGTTGCACTCACACTCACAGTACCCAGTGGCGGCTCGTGAACTTTTTGAGAGAGGAGGCTGGACATAAAACGTTTTTGTAAAAATATACTCTATTCAGCCAATTAATTTAACCTTCAGTGACAAAATTGATTGTTACCCAGCAAGAACCAACGTGGAGGTATAGAGTTTCTCTTGCCCACAAATTTTTTTTTCGTTCGTTTTTTGTTTTTTATTTTTTTTTGGATTTTTAATTTTTTTTTCTTTTTTTTTTGGAATTTTTCATATTTTGTTTTTTGTTATTAATTTTATCAACTTTTCTATATATTAACGAAATTCTACGGTCTTTAATTTACGAAAAATGATCAATAATATTATCATAAAATGTATCATTATGTTTTAAGTGTTTTACTAAATCTTTTTCAATAGATATTAAACTAACATTGTATAAACGATTTTGGCCCATTGTATTTCGCATGTATGTTTTAATTCGTTTGAGAGTAGAAAATGATCTCTCCACCGATGCCGACGTGACAGGAATGGTGACTGTCAAACAAAGTAGTTTATAAAACTGAGGTAAGACTTGTTGCAAATCATTGTCTATCATATATTTTATCATATCGGCGTGACTGTCATACTGGCCTAAAATATCTTTATCCCAGTATACAACGCATAATTCATTGTGCAGCGCTATTTTATCAAAAAAATTATATTTTAGAACTAAGTTATCTGAAAGTGTATTGAGAAACTCTTTTGAAAAAGATTCGAAAAATCTTCTATTCGTCAAATCGAAAAACTTCAATTCATGTAAATCGGAAAATCGAATCTCAATATTTGACCTTTAATAGTATCTAAAATTTCATAAAAAAGTTGTTTATAATGTAGTTTCTTGTCTACCAAATTATATGTTTTCCTCCTTTTCACGGGAGAAGCCTCATCAGTTGAACAATTTCCAAATAAAATATTAAAATGAAATTCTGTATAACGGAAACTTGAATTTTATCAATGAGATGTGTTAAACGATCTCTTGAATGAATTATATTAGTGAATTTATGTTGTAAAATTTGAAAAATAAGATCAGTTCGTTCAAATATTAATTTAAAAGTATCAAGAAATAACAAAAATTCTTCATTTTCTAAATAAGATTTTAAACCAACAGCAGCATTCAATGAAACCTGATCTGTTGAAAAGTCTTTCCACTAGTTGTCCATTATTACAATTAATAATTTACCGAACAGACGAATTCTAATCTAACCTTATTTCGCGTGGTGTCACTCAACCATTATACCCGCATAAAACAAAACAAATGCCTGCAAATACTGACGCGTTAGTCATAAAATCGCGAAGCTTACTGTCGTATTTACAAAACAAATCTAACAATTCCCTAAAATTACCTTTATTAACTGAATTTTCAGTTTCATCATGCCCTCTAAAAGCCAAATCTTGAAATGATAAATACAATAAGAAATCAATGATTTTTTTTAAAACTTCGCGGTTTTCTTTAACTGTATTATTATGATTTTCGATTTCGCGTGTTCGTGTAGAATCAATCGCATTAACAATATTCTGTTTACCGGTTAATTTAAACTTAATACACGATGTAATATGTTCCTGCGATTTTTCATGTCTTTCTAGGCCACGAGTTAAATTTTTCAAATCATTATAACCCAAGTGCCCCCAACATGAAGTTGTATCTGATGTGAATAGCAAGCAATACCAGCAATATAATTTATTGTGTACATCAGATCCCGTTAACCATACATATTTTTTATAATTATCAGTATTAAACGATCGATTTTGATACTTCCCTGCCATCACTAATCCTTTCAAATCCGGTAAAGGCCGTTTGTTTTTGAAGAACACTTTTCTATCATATGTTAATCCACTAAATGGATTTTCTAAGAACTCTGCAACTAAGTCACTCATAATTTTAACGTTCACCGATTCCGATTAGATAAATTATAACTTAAAAATTAACTACTTAACCTTACTACGCCTCGTGGAATAAAAACAACAACTAACCGCATTCTTCCAGCAGCGGGAGGCGGGAGCGCAAGTAATCGTATTTCATTCGACCGACGAATGGGTACGAAAAGCTAGCCTCCCTACCCTGTTGCCGTTTTCGCCGTTTCACGCTATTTGGCGATTGACTGGTTGGAAAAACGGCAACTGTGTTGACCACACGTATTTAGCGTTTGAGATATATAGAGAATCTAGCCTCTGACCACTGTTGCCAGATTGAAAATAACTACTGAGAACGGGGAATTAATTGTAAAATTTAAAGAATTATCAGAGAAACAGGAAATAAAATGGAGAATGATCATTAAGATAAATTGGTGAGGAGGCCGAGCCTTCTTAGCCTCCTTCGAGGAGCCGCCACTGACAGTACCTTGAGAAATCTCTCTCGCTATCCTCTAATTTGTTGACATGAAACTTGATACCAAGGCAAGTCTTATATAGCGGTTGTAAAAAATAATTTTCCGTAATCGAATTCAACCCGAATCCTTTTTCTTGGCGCGTGAGGTGGGTTCAAGCGACGTGTAAGTGTCTTTTAATTAAAAGACGCTACTGTGCAATAAAACAAGAAAAGAAAGGTCCTCAGAATGCCGATAGATAATGTGTTTGTTGTGTAATGTTAGGTATTGAGGGAAAGGTCGGCTCTAAACATTTCGCCGGTATAATAAAACGTTAACACAGACGCCCGGTCGGCATTTGTAATGTCGTGCAACGCCTATACAAGGGTGAAGTTCGAAAAGGGATGGCAACAGTAATTTTCATCATGCTCGAAATTCAAGGAAGCTTTATTACCAACGGCAGATGATCGAACCTTTCAGACGTCGTCAGGTGCACTCGTAAAGAACGCGTCACGACCCCACATTCGCTAGGGAAATGTAAACTATAAAACGGAACTTTATAATTCGCTATTTAATTATTTATTTTGTGGCAATTTGTTCCTCTGGCACGTGAAGGGACTTCAAGCCGGATATCGTAATATAATTTGGGCTTAAGCAGATAAGCTAGAAATCATGTTGATAGGATCTAACCTAGGTCCATTGTCAATCGTATCATCTAGTGACGGAATCACTAGTTGGTGATCTTGAAGGAAAATTGAAGATGAATCTTCATTTGTTAATAACCTGAAAATATTCAACCTGTTCCCATTGGGAACGATAATAAACTAGTTCCAACCAGCCTTTTTAATTTCTCCATATCAAGGGAACACCTATACCGTTCAAAGAACATCGTTTGAGCCAGCGATGGAATGTTGGGAGAGTAAATTGGCATTGTGACTTCTCTAGGCAAAGAGTTCCACAATTTCGCCATTCGATAGATAAATGAAGTTTGGCAGGTCTCCAACTTGACAATAAAGGAGTGACAATCTTGAGGTCGTTTAGTCCACCTACGTAGAATCTATCGTGGTGGAATAATAGACGAGATTTCTGATGAGCAGTAACCGTTTTAATATCTATAGAAAAGAGTGAGATCCGCCCAGCTTTCTATGATGCTAGAGAGACGACTAGTTCTACTAAATAGGATGTAAGAGCTTCAGCATATTTTTAGGAGCTGAACTCCAAACATGTGACCTGTCTCTCCAGGAAAGACGGAGTCTGTGGGGTTTGTAGATTATGAGAAGCTGCTGGGATGTAACGTAATTCTCAGCACGGAATAGAAAATCAAGTTTTTGTGAATCCGTTGTTGTAATGGACCTCCCATGAGAGGCTGCTGTTGGTGGTAAACGAGCATGCAAATGGAGTACTTCACAGTGGCGGATTAACCATATGGCGAACTTGGCTCCCGCCAAGGACCCACAATCATTTGGGGCCTACAACTAGAATTCGATACAATCTAAAAATTTAGTATTATACCGAGGTTCTAAATTTGTCAGATAACAATGATAAGATCTTTCTAGCCCAGATGGATCAGTAACGTTACAAACTTATAGTTCCAAACAGCTGTTTCGCTCTTCTCATAGAGCTCATCAGTGGAACGAGAAAGTTTGTAACGTTACTGAAGGACCTGCGTTGAAGGTAGTCATAACCGACCCACAACGTGGTAAAACTAAAATTTCTCTCACCGTCTATAAATAGATGTCCCACTAAGAAATCTAGCAATGTACCACATTCACAGATTACATAGATGTTCTTTCACACTGGTAACTACTGTACGACATGTTTCACCAATATAGACTTTACCTCATGAACAGGGAATGCTATAAGCATCTCTTGAATAGAGAGAAGGATCTTCGTTTGTTTGTTAAACTGAGATAGTTTTGGAAAAACGAGTAGAAATAATATGCTTCTTACGGATTTTAGAAATACGATCTGTTAATTTTTTTATATATAGAAGATAGGCAGTGTATAAAGGAGCTGGGGGAATTTGTGGCTCAGGTAGATACGAATTTTTAGGCGTAGTGTATTTATTTATGGCGTTTTGAATGTTATGATGAGAGAAATTGTTTGATAATAAGACAGATGAAAGGTGTTTTAATTATGATTTCAGGGATTGGGGTTGGGATAAGTTAATAGCTCTGTGGACCAATGAGTTTATAACGGATTTCTTTTGGGCAGGGTGGTGGTGGGAATGGTCATCGGGGTATCTATCGGTATGAGTGGGTTTTCGATACCTACGAGTAGATACTAGATATATCTAGGAACGGGAGTGAACCTTTCGATTCAAATTTCATGGTGAAACGGATATTGCGATGTAATGAAGTGAGCAACCCGTGGCAGCTCCCAAGGACTGCTGGTAAAACTTGCCATCATACGGAAAATATGTGGAAGATATGTTGAATCATCTTGCAGATTCCATTTGAACAACTGAAGATGGACACCAAATGTTCCATTTGTAGAAACAATAAAGATCCTTTTTTCGATTTGCAAATTTTCAAATTCTTGCGACCAATAGGAACGGCGCAATCGTCTTCACAGTCAGTCACTATTTTGACTGTTATTTGATCTCTGGTGTGTTGTGATGGATCCATGTTTTTCGTCCACGGTTGAGAAACGACGCAAAAGTCCTCTTTATCGTGCTTGATTTTTGAAGTTGTCACACGATCGTGCTTGTTGTCAACAGAGAGCAGATGATAGCCTTCTCATATTCAAAAATGTATGCAAAATATTCCGTACCCGTTCGGTTGAGATGTCCATAGCCTCAGTAATCTCGTGCAATTTAGCTCGCCGATCGTCCAATATCATACCATGGATACTATCGACGATTTCTGGCGTTGTAAACTCAATTGGACGACCAGAACGTTCGGCGTCCTTTGTGATCAATACTACCACAAGGAAAATCAGTTGTGAATCGTTCCAATCGATGGTGTTTAACAAGCGATGCTTTGGTTTGCGTAATGTCTCTTTCACGCAAGAAATAATGTTTGATCAAGACTCGAAATTCTCTTTTTGCCATGTTTACAAAGATCTTCAAGGTTGTTTGGTTTCGATGGGTGTCAAAACAGAACTGAATGACATATCAGTATTTTTTTTTCAGTAGAGGGGAAATCCTTTACGGACATCCGGTGTTTGGATCAATCACACCGGAAAGTGTAGGACTGACTAGCACCGCTGTGTGTGCAATGGCAGCAAATGCCGTACGTGCAATGCAGTGTATCTACCTACTAAAACCCCTCCTAACTTCACCAGTGGCATCACGGACCCGCTCTCGCATTACAACATGATGACACCTGTCTTTCTTGACCTCAACATATGTTCTTTGGCATGTCACACATGACCCCTTAGTTGTTGTTCTCTTTCGTCATTTTCTTTCTGTTTTATAACTTCTTTAATCATGTCGTTGACTACTATCCATTTGTCCCCTGCTTTCAGCATTTCATGGATAAGGTTATCTGGTCTAAGTTCATGTCCAATTACTTCCAATACCCTTTCCCTTGTTTGTCGCCATCTTATGCATCTAAACAACGTGTGTTCTGCATCATCCGGAGCTTCTTTACAGTATAAGCACGTGTCATCCTCTGCCTTTCCTATTCTTTCAAGATATGTTTGGAAGCTTCCGTGAGACGTTAATGCCTGAGTGAGATGATATCCAATTTCACCATGAGTCCGGCTGTACCATGCGGTTATATCTGGCAGCAACTTGTGCAGCCATATATCTTTGTCACTGGCCAGCCATCTTTCTTGCCACTTTTCAATGGTATTTTTGTGGATCTCCTTTTTTTCCTGTTTCGTCTTACCTATTGCTACTTTTCTTTCCTCTACCATTAGATCGAATGGAATAATTCTGGCAAGTACTCTTGCAGCTTCCGTTGATATCGTTCTATATCTTCTAGTTATCCTCAGCAACATCTTCCTTTGTACCTTTCCTGCTATAGTCCTATATTTTGCGACCTGCATCACCTTTCCCCATACCGGTGCAGCATATAACATGATTGAATGTACCACTGATGCTAGGATACGTCTTTTGGATTCGCTACTGCCTCCTACTCTAGGCATTATTCTACTAAGTGCCGTTGCGGCTGTACTTGCTTTATCGGCCACATATGTGAAGTGCTTTCTAAAATTTGCGCTCTTGTCTATTACAATCCCTAGGTATTTTATGCTTTCCTTTGGGTATATCACCCGTCCTTGCAATAAAAATTCCACTTGTCCATGCCTTTTCTTCCCTATGGCTAGCATTGCCTCTGTTTTGTCTGGTGCTAGTTTTAACTTCATACACTTCATCCAATGACTGATCTCAGATAATGCATCATTGGATATTCTCATGAGCTGTTCCTCGGTCCTAGCTATTACAATGAGTATGAGGTCGTCCGCATATGCCACCGTAAAAGCTCCATCCATAAGGCTAAGTCTCAAGACACCGTCATATAATATATTCCATAGCAATGGGCCTAGTACGCTGCCCTGTGGTACACCTACACTGATTTTCATTTCTTCCCCACGATCTATCTCCAGGCTTCTTTCGCTAAAGTAACTTCTTATAACACGAAGAATGTATGGCGGCATATCAGTCTGAAAATTTTAATGCGGTCTAGTTAAAGATGGTACTCACAAATATCACATGGGATTTTCGATTGTGACGCCACCTGTTTTATTTTTCAGGGACTTCTCACCTTACCCTCGTACAGTGAGGGAAGTAAAAGGGAGCCTTGTCTGTTTTCAATCGCAATGCATTCTGAAACACTGCTCGCAAGACGACAGGATTTATATTCCTCTTTTCTCGTGTATTTACACGAACGGCAGGTCCAAGTAACCATAATCTAGCCTACCCGTTGATATTCGTCAAGTACAATATAAACGGGAAAGAAAGCCATTTGACATGTCTCACATTTTGAAATGCGATACGTGGCTAATACAGCTATCAGTTTCACTGTATAGGGAACAGCCAACTAGTCGTATATATGAAAGGCGTAAAGGTAATATTATTCGCCGGGTGGATTCTGTACACGAATGTTGAGAATGGGGTTGCTGAGCCAGCGGCACGTGACACGCATATTCATACAACTATTCCCTCCACTACTCGTCCTGCAAAGATACCATGACACTACTGTACTATTATACATAGATAACTGGCGATACGCCTCGTAAGCAGGCAACAGAAAAAGTACTCGCCTCCCCAATCAAATCTATAGTTTAATAATTAACCTTGTCCTCACATTCCCTACGCAAAGGGCAGGTCCAGTGAAGAAAGCGTTTATGAATATAAATTCTATTGTTTCACCCTTTACCATGTGACTATTTTGATTTCACTCTAATTTGTAACTTCCGTTACTCGAGTTTCAACGTTATTATGCCATCTTCAGACTCTCACCTAATGGTTCATAATGTTTTCTAGTACATCGTAACAGAGCCGGCTCTAGGGGAGGGCGAGCGGGGTTATCGTCCTGGGCACTGGACCTTTGGAGCCCCTTCAGGTTCCACTCAATTGATTACACAAGTTTGCAAAAGCAAAAGCTCAAAAAGTCAACATAATAAATAATGATATTCGCCTTTAAAAAATTCTGAAACGAGTAAAAAGGGCGCATACCTTTGCTCGCTCTGAGCGCCATTTAATATAGAGCCGTCTCTGTACAGTAATCATTGAAATGAACCCAAGTGAGAGTGCTTATGACATTTACTCGCAATTCGCTGTGTGAATCTATAGTAGCATTCTATTCTTAGCAGTGGCGGCTCGTGAACTTTTTAAGAGAGGAGGCTGGACATAAAACGTTCTTGTAAAAATATACTCTATTCAGCCAATAAATTTAACCTTTGCACAGCTACCGTACCAGCTACTTCAGTGCCAAAATTAATTGTTGCCAAGCAAGAACCAACGTGGAGGTGTAGTTTCTCTTGGCAAAAAATTTTTTTGTTCGTTTTTTTTTCTTTGGATTTTTGATATTTTTTATTTTTTTTTTGAAATTTTTCATATTTTGTTTTTTTTATTATTTTTATAAACTTTTTTTATTTATTAACGGAATTCTACGGTCTTTAGTTTGCGAAAAATGATCAATAATATTATCATAAAATGTATTATTTTGTTTTAAGTGTTTTACTGAATCTTTTTCAATAGATATCAAACTAACACTGCGTAAACGATTTTGGCTCATTGTATTTCGCATGTAAGTTTTAATTCGTTTGAGAGTAGAAAATGATCTCTCCACCGATGCCGACGTGACAGAAATGGTGACTGTCAAACAAAGTAGTTTATAAAACTGAAGTAAAACTTGTTGCAAATCATTGTCTATCATATATTTCATCATATCGGCGTAAAATATCTTTATCCTAGTAGGTATATAACCCATAATTCATTGTGCAGTGTTATTTTATCAAAAAATTTATATTTTAGAACAAAGTTATCTTATCAAAAATCTTCTATTCGTCAAGTCGAAAAATTTCAATTCATGTAAATCGGAAAATCGAATCTCAATTTGACCTTTAATAGTATCTAAAATTTCATAAAAAAAGTTGTTTATAATGTAGTTTCTTGTCTACCAAATTATATGTTTTCCTCCTTTAACAATATTCTGTTTACCGGTTAATTTAAACTTAATACTCGATGTAATATGTTCCTGCGATTTTTCATGTCTATCTATACCACGAGCTAAATTTTTCAAATCATCATGACCCGAGTGTCCCCAACATGAAGTTGTATCAGATGTAAATAGGAAGCAATATAATTTATTGTGTATTTCGATTTTGAAACATACCTGTCATCGTCACCACTAATCCTTTCAAATCCGGTAAAGGCCGTTTATTTTTAACAAAACACTTTTCTATCATATGTTAATCCACTAAATGGATTTTCTAACAACCCAGCAACTAAGTCACTCATCATTTTAACGTTCACCGATTAGATAAATTATAACTTAACTACTTAACCTTACTTCGCCTCGCGGTACAAATTACAAAACCAAGAACTAACAGAACACGACACGTGTGGCATTCTTCTAGCGGAAGGGCGGTAGCAAGTAATCGTATTCCATTCGACCGACGATTCCATACGAGAGGCTAGCTTCCATAGGATGTTGCCATATTCGCTCTTTTACCCTATCTAGCAATTGGACTGGTTGGAAAAACGGCAACTGTGTTGATCACACGTATTTAGCGTTTGAGATATATAGAGAATCTAGCCTCTGGCCACTGTTGCCAGATTAAAAATAACTACTGAGAACGGGGAATTAATTGTAAAATTTAAAGAATTATCAGAGAAACAGGAAATAAAATGGAGAATGATCATTAAGATAAATTGGTGAGGAGGCTGAGCCTCCTTAGCCTCCTTCGAGGAGCCGCCAGTGATTCTTAGTTGCTTTTCTTCATCTATTCGAGTCTGGATTGAATACAAATCTGATGTTTTGATTGTTTGTAGCGTCTTCGTATTAGATATAACATTAATCTAATATTTTCGGTAGATTACGCGGAGGGAGTATATTTTCTAACTAAAGACTTGTACAATTTGCCCATCCTTCGTGGCCGGCAGTCTGTAACTCAAGGCAAATAAAATCAACATTTGCGTGGGATATAAAGTTGTAGTAAACGGCGAGTCTAAGAACTTTGTAGTTGGTAGAATGTGAGTTGTGTTCACAATGAGGAGACTAGCCCGCATGTAACTTGCGGCCTTTTAGAATCGTTTTCGAATTATGCTCCATCAAATACGTCTTCTTATGTGAAACAAGAACTACTTGAATTCGAGGCTCGATACTTCATAGCGTGAAGTTTCGAAATAACTTGACTACATAGAAAGAACATTGTCTACGAATTTTAGTGGTGGTTAAGGAGCTAGGGAACGGGGAATGAATTCAAACAGAACCGTACATGAAAATTTGTAAGGAAGTCGTTGCTTGAAACTAGAAATGAAAGCAAGGACAAATTTGGTTACGATAAAGCTTGGTGAGGGAATAAATAGAATAGTTTGATTGCATGAGTGAGAAGAATTTGACACAATTTGAGAATAATATTCCATTTCCAATAGCGTTGTTTGTGTAAAGGAAGTTGTAGTAGAACTGTTGCCCGATGTCGTTCTTATTAGCATAGTACTAAAATTATCGTTGAAAGTAGCATCACTTGGGTTTCATTGCATTTCCAAGGCACTCATACTAGAGGAATACGACCAGTGCAATGATCCACGTCGGCGCAAATAAACAATCTTAGCTTGTGTTTGCTAATTTTATCATGTGAAAACGAGCTTCACATTCTTGAGAGAGCGCATATTGCTTACTCAAATATTACGGGCTTGCTGTTACCTCCACAGTTTACATTGGTTCATGCTGAAGGTCATCTATTCCTTGGATCTCAATATATTAACAATAGGAGGAAATGGAATAAATTTGAATACGAAACTTTCACAACCACAACTATAAGTCTATCATTAATCGCTTGGAAATTTAGTATTTTCGCCTATGAATAAATACCATGTATAAGTTATGTTTAGAAATATTCTTTTTTGCACTACTTGGAAGTTCATATGATTATTGTTATTAATATTATAATGTCTTGCTCTTATTACTAGGATTAGACTATAGATGTAAATGTGTTTAACTAATTGACCATTTGAAACAAAATTATAAACATAGCTGTGACCGTACCAGACAACTCAAGGTTGCATCTTCCCCAGGAAAGCGGATCCCACAACCCCTTATATGATGATTGCACTTTCAACTATTCCTATGAATTCTTCCATATCCATGCTCGGGATTATGACCACCAACAGCACCCTCTAATGGAATGATCATGTGAGGTCTACGGCTTCACAAAATCTTGGTTTTCTATTCCGTGCCAAGAACTACTTTACATCCCTGCAGCTCCTCATAATTCACACAACACAGATTCTACATATCCTGGAGTACTGTTCGCATGTTTGGAGTTCGGATCCCAAACAAATGCTGAAGCTCTTGAATTCTATCCAGAAAAGAGCTATTCGTCTAGTCGATGATGTCACACTTACGAATTCATTGACCTCTGTAGAACATCGTATAAAAGTGGGTGATCTCTTCCTTCTCTATAGATAGTTCCATAGTCTTAAATCTAGTCTGTTATGCCAGCTCGAGAGAGACTAGACGTGTTCAAACTAATCACCCTTTCATTGTCAAGCTCAAGACTTCATTTTTCTATCAAACGATGAAGTTATGAAACTCTTTACCTAGTGAGGTCTATAACCTCCAATGTCTATATATGTCTATATATGTCTATAACCTCCAAACTTCAAGAAACATTCGAATTCCTATCTCCTCTACCAACATAAGTTACTATGTGCCAAACTAGAATATGTGGGATTCAGTGAACAAGCCTTACGGATGATGGGAAACTACCTTGATGGTAGATCGCAGCGGGTTGTGCTTGACGATTGCGTGTCGGAAAGATTGAACGTTGATAAAGGTGTCCCACAGGGTTCAATACTGGGACTCATTGATTCCTTGAGACATTGTAGCGCACACTCTTATGCAGATGACACGCAGCTGTACAAGTCATTTCCGTTGGGGTCTTGTAACCCATCTATCCGACTTATCAACGAGGATCTAAACAACCTAGTTCAACGTGCTGAAGAACACAATCTGACAATTAATCTTTCTAAAGCATATGTGTTGTACTTTGGAAAAAGGAACGACAGGTCAAAGATTGAAAACTTACGTATCACGATTGTTATAAAATATCAAACGCTTGAGGTTAAAACCTCTGCTAAAAATTTAGGAGTAACTATAGATAGCGATCTCAAATTTACAGAGCACATTAATAGAATCGTAAGGTTAAGCTACGGAACACTGAAACATCTCTATAATTACAAAGACCGTCTTCCTTGCGACATAAAAGCTCTTTTATGTAGCTCCTTAATACTCTCTAGGTTTGATTATGCTGATGTGGTGTATGGACCTGCGCTGGATAGAGATACCTCGACAAAGATCGAAAAAATACAAAAATCTTGTTTACGTTTCATATTTAAGATAAGACGACGAGAACCGGTTTCACATAAGTCTTGGATAGTAGACTTCCGCGGACAGCTAATCTTGAAAAATCTTGTCTTCCGGATGGATTCCGCGTCACAATAGCTCGACTTGATGCCGACGTTTCGCCAACCATTACAGGTGGCATCTTCAGGGCAGGCTTGAGGCTTGAACTGAAACTTGAAGTTTCAGTTGAAGTTTCAGTTCAAGCCTCAAGCCTGCCCTGAAGATGCCACCTGTAATGGTTGGCGAAACGTCGGCATCAAGTCGAGCTATTGTGACGCGGAATCCATCCGGAAGACAAGATTTTTCACATAAGTTGCGAGAGCTTGGTTGGTTGACAATGGAGCAGCGAAGGCGCCAACATTTAGCAATTTTTACAAAAAAACTACTGACTACCAAATGTCCTGAGTATCTACACAATAGTTAATTACTCGTAACCAGATTCACTCACGCAATATTAGGTATCCACAAACTCTCTCCATACCTGGTTTTTCCAATATGTTGTTCAAAAAATCTTTCACATATTCTGCATGCCATTTGTACAATGGGATCCCTATGAACATCAGACTGACTTCTTTTCCAAAATTCAAGAATCAAATATCACAATACCTAGCAGCGGTACAGACACGACAGTGATATACAAACTAGTTAAAATCTCTGTTATTGATACATGATTACCCCACATATCTTCATTAAGTCATACTTTTTTCAATTTACACTTTGTGAATGTATATTTAAAAATGGAATCAAAGCATTGTGTAAAACTAGTGAGGTTGAGTGGAAGAACACCACACTGTTGGTGAACTCCGCCTAATAAAGCCGGTATTACATTACATTACATTACATTACATTCCACTGCTGGCTCACACGATGTTCCTCGAACATTATACATTTTCCTATCCTGTACTCAGAGTATTTTTTTTTTAATGGGCCACAGGGATGCCTGAATCTATGTAGGCCTGACATTTTTGGCGCTACCCTCGTATATCAATAGACCGTCGAACCGGATTGAGAAAAATATAATTTTCATTGTAAAGAAGTTGAAATTGACTTAATTTTTCCGTCCGGGTCACATATTTTGGCGATAGGGTGAGCATACAGCTTAAGAGAGTTGTAATTACCTCCTCCCAGGTGTAATCACCTTCGTAGACAGTTATTGTTTCGATCTGCTAAGTGGCCGACATAATACGCTCATTTCACATGCACAGAACAACCATTTATGAAATGGAAGTGCTCGCAATTGTTAATTAATTCTAGTAACATAACCGATATACATTATTACAGACATAACGTCAATATACGTATGATGTAAAATAGATGTGATATCCATCCTGTAGGTACCTATGGAATAGTTTATTTGATATTTGTTTGTGATATTCAAAATACGTGATTGCACCGATTCAATTCCCTTCACTAGTCGTATATGCAGTAATGCCACTATTTTATATGCCAGCAGCATTCGTCAGGGCAAAAATTATGCACAATAAATTGAATGCGCACAAAATAAACGTGAAATTGTTTATCATTGTAATAGTGTTTCGTGACAGTTTTACTGAATTGCAATTTCAATAAATCAATTCAACAACATTTTTGAATTATTGTTTGGAATTATCATATTAGTATATTACTCTATAAATCGTATACTTTCATATACACAGCGTCCAACCGAATATGTAAATTCGCCCATTCACGACAGATATACGCGTCAACGATCCGCATTGCAAACACTTTTGTTTACCGAATTTGAAAAATTCTTAAACCCAATCGCCAACATGCATGCATTCCATGAATGTTTTGTGTAGTTTTCACATACTGACAAGACCATTTTCTATTCCCAATTCACAAATCAAGCAAATAATGATTACAGAAAAGCATCATATGAATTAATTGATGATCTTCCATTGATTAGAAGCTGGTATTTAACGATACCGATGTTAATAAATCTTTGCATAACCTATATGACATCTTACGCCTCAATCTAGTAGGATTCAAACTACTCAAAACTTTTTTCATCAAATTTATAAAATCATTCACCAACGGAAACAGATTTCTTATTTCTTCTTCAGTTCGATTTACCCCATGGGCGACACAATTGCAATGAATTAAGTTGCCATAAAAAGGCAATGTGCCTATAATCCGAGCTTTAGTTATATATATTCCACCTCTTGTTAGGTTTAATACTTACTTCCTTTTGCTCCTAAGCTTGTATTTATTTTATTATCATTAATTAGTTTTTATTATAGTATGAATATTATTAAGTTTATTTTACGATTAACATAGCACTTGTGTTATAGTTATCTAAAGATTTCTTTGTATCATTTGGGATTTGTCCTGTAGATATATAATTCAAATAAATAATTCAAATAAACCGTTGAACATATGTAATAGAATATTGGAAAAAATAGCACTTTTTCATATTCAAATTTAGTAATGCCAAATGCAGGTGTTACATTTGTGCTCAAACATATGCTCAAGATTCTTTCGACATAATGTTAGGTTAGATGAAGTCAATAGAGTAACTACAGGATCTTTTGCAGGGTAAAACCCCCTACTCACTGAACTACAGTAACATCACGTCGTAGCAGTTCTGGAAAGCTGTTTCGCTCTCTCGTAAGCTCATCAGCCGAGCGAGTTAGACGATGATGTCACTATTCGACCATCTATGCCAGAAGTTTATAAACCCTCCATCTGCCGGGAGGTAGATGTCGCACTGGGACAGTCGTTCACAATGCGATGCACTGACATTACAAGAACGGAAAATGACTTATTGAGGTGCAAGTTTGATACAGTGCACAAGGGCACGTGCTCACTACCATCGACGTCTCGGTCGCCAAAACGAACGGTAATTCTTGATGAAATAGTCAAACGTAGATTACCACGCGCTGTTTCTACACGCTGGATTTTCAAAAGTCGAACTGTGAACACGTTATTTGAACACCAGGATTCTTTCGAAGAATGTTTAGACAAAATTATTGACGAAGATGGGATGGATTCAGTCAGAAGATCGACTGAATGCATTGGCGGTTCTATCAATAGAAAAAAAGTCTATCCCGGATTTTGACAACAAAGTCATAGACGTTTTTTCCAGCATGAAAAATAAGAGAATGGATTTTGTTTACAAAGAACGATACGCTACATTTTAGTCCTTAGGGATTGGAATTGTAATTGAAAAACATTAGTATCATCATAACCATATGCAAAATAAGATAAATACGGGGTACGGGATTTTGGTGGTAACAAGTTACCGACAGTTTGAACTGTTCTACTCAATTTGGCAACAGTAGCCATCAAAACAACCTTGTTCATTTTAATCTAAAATGTGATCAAAATTAAAATAACTTCAAAAGAAGCGCAACGTCAACTGTCAAATTAATAAAAGTTTCGAATGGATAATTCAAATGTAACGTATCTGTAGTATACATTCCACGTGAGATTTCTGGCATCTTTCTAAATCTCCTCCGTATTACTAAAATTATAGATCCACACAACGACGTGAACGTGCAGTTGCAAGGAATGGCGAATGCGCAGGGAAATTACAAGCGATGTCGGGCATTGTAGGAATTTTGTCCGGCTGGCGTTGGAATTTGAACATGAACACAAACGAGTATCGGGCATGTTATACAACTGACATATTAAAGCCTCACGACTTGGGAATCAGAACGGTAGATGCGAAAACAAACGCAATAAGAAAACGTCGGTCAAAATAATTGACACTCGGTGAAAAATGCGACGGTCATATTTCACGTTCGGTGAAAGATTTATAATAAAACAGGTTCTTATAACGTGCCTCTCGTGAAATATAGTCTGTCAAAGTGAATGATATTATTGAAAAATTACGTGTCGTCATCGATGTCAAAGCTTAAAAGTCAGACTTGCGAGACGCTGGTACGACGGAGATTTCTATTTTTCCATGATGCACATCGAAGATTAAGTAAGATATAAGTGAAATTCTATACAAGTATTTTTTCTACAATCTTTCGAGAAGAGAAAAGTTTTTGGCGCCTCGGAAAAGTCTTAATTAATTCTTGTTGAGGAATTCAAATAACCTTTTTCATATTAATTACATTTCAAGGCAATGACCTATCCCATCGTTAAGCATGATTTCATTTCATAAATTATTCAACTGATAATCATATTTTTTGTAATTTGCCTCCATTTTGATTTTCTAATAGACCCATTAACGAACGCAACGTCATCACTTGCCGTGTCTTAATATCCAAAAAAAGCACGGAACTTTTTACATTTTTAGGATGGCGAGCTTGATGCGGAATTATCTTGTCATTATTATGTCAGTTTAAATGACAGTGTCAAGCATCAACAACTCAAGAAGAGAAAGTCATCGACGTGTCCAGTGGAAGAATTGATTTCAGCTAATACACAATATGGTTTAGATATTTGTACTAATAGTCGTTTTCTAGTGTTATTGCTCTTTCCAGTAGAGACGAAACTAAAATTACGGAAACAAAAGCGATCACAGAACCACTGAATCAAATTTTGACTTTCAAAATTAAGATGTTACCAACCACCATAAAAATCCCTAAATGGACTAAATTAAACATTTTTGTTTAAAAACGGCATAAAAAGGGCAAATTACAAAAAATAGTATAAACAACTCGTTTCCTAAGACCTTGAAGCACTCATTCTTTAAAAGAACTCGTGGCTTCGCCACTCGTTTTTTAAACTTGAATTCGTGCTTTAAGACGAGTCTTAGGAAACTCGTTCTTTAATATACTATTATAGGTAGTGGATACTCGTCCAATAAACGTATAAATACTGCAATTAGCCTTTCGTCAGCAGAAATCAACAGGGGAGGACTTGCTTGCCTACGTAACATATTTATGGCAGAAATCTATTGAAAAATATGGGCAATCTCTAGCTGTAGCATTGAATATTTTCAAATCATTTGACCGAGTCTGGCATCAAGGCCTTTTCGGGAAACTTCCTGTCTTATGGTTTGCCTCCTCAACCTTGTCGCTTACTATTGAGTTTTCTATCACATAGATCACTCCATGTGGTGGTTGACGGAGTATCCTCCGATACAATGGCTATTACCGCTAGTGTTCCACAGAGATCTGTCCTGGCACCTTCTTTGTTTCTGCTCCATATGAATGATCTATTGGAAGTGAGTACCTGACACGTTCACAGCTTTGCAGATGATGGTATATTTCATACCGCTTATAGAAATCTTATAGAAATGCATGTTCAACGGGTTATATGCTCTATGCACTATGTTCTAAGGCATAGATCTATTACACGAATTCTATGTAATATCCTTCTGACGAATATCCAGGGTCTATTTTATATGTAAAATCAATGGTATGTTGACAGTGAACTGATAAAATTGAAACAGATCAATTGAAATACCTGTGACTAATATTGTTCCATTATGAATTTTATTTGATAACATAATATCAAATATTCGTTATTTTGATAACGCTACATATATAAAATCATACAAATACTTCGGCTTGCTGAATGACTACCAACTCAAGTAGGCAGAAAATTATAATTCAGACCAATTACTCCACTCGAGGTATCTTGACATAACAATAAGTATAATCATTGTCTGCTCCGTTACAAAATTCTTCGTTTGAACTGATTTAGAACCAGAAATAAAATGAAAATTGAGGATCTTGTTGAATTCACGACTTATATTCCATAGAGCTCTGATTCATGTTTCGAACGTCTTTAAGGGTGATACAGTAATTCCAAGAAAATGTCATCACTTTCGTACAATCGTACTTTCTTGTATGGAATAGGTAATCTGAGATATTCCAATTTCCACGGAAACAAAACGGCAGTAACGTAGGTCTCATGCTATGATACCAATATTACTAGACTATTCGTTTCGTACGGTACACACCTTCCAGTCTATTTCCCTCTACAATCCGCCAGATAGTTAGCGCATCGAATAGTGTGCGAAACAAAGCGAATAGCGTCGATTATTTCGACTGACCGCTCTATTCAATAATTCGAAAACGGCTTAAGGTACAACATTAAATTTTTATGCCAGTAAATTTCCAGCATCATATCTAGTTTGAATCAACATTCCAAGTGGATGCCATTTACCATATGGCCGCTACACCTTTTGCTGTATAACTCTCTCTGTCATAATGAACAGCAACATTTAAAACCCAAATTGAATGAAGTGGTTCTTCTCTTCAATAAGGCGCAATTTTCTATCGATATCCCACATTAGGTTTTGGACAAGTTTTTACTTACCTTTTATTTTTAATACTTTATTATTTTCATTACTTTATTATTTAAATTTTACTCAGCTTTTGTTTTTTCTTTTTCGTCTACCTTTGGTTCTTCCAATATGTGATTTTCTTTCTTAGTATGTTTCATAATATACTATCATTCACTGTTATTATTTGATGTAAATTCTAGGAATCCGCAGACACAATCAATTTTGCTAAATTAATGTGTTGGTAAAAAAAAGTAATTAAATTTTATGTCAATAATCTATCACAAAATAACGATTATAAGCATCGAATATTATTTATGAATTTATTTAAATGTTTCGTTGAATACCCTATATTATTACTCAATTATGTCGCTAGCCGCAACCTAATTAGGCAATATCGGCTGTGATACACGACCACACCCTCCTTCGCATAGGAACCATATGCCAAGTCATGCAAGCTTACATGCTAAATTTCATCGCAATGAGATTGAATCATCAGAACACAATATCATTGTTTATTGCCTGATGAGCACATTCTCGTGTCCATCGAAACTAAAATTAATTTACGGCCCCCTAAATTGTACAGGACGTCGCATTTCGAAGCACTCACATAAGTCTGATATCGCAACACGAATCGTTATTCAGTATTTCAATATTTTGGACAATTCGTTGAATTCGGCATAAATAATATTTAAAATTACATTAATTTATTTGTAACTTTTCAATTATCGTATGCCATTTGAAATTACCGGTATTCTTTTGAAATGTTTGGGATTTAGCAAAGTTGAAGTCCAGACTCTAATACAATTATAATCTCCAAGGAAACAATTTGAATAAATCATTGTGACAGATAATAGAATCAAATTGCGATATAATAAAACACTTCTCACTTTGTTTTTAACACTTATATTTATAGAAACGAAGCAATGTTATGATAAAATAGTGTAGCTGAATCCGCTGGAGTATACCTATTTGTTAGAGTGGGTTTCCTGTATATGTCGAATTCCAAGTAATTACCATATTTCATAATGATAATATCAAGGAAAAGAAGCTGCTTATCTGTTTCTGTTTTGACAGTGAATTTCTATGAATCAAATTGGCTATTAAGCGTGTTCAAAAAGCTATGTAAATCAAATTCTTTACTTATAATCCCGAAAATACTATCGATATGTCTATATCAAACTTTTGTTTTTAACTAGCTTTCATTAAAGTGGAAAAAATTGCTACATACGATACAAACTTCACATAATACATCCTTACATCCTTACGTCTTTAGGTACGAAGTAAATTTTTTTCTCTTTTAGCAAAAACTGTTATACACAAATAAGCGAATATTTAATGGGCAATCCACTCTCCTTAGTTTGGCCAATATTTTTTTAATCACGCCTGTATTGATTACTGAAAAAACGAACCGATGCGAAAACCGCAATCAAAATATTGCGATAACTCCTCATTACTTTCATGATGAACAAAAATCGTAATCTTGAATCAATAGAGAAAACCACTTTTGATTCTCTGAGTATACAGAAATAGCATGATTTCAGATAAACATGACCGTTTCGTTTGTTTTCCGCTATGATGTGGGAAATAATAAGTTTATTGCTTGATTTGTCGAAGTTGCGGCCGATTCAAAAGCGATCGTTAGTGTTGCTGCCAAAATACATCTTATAACATGCAACTCACGCCCGCAGTTCATTATGGCTGTTCGACAGAATTTATTTGGCAGTAATCGTTGAATCAGAAACGAACTAGAGATTACGCTGATTATTTAATATGAGCTGCAATGGTTTAATCCGATAATCCTGCCGGATATATTACGCTCTAGCTGACTACGTAACATTAAATCTAGTTGCCGGGTATCAACCCCGTTTTTGGTGGTGTATATGTGTGCAGGCTAATACGTACGTTATGTTCTAACAATTTAGCTTATATATTCCACAAAAGCCACATTCGAAATAAATACAAATTATAAATCTGAATTTAACGCGCGTTGTGCCTTTCCCAACAAATACTAATTGGAATGTATGCTAATCCGGAAAAATGCCGAGTTTTTTAATAAATGTGAGAATTTATGATTTCCAACCTGAGGAGGAGTATTAGCAAAGCCAGAAATCGAATCTTGAAGCGAAAATCGTTTATGACGTGACTTATAAAAGTTACTCATAGCCATCCTTACTTCAGGCCAACACCTTAATCACATGACGCTCGTGTCACATGACCAACTCAAGCCTGTCACAACAATCGCTCTAAATTACTTCAATGGATAATTTCATGCTGTTAATTAGAGTATATGCTTTGTGAATATCTTCGTGCTTAATACAGCGAATGGGAAGACCTAATGGAATTCATTTGTGTCATTAACAAAGTATAGATCAAGAGACTGTAGTTTTGTAGTTTTATTCTGGCTTGAGGCTTGAACTGAAATTGATGCTATTGGCTTCTGTAGCTGTATTTATTGTAGGGAAAATCCTTCACTTGTGTTCCGCAAGTGCAGATCCACTGTTGTCACAAAACCTTGTACAGCGCTCATGTTCTTTCACACGAGTGTTTCCCCAATGTAGACTTGACTTTACCGCAAGAATAGGGAATGCTATAAACACCTTCTAAATGAAGAGGGGGAAAAGGGATCTTTGATAGGTTTGTAAAACTAAGATAGTTTTGAAAGTGTGGAAAACCGAGTAGAAATATTATGTTTTTTAAGGATTTTTGCAATTCAATCTGTTATATTTTCAATATATGAAAGATAGACAGTGGGTAAAGCAGGTGGGGGGGGGGTGGCTCAGGTTGATTTGAAATTTTAGGGGAAGTGTATGACTCTTTGAATGTTGTAATGGGAGGAATTATTTGATAATAAGATGTATGTATGTAGTTTCCAAGGCCGCGCAAAAATGAGCTTTCTCGGGTGGTTCAAGCTTGATTTGGTAGTGTTCAGCCCTATGCATTTCTATAACACCACAAAGGCATATGTCAACCTGGGTTTAAGTGTGGCTTCAAAAATCACATCGTGGTATTCTGGTTTAAAGCTCCAGTTGTGTTCAATAGCTCTTCTGCACAACCAGCAGGCCGCAGTAAATTTGCGAGACAGACCTCCCAGTTGCTATCTCCATAGAAGTTTCTTATCTAAGATGACTCCTAGGTATTTGGCCGGGTCACACTATGAAGAAAAATTGATCAAGAAGGACCAATTAACTGAATTATGTATTATGGAGATTTATAAGAATAAGAACTAAGGTTTTTCGCAGACTTAGAAGAAATGATTGCTTCAACGCATTAATGAAATACGTATAATATGATTATGCTATTGTTTTCATTTAACCCTAATGCAAGCAGGAAATCATTCATATACAATATATAAATGTTGCAGGACAAAAAAAAATCATGAATCAATGAATTCATGAATTAAAAATGTAGATAGCTCTGAAGAACTCATTGAAGAGTTTGAAATATCACGAAAAGTTGATACTTTACTTATGTTTTCTCAAGTGTGTTGTTAACTGAACATAAACACAAATGTGGATTTTATTCATCACTTTTCGATATACTTTATATTTTATTAGTTTTTCTCTTTTCTATATTGTTCAATAAATATTGTACGCTTTACTTCCAGTTAATAATGGCGACAGTTCGACGAAAAATGTATTGCTTTTATCTGTCAGCCATCGCTATCGCACAATTGTTCTTTTCCAATCTGTTCTTCAATAAGTCTTAGATTTTCGACGTCAAAGCACTAGCACTCAAATCTTTACCTCTCGAAGTATAAATTCGTAGTGTATCTTTGAAATGTATATGGTTACAGAGCAGCGTAATGCGTTTAACTCCAGTATCACCATCAACAATGTTAATGTGAGTTGTAGGATAGCGGTGGATGATCGCTTCCTCTCGCATATCTGTCATGTATTATGAAGTTACGAGTGGCCATTGCGATACGTAATAGTGCAAAACGAGCGTTAGTTCATTCCGACAAATGGGGTAATAAGTAACCTCCTTATTT
This sequence comes from Endomychus coccineus, assembly GCA_958510875.1. Lineage (NCBI taxonomy): Eukaryota > Metazoa > Arthropoda > Insecta > Coleoptera > Endomychidae > Endomychus > Endomychus coccineus. The sequence goes on along the minus strand of OY294069.1, from coordinate 6,693,798 downwards.
CCAACCATCCTGTTGGTACCTTGGTAAAGATGCGATATAATTGCGGTGACCGGTACAATCATAAAGGCGTTTGTTTCATTGAATCCTAATTATTTGTATGGCAAATAGCTCCAAATCTCATTTACATCAGATAACGTACTTGTGAATACGTGTTGAAATAAGTACTTGTCACAGGAGACGAAATGAAGTTGGATCTCATGAACAATTGATTCTCATAGGAACGTCGCACAACCCCATCACAGTCAAAAATCTCAGTAAATTTGAAAAGCTATAATATTGACCTGTAACGCAGAAGGAAATAAGGGTTATCATCATTCTTCATCTTATAAGTTTTATCCAATTTTTCTCTAATAACAAATATTTGAGAATTTAAGAATGAGATGGGTTTTCTCCATAATTTTTCAAAATGGAAATTAAACTTATAAATAAAAGCCAATTATTCAGCTCGAAAGATTCCATTAATGAAAGTTATCAAATGAATATTTGTTGTAATAAACTGAACAGTATTTAGTTTATTAAGTACATTAGAATAGAATAGAATAAAACTTTATTTACAAACAACCAATGGAATTACAAAATTGTACATTGTAGTTGACAAATGTGTCACGATAGAATGAAAATGAAATACAAAATTTAATTTGCTATCACAAAAGGAATTCATCAGCATGATAGGAGTTTTTGTCCAATAAATATTTTTTCAAATGGTTTTTAAATTAATGAAAATTCTTTAGCTCTTTATATACTGTGGAAAACTATTATAGTATTTACAACCATTATAAAAGAAGTTCTTTTCAGGCTGATCAGGAATGAAATTCCTACAAAATCATGTTTGATTGTTATAAATAAAACAACATAATTCATATGCATAGGTGCTGAAAAAGTTGATATGTTAAATTTTTTGAAATACGGTCTACTTATTGCATACTTTTAAACTATAACTACTCTATTAGAGGAAGAACAGGAACCCCAATTTATAATATTGTATCTCATTACAGAATGAAAGTTAGCATAATAGACGATTAATAGAATGTTCTGAATGCAGGTACCTACCAAAGATCTTAAAGAGTAACAGCATTTTCTTAGTCTTTTACAAAGTGAATCAACATGTTCATCCCAGATGAGGTGGCTGTCCAACGTTATGCTCAACATCTGTGTAGTGTGTAAACATTTGTATTGGTCGATATATTCTATGTTTACATTTGATCTAACTGATCGAAAATGGACTATTTTTGTGTTATCTTTATTTAAATTCAGTTTATTTTTAGTTGACCATAATGAAATATTATCTAGTAATATGCTAGCTTTGTTTTCCATGTTCTATATTTTCGGATTTTATTACGAAGTTGCTGTCGTCAGCATAACTGGCAATTGTATTATCAATATCTATAGACTCAATGAAGATTGTGCTTTGAGGTACTCCTTTATACAACTTTTGCTTTTCGCTAATAGCACCGTTGGCTAATTTAACGTATTGTGAATGTTCACTCAGATACGATCTGAAAAGATGGTCGGCTTTACCACGAATACCATATCTATACATTTTATAAAGAAGAATTTCATTGCCAACACAATAGAAAGCTTTACTAAAATCAACGAATATTCCCAAAGCAGTCCAGCTTTTTATCGATAGAAACAGTTACTTGCTGGATAGTTTCTACAGTTCTTAAGAATATTCGAAAATATATTGTCAGTTTATTTATTATTATTATTTTATGTTGTTGATAATATTAATTATGTTTGATTCAGGAATATTTGAGAAAAAAAAGAAATTTGTTTAGGTAGAAACATTATTTTCCATGAAATTAGTACTCCATGCGGCCACTTATGAGAAGATATATTATCCACCATTATTGAGCAGTAAAAATTAATAAAATGTCAGTGTGGATTACCAGGTAATAAATCTGCAAATCTACAGTAAGAATTAATAAATGGCCAGTATGCAATAGTCAATAGTAAAATCACTAGGGACGCCAATTTTGTTGGTAATTTTTCCGAAAGAATTTTTTGCCTACAAATATTATAAGTGAACGATACGGACTTTATTTTCTGAATCGATATTGAATAAATATGCTTCTCTCGTGACATTCTTCCGGAATATGATGAAATATATGTTGCATATCTCAGAGTTTGATTGAGTGTCCGTTATGTGGCAGGTTTTTTTCCTATCCGGGGGAAACAAATAACATTCAATACCGGAATGAAAGTCGTTTTAAAAATGATTTATTGAACCCCAAGGTACTGAACTATTTGCTTTATGACCATCATTATAACGATGCCATAAGATTCCAGAAGATCGCCAACAAAATGCAATGTACTCTCACTTCACGGCAATGAAAAATACAATAAAATAGATCAAGTATCTTTGAGATCTGTCTAGAGCAGAAAGTACGCATCTCGCCAGAAACGTTAACTTTCAACGGAAATAAAAACAAGTATCTTCTGTTTTTTTTCGCCTCTGTTAGGAGTGTTCTTTTCATCTCTCCTTCGTTTAATTCATTTCGCATTAGTGCTCTTCAAAGTGCATTCATCTGGCAAATTAATTTGCAACCTGCTCGAGGAAGTAAATGTACATATTTCGTGAAATTACTAAACGCGCGCGAATTAAGATTGTATAGAGATAAATCAAAATTCTGTTTACTCCGTGAACTTTGTTATAAGGTTATATGTTCTGCAGATAAACTTTAAATATGAAATGATGCTTAAATGTTTTGAGTTCAAACTTACGGGCTGGCACGCGCTAAACTCGCGTTGCTATCGTAAATGAAGGAAACCCTCGCTATGTACAACATCTTTATTTTCTACACTAATTGTAAAAACGCAATTCCCAGAGGTGATGAATAATTCATTTCATCTCTTTTAATGATTCCCGAGTGTTTGACGAGTAATATAAAATTCCGAAAGTACAATAATTATTTTTATGCTCGAAATTTGTAAAGTTACGTCTACAACCACAATGGGTGAATTGCAAATCGCCTCGTATTTACACCGTTCCTTCGAATAAAAAGTGATCTCGTTAAATAAAACCACACCAGTGCAATTAACGAAGTTTAATATTTAAATAATGGTTATGGTGATGATTCAATCCCGTATAATAGATTCATAACAATCCCATTCGTTTTAATGAGGCTTATTCTCAATCTAATCATGGTTTATTGAATGAGACGGGAAACTTTATCACTCAATTAATACCTTTCTAGAGAGGATGAGGGTGTTTTGCCCTCACGTCAAATGTGCTATACACGTATAATGTGACGTTGTGTCTAAGAACAGAAACGATTTTCGATATGAAATTGAAAACGCTGGCCGCAGAAATTGATTTTCTTTTCTGATGGATATGTGATGTTTCCTGTAACCGGAAGACTAACACCTTAAATTAACATCCGAATCATAGGAGAAATAAATGCAGGTATTCTGTCATATTACCACACTAGAGGAAAACCATAGGCTAAAGTTCGGAGGGTATAGACGTCAAGATGGAGGGTAACGGAAAAACAGACGATCTGGAAAAAATAGGGGCTGGAACACCCTTCTGCGGGATAAACGCCAGAACAATACTGGAAGAACTTTAAAAAGAAGTAGAAAACAAAATATCCCACCACTGGATAGATCTGCAAGGACTGAGGCAAGAAAAGATACTTCTGGGAAACTACAACCAAAAGCAATTTGATGACTGCATCAACCTAAGTCAAAATAAACTCAGAATACTAACGGGAATGCTAACAGAAAGAACACCTTGAGAGGCTCGAAGGATTAGCAGAAGAAGAACAGTGCAGGTTCTGCGAGGAGAAGGATGAAACTTCCATCCTCATCCTCGCAGAATGCGCTACCTTACAAAACCTGAAGACACGATACCTTGGGGCATACCAAATAGAAGAGCAAAGTCATTCGACATACTGAACTTTCTTAAAGCCACAGGGTTGGAGGCACTGCTATAGCCGCTGAGATAACCTGAAGGGCGCACCAACAGAAGGGGACATAATAGATATTTTAGGTCGCAGTGTGCAAACATCCACACAATACAATACAATCCAAAGAGTTCCACAAATTTGCCCTTCGATAGAAAAATGAAGTCCTGTAGAAACAAGTTCGGCAGCTCTTGACAATGAAGCCTCCTCTAGTTTGCCTCTACCTGGAATCGCTAGCTGTTAGATAACAGATGAGATTTACCCTGAACATCTACCATGTAAATATCTATAGAGATGGATATCGGGTGTCACTGCAAATACTATGCTTTTATCTTCACTTTTACATACAATTAGTCCACTCGCATATAAGTTTTAGGGAAATTCAAATGTATTAATTAATCAAAGAGGTTGTCCATATTTTTCCTGTATCCAAAATAGATCACTTATTATTGTTCATGTTTATAAAGTTAATTATTATGAAATTAAAACAAACTGAATACAAAATATTCTGTAATAATGACTATTACTTCACATAACTTTGAAGAACATTTAATGCCTATTATTACTCATTTAGGTGATTATTGCAACAAAAGATTGGAATATGAAGTATGTAAGTTGAATTTGGTTTCATCAGAAGATTTATTAGTTGAGGACTCTTACAGTCTCTTAAAAATTTTGAGTAGGTTCATCTTATCCCAAAGAAACTGTGAGCCATTTGGTTGTGTTAAAATATATTATTTTCAATGAACTATTGAAAAATTCACGAAGAACAGTTTCTAATAATTTTAAATAAACATGTTTCTAAGTGACTTAGTTTTAAAGCATATAAACAGGAGAGAACTATCTTCAAAATGTTGTTACACTAAGAAGGATATTGCTTACATCATTATTAAATGCACAAGTAACACATTGTTGGATAATTATTGCTCAAGAACGAAGTGAAAGAAGAAAATCAAATACATGAGTCAGTAGTTAATCATCATAATACATAGAGTAGATATAGTAACATATAGACATAGTCATATATTATATGCATGTTTTTTGTTTTGATATCTTGTTTTTTTCCATTAAAAAAGCAACTGGGGTGTAACTAAGGATTAAGTTCACTACTGACAACCCCGTTTAAACCCGTAACGTACAGGTAACCTGCTGCAACATAGCCTTTGACTTGTGACGTCAGTATCGAATCCCCAGGCCTTGTAGTATACAGGTTATTGCCTAATTACGGGCCTGTTTCACGAATAAGTGAAGAAACTTAAATGTTCATGAGATACGACCTACTAAAAGGAATCCACTTTGCATCATGTTATCATCATTTATATATCTGTATGATGTACTGTCGTCAATTGGGATTAGTTAAATTTGGATGGGTGCTCTGAAGTTTAATGTATTTCTATAATTATTAATATCCCATTTAATTGCGCGCAGGCGCTGCCGTTTTCAATGAACTCGAACTGAAGTAGCGGAGGGCAAATTTAAATATAGAAACCGGCAATAAATACGTACTGTAACTTGATATGTTTAAATTAGAATTTAAGCATTATATGGTAATAGAGATGGAACCGTTTGATGAGCAGTTGTTATTCGGATACATTTACTCGACTTGTTTAACATTACTTTAACATATATTACCGGCGTAATAAGATTTGCTTTGGAATGTGGAATGTGATACATAGTGTATCAAGGGATTTATATAATATTAACCGATAGATGAGATACGAAAGATTTAGTTTTTCGTAAAAAACGAATATCTATTATATAGAAAGTTGACGTTTCACGTTTCATACAGTGACTTGATCAGATAATGAGTCTATAACAACAACCAAAGTCTTCTGTATTGACGAATTGCTTAAGTATAATTTTTAATCTGTCAGTATAAATAACCAAATTTGGTCTATAGGCCCTTACATAGACTAAGAGGGAATAGAGATTGGCTCAAGTTGGATGACGATAGAGTTACATCACATCGTACTATTGAATTTTAAAGTCTAAAAACAATTTCATTTCGTTTACACACTCTAATTAATTGATTTTAATCGAATTAAAGATGATCCTTTAGTGACATTATTGAATCAAATACTTATAAATAATTTTCATTTCAGATATTTTCGCATTATTGAAATATGAAATCATAGCTTTTATAAATTATCCAAAAAATAGTTGAAGTATGAGAAACGTTTCATCGGAAAATGTTTCGACTTCCAAAATGAAACTTTCAATCTGTTAATTTTCAAGATTTTCATTATGTTGCTATGTATAAACGGGTTTCAAAGAACAACAATCTATTGATAAACATAAAATATTCTATTGGATTCATCAGTTTTCATTTAATCACATATTAGGTCACATTAACACTCTGTTATAAATGTTCGTCTTTACGTACGTTTCGGTCTCACGACCATCATCAGAAGATTTATTTTGTCAAAAAGGGGTTAACTAAAACTAATTAGCACAAGCGTCCATATCGCACAATAATCAATCAAAAAGCTCACGCCGTCGAAACGAACAGAACCACGAATAATCGAAAATTGTATCGTTAATATAATTCATACTGGGTCAAGAATCTTATTATATTATTTAATCACATATTATGTTATTCCGGCAAAACTGTAATTGCACAAATACCAATCAACTCTCACCGACTTTGGAAATGAGTAATAGTTACACAATATTTTTTCCCTCTAACGGATGCGAAGGAAAAGTTTTGGATGCATTGTTCGCGAACGTGAAAGTTCTAATAATTTTATGCGTCGATAAGTAAGAAGCAGAGAGTATGAAATCGTTAATTTGAAAATAGCTGAAAGTCCTAATGACACGGCATAAATTATCAATTAAAAGCGTTGATACATGAAATTTCCAATTACTGTTAGCTCGAAGATGGTAAATGTGGTAAACTTTTTTAATATCGTACAAGGCCTTATAATCCCAGTCGGTTCGACAGAGCATTTCCGGTCGCAAGACTACACAAACAGAACACATTATCGAATATCGAACCAGATGTTGAAGAACGTGGTGCTGTGCGACTGTCTCGTAAATTTCTTAAAGCCGTTACTTTTCGACAACTCATTATTGACGACGATACGTTTCCGAATGAAATTTGGCTACATATTAACTTACCCTTGGCTCAACTTACGACTTGCATAATCCGTATTATCTATAACTGAAACGATGATCTACAACATTCTAATGAATCTTTATTATTTAACTTTTTTGCAACATCTACGATTTTACTCATTTATTTTATCGTTTTTGAATAATATGGTTCAGTTTTGTGACTAACAAGATGTCTGATTCGATGCAATTTTTCGTAATAATTGACATGAAATGCAATAATATTTATTACGTATTAACTTTGGGCAAATATGAAAATGAGATTGAATCCACAATTTCATGATAAACTATAGTCCCAACATTAAGATATACCAACTGATTTTAGGTTTCCTCATGAAATAATGCAATAAAGGTATAACTGATCTGGTTTATTTCCTAAAACAAGAGATAACACAAGAGAATCGTCTATCAAATATTGATTTTACAAGTTTTTAATGCCCACCCATATGGCATGATATTTTGAATTGGGGTCACACGTAACCTGCCACAAATTTCTTCAAATTACAGGGAAGATGCATAAGTACCACGAAAATATTTAAATATTTACACACTATCTGATTATGTAAGGCAAAACACTCGATTCTCCATATCCAAGTGGATAATCCTCTGTACCACTAGGAAAAACGAATTACTTACTATTTTTTTCAGGCTTAAAAAATTAATACTAAGCTATCTACCATCCATTTTTCAATGAGATTAGATCCACGTGAATCTTGATAGAAACCTTAATTTTTGGAGCACTTCCTTGATATTGCATTTACATTTTTAATTTTTTTAATAATTCACTTCATGCTATATGTTTGACGATTGTTTTAGACTACTCAGAATACTTTCTAGAAAATATCCTTTCCAAAATTTCAACGATGAAAAGAATATTGATAATCATAGTTCAACATTCTATCGTATCACCCTTTACTATGTGATATGGAATTTTACCCCTATTATAAAATTAAACACCACTATGTTGATATCATCATACCTAATTTATTGACCATTATTTAAGGGTATGTATTCATTCCATGCATTATTGTCCTGATTAGCTTCTTCTATATCCTAATACTGTTAATAGCGATTCGTCATCATTAGAATGTAAAAACCCACCATGTAATCCTATAGTAATAATCCTCATAAATGGTACGACCACAGTAATCCTTTGCTACCTACCGATAAGTATATTTATAGTTGAAGGTATGTCTTTTCACTGAATTTGAAAATCATCTGAAAATGGCGTAATAACGGTGAAACTCGACTAACGGAGGTTACAGATACAACTTTTATCAACATAGTAATGTTTAATTTTACAATATCTTAGCTTGTCAATGTTTACAAAAAAGTTAACAATTTTGGGGCTTGGCATGTCTTATTATTTCAATTCTCCACCATTATAATTATATGTGTTAAAACATGAAAAACTGAGTATTATCAACATTCAACACATATTGTAGGTTTTGAATATCTTTTTAATCAATTTTCATATCTTGAATGTTTGAAACTACAAAAATCAATTATGTTATGTTGTTAGCAAGTTTTCCAAAAGTACAGGGTAAATTCATTACCTTTAGAACGATGAAGATTGTGAGATTTTTTGTTCCTATCGGTCAAAAGTTGAGAATAAAGTTTAAAGTATCGAGTTACACATACGCTGGAAAAAATATAAACTTTCTATGTTGTGCATATAGACAACTTCCATCTAAGATCCAATTAGAGCATTAATGTTGAATTTCCTTTTTTTCAGTATAGATAAAATCCAAATAATAGTTACATGAATGGGTGTTCTTTGTGAAAATTTAGAAAAATAACCGAATCGTTTTATATGCGAATTTCGGAGGCTCATTCCAATTCATTTTCCAAGTTTCACATGAAAGCTATTCAACGAATTTATTTGAAAATTCGTAGATCGTAATATAACACTACTGGAGTTTAAGAAATCAAATTTGGAAATAGTTGAATAGAAGCAGAAAATCAATTTCTTAGGCGAAACAAAGGAATGACTCTTAAGCAAACTTTTTCAGACTATTGAGCTTTTTGAACAGTTCCCAAAAATTTGTTCATGATATTTCGAATATTGCGCTGGTATTTAAGGGCCTTTTAAAATGTTGCCAAGCGTAATCACTATGAGATTTTCTGTTGTTACTTTGTAATTGTCCATGAAAGAACTGATTTAATTATCGTGTAACTTTGATTAGCAATACGTCGACATGGGGCATACATCCAATAATATCAACATAGCGAGCGTAACGCATATGAACAGAACTTGCAAAGATCAAGAAATCATTATAAAAATCACTTCAAGAACACTCGATACACCTCACACAAACACTTAAACACTGCGGTTACGATGACATCACAAGGTCGCTAAAGTTGAAACGGTTGTCGTGGTGCAGCCTGCGATCGCTCCATACTTCTTTACATTCCATACGTTTAAAATCACTATGGGAAGTAAGGAAGCACGGAACTCGCGAAGGCCCTGTAGATAATCTCGCAGTCTAATCCGTCGTTGTACGAGGACGTTCTCTGAGACGTGTACTTGACTTCTCTCAGAGATTCTTTCCACAACTGAGCGCACCCTGTCCACGTCCTAGACTTAGTGTTAACCTGCCTTATGCCTCTTAGGTAGCTGCGGTCTAAAAATGGCCCCTTTCACGCCATTGGCTCACCCAACCCCTCTTCCCAAATTTGTCTTTTCTTAAAATACATCTGCAGCTCCAGCTAGCTAAATCCCGGTCTAGCAACGACGCGAGAGGAATGGTAATTATAGACACTACACCATATGTTAACACATGTGCAACGTGCCCTCCTATGGTTTACCCACAAACGCACAGCTTCTGCAGCCATGCCTCCACCGTCGATATCGGCGAGGAGGCCTACCGACGGACGGGCGCTGCCTGCAGACTCCCGCTATGTTCTCGTTATCAAATAACATGGCTAGTTTGTTTTTATTTTCGCGGTGTCATCGCACTGCATCCAGCAAATTGGCATCGTCTCCTGATTTTTCTACTCCGCCATTCTATACTTGAACCTGAAAGTTTATATGTTTGTTTTTCTATGTTCACATTACGGGGCATTTTGAACTATTCAAATATAATAAATTAGGATTCTTTCATATTACTTCCTTATCATCATCATCATCTTTGCTTGATATCTGTTTGTAGGCGTACCTATTGCACCAGGGACGATTATATCTATTCCTGTGGAATGCTCGTTTTCAAGAGGCTCAAATGGGTGATACCCGGTAACGGATGCGTTTGGTCTATCTTGACTATGTTGAACGCAAAGGGCTACTACCAACGAAGGTCAATCAAAAAATACTTCAAGGAGAACTGACTTAGAGGCATTATATTGCTTTTTTCTTTTTGTTCTGGCATCGCTCCCTTAAATACGACATTTCACACACAAAAAAAGTATACGTAACATATGATTAATGAAAAATATCATCTAAGCCTCATAACGAAATCAAAGACCATATACTATGAAAACGAAGGACATTTTCTAAACTTCTTCTAAAATGCCCTACATAACGTGCGCACAACAATATGGCCTCCACGAAGTCCTGATTTGAATTCTCTAGATTTCTATTTCCGACAATACAATGAATCTGTAGTCTATTATAGCACTATTTGCTAATTCCAGAAATTAATTGTGGCTGAAAATAATAGAATTTTCAGACTGATATATCATTCAGTTCTGTTTTAACTCCCATCGAAGGGAAGCAACTTTGAAGATTTTTGTAAACATGGAAAAAAGTGAATTTCGCGTCTTGATTAAACATTATTTGCGTGGAAAAAACATTACGAAAACGAAAGCGTCGCTTGTTAAATATTATGGGGACTCTTCACCAGTGGCGGCTCCTCGAAGGAGGCTAAGGAGGCTCAGCCTCGTCACCAATTTATCTTAATGATCATTCTCCATTTTATTTCCTGTTTCTCTGATAATTTTTAAAATTTTAAATTAATTCCCCGTTCTCAGTAGTTATTTTTAATCTGGCAACAGTGCCCTGAGGCTAGACTCTCTATATATCTCAAACGCTGAGCATGTGTTGTTCAACGCAGTTGCCGTTTTTCCGACCAGTCCGAACGCCAACTGGGTAAATCAGCGAAAATGGCAACACCCTCTGGAGGCTAGCCTGCGGCAATCTATGAAATACGAGACGTGCGTTCTGCCGACTCCTGAGTAGGTCAGTCAGTGCTTGTTTATGTGTTGTCACGCCACGCGAAGTAAGGTTAGATTGTTGTCTGTTGTAAATTTAAAATGAGTGATTAAACAGTGATGACTTTTCAACAGATCAGGTTTCATTAAATGCTGCTGTTGGTTTAAAATCTTATTTAGAAAATGAAGAATTTTTGTTTTTTCTTGATAATTTTAAATTAATATTTGAACAAACTGATCTTATTTTTCAAATTTTACAACATAAATTCAAGAGATCGTTTGAAACATCTCATTGGAAAAATTTCAAGTTTCCGTAATACAGAATTTCATTTTAATATTTTATTTGGAAATTTTTCAACTGATGAGGCTCCTCCCGCGAAAAGGAGGAAAATATATAATTTGGTAGACAAGAAACTACATTATAAACAACTTTTTTTATGAAATTTTAGATACTATTAAAGATCAAATTGAGATTCGATTTTCCGATTTACATGAATTGAAGTTTTTTGACTTGACGAATAGAAGATTTTTCGAATCTTTTTCAAAAGAGTTCCCCAATACACTTTAACCATTGCGTCCTAGTGGTACCTCTCAAGGACCACCTATTAAACTTGCACATGCGTTCTTCATAGAACTTGTAGATCATCACAAAACTCGATTAGTGTTGATAATCAATGCCATCTGTTGCTCAGATACCGAAATACAGCAGTAAATAACATTTTGTCGCCATTATCGTTCGAAATATTTAGCGAGCGTATCGTTGTGTCAAATTCTAACAAGTTATTTCAATAGTTCTCTGAATTCTGGGAATAATGACAGGTAAGTTGAAAATAATTGAAGAAATATAATATATTATCTTCTTATAATGTTCGTTACCTACTTTCTATGTGAAGTTTTCATGAAAAATCTAAATAAGTGGGTGGTACTTCTAGGGACCACTAGGCCACTATTGTCAAATTTTTGAGATATTTTATTTCTATCGGGTAATGACGGATAATTGAATGTAGTAATTTATTTTCAGATAATAAACCAAAAGTCAAGCAATATATCAAGCAAACTAGATGGACTTTCAATCAACTTGAGAATATGACTGTTGATGAATTTGATAATCTCATTGAGGAAATACCTTCGGATATTGAATCTGATTTGGGAGACTATACAGATTCTGACGTGGAGAATATTCAGGATTGTGTAAGTATTCGGATACCAGCGAATATTCCTGAAGAAAGTCAAGAAATAGAACATCTAAATGATGAGTTACTTCCTTCTGTAAATAATTTAGACCCAGACTCTTCAGATGATGATGCATGTTCGGTGGACTCTGATGAAGTTCCTTTGATGAATTTTATTAGAGAAAGGATAAAGGGCCAAATGGTGTCATTGTCACCCAAGTGACATGTCCCAAAATCATAAAGGAATTCAATCAATATATGGGCGGAGTAGATAAAGCTGATATGCTCAAATCCATTTATGAACTGGATCGGAAGAGTAAAAAATGGTGGCATCGGATTTTTTTTTACTTTTTGGATTTGACCAGTCAATGCGCTCATAACATTCAAAAATAGGCTATCAGGGACGACTATGAACCTGAAAGATTTTAAAATTGCCGTTGCAGTTGGCTTCATAGGGGCTAAGCCAGGATCTACCCCCAAAAGAGGAAGACCATTCAAAGAGATTGAGAGCAGCACTAAAAGTGACCCAAAACGAACAACGTGGAGTTGTGCAACTTGTTTTTGCAAAAAAATATTAATTTTTTCATTTCAATTAAATCCGGGCTCAAATGGTTAAGATAACTTAGTTCTAAAATATAAATTTTTTGATAAAATAGCACTGCACAATGAATTATGGGTTATATACCTAATCGGATAAAGATATTTTAGGCCAGTATGACAGTCACGCCGATATGATAAAATATATGATAGACAATGATTTGCAACAAGTTTTACCTCAGTTTTATAAATTACTTTGTTTGACAGTCACCATTCCTGTCACGTCGGCATCAGTGGAGAGATCATTTTCTATTCTCGAACGAATTAAAATTCATGGTATGGTATTGGACGATCGGCAAGTTGAAGTGCATGAGATTGCTGAGGCTATGGACATCTCAACCGAACGGTTACGGAACATTTTGCATATATTTTTGAATATCTGCTATCTGCCAGATGGGTGTCGCATTTGCTCTCTGTTGGCAACAAGCGCAACCGTTTGACAACTTCAAAGGAGTGTTTGGTTATGTTCAAGCGCGATAAGAAGGATTTTTTTAGCCTTTTCGTAACAGTGGACGGAACATGGATCAATCACATTCACAACGCACCAGAGACCAAAAAATAGTCGAAACAGTGGACTTGTCCTGGCGAATCGAAGCCGAAAAAGCTCACAGTGGGCTTATCGGCCAACGAAGTCATGGCGACAGTTTTTTGGGATACACACGGTATCGTCCATATCGATTACCTTGAAAAGGACAAAACGATCACCGGCGTATATTATGCAGGACAACGCACCGGCGCACAGGTCCGCAGTCGCAATGGCAAAATTGCATGAATTGCGCTACGAATTGGTTCATCATCCACCATATTCTCCAAATTGGCCTCCATCGTTTTTTATCTATTTCCAAACTTGAAGAGAAATGGTTCGACGGAAAAAGATTTGGCTCCAATGATGAGGTCCATCTTGGCTCCAATGATGAGGTCATCGCTGAAACAAACACCTATTTTGAAGGATTGCCGAAATCGTATTATTCGGAAGGGATCGAAATATTAGAAAAACCTTGGACGAAGTGTTTCGGGCTACAAGGAGATTATGTTAAGAGATAAAATAAATTTTGACCAAATAAATGTCGTGTTTAATTTTGCAGGAACTTTTCACCTTGCCCTCGTAGAATTATTATTCCTCTGCAAAATGTTCGATAAATATCGTGAAAACGCGTTTCGTTGAATTTACATTTATTCGTATGAATAAATCTACTGGTCTCTCCTCTCGCTGATTCTGACCGGAGGCATGTTGAAATAAGTAGCACACTGCAGACAAAATCTGGAATTTTAAAGACAATATACAGTCCAATAACAGAACGAGGGTAGACCGAGAAACGAAAATTAGCCTCTTCGTTTCGCATAAATATATCCACGATTTTGTAAAATTAGGGTAAACAACAGTCAACAGTGATAGCCACGGAATATCAATTCGGTATTTTCTTCAGAAACATGCGTTTCATTTCCGTATACCGTAATCGGATTCCTTAGTATTTTACTAGGGATAAGGAAAGAAGTTATCTCATCTTATTCGTGTGCAATATACAAATATTTACAACATCCAGATGACTGAAGTTTAACAATGAACTCGTGTTGCAACCCTTTCTGTCTATAAAATTGTATAGAGACAATAAGGCATGACTGGCGTTAGAATGCTTTTAGTTATTTCTAAAATAATATAATTTTGTAGCCAAGATATTGAATCACCCTTTTATAATCACATTGAACGCAAAAATTACTAGGGGGACGGTCAGTACGCTGCGCGTATGCCCACAGAGTTAAGACGGAGTGAGAGAGTGAACCGTTCGCTTCGCCCACTCTGTCGTAATTAAATTAGTAGAAATCCAACTCTTATTTATTTTATCGGTTGATTTTACTGTTCGCTATACTCACTCCGTCCTATCTCTAACTGTAAAATACTTATCTATTCTGTTGTATATTCTGTTATATATAAATTCTCGGGAAATACGATAACACATATCTTTAGATACGTTTTGGCCATCATCAGAAGACGTATCAATGTCTAGAACGCGATTTCTTAAATCTAATTGTATCAAGCACAAAGCGTCCTTATCGCATCAATTTCAATTGAAAATGCTCACTTCGCCGAAACGAACAGAAACACGAGTAATCGAAATTGTAACACAATAATGTGTTACATTCATGTTAATATTCAAGTAAAAGTAGAAAATTAAGCAGATATGTGCAAGTATCTGTTAATTTTCATCATCATAATACGAAGGCAAAGTGTGAAGTCCCTGAAAAATTAAACAGATGACGCAACAATCGAAAATTACATGTGACATTTGTGATGGGCCATCTTTAAGTAGAACTCATTGAAATTTTCAGACTGATATGTCATTCGGTTCTGTTTTGAAACTCACCGAAATCAAGCAACCTTTAAGGTTTTTCTAAACATGGAAAAAAGTGAATTACGCGTCTTGATTAAACATTATTTGCGTGGAAAAAACAAAAGCATCGCTTGTTAAACATTATGGGGACTCTTCACCATCGATTGGAAAGATTCACAAGTGGTTCACCGATTTTCGTACTATGACCACAAAAGACGCCGAATGTTTTGACTCGGCTTGGTGGAAAGGGATTTGGCTCCAACGATGAGGTCATCAATGAAACAAACGCCTATGCTGAGAAATAAAATAAGGTTTGACCAAATAAATCATTTCTTGTTTTATTTGTCAGGGACTTTTCACATTGCCCTCTTATATAGAGTAGTAATTTTTACATTATAACTTGTAAATTATGCATAGTTTTTGTTTTTTCCGTTGAAAAAAGCAAATGGGGTGCAACTAAGGACTCAGTCGACGTCTGGTAACCCTGTTCAAACAAGAAG
This sequence comes from Endomychus coccineus, assembly GCA_958510875.1. Classification (NCBI taxonomy): domain Eukaryota; kingdom Metazoa; phylum Arthropoda; class Insecta; order Coleoptera; family Endomychidae; genus Endomychus; species Endomychus coccineus. The sequence continues at coordinate 6,678,037 of OY294069.1, read as the reverse complement.
TCCTTCTAATATGCCCTAAAAAGGAAATAAAACTTTTGTATTACTGTCGGCATTGCAGCATTGACTAGCTGCAACATGCATCCGGCTTGTGACGTCACGATCAAGCCGGCAAGCCTTGTAGTATAGAGGGTGTTGGTAGATTCCGCAGAGATTCTGAAGAAATACCTATTCATTGGCTCACTGACTGCGCAGCTAGACTCCTCCGCAGGAACAAATACTTTGGGCCACACAACACCATATGGATGAACCATTGAAGCCCGGGAAATTTTAGTCGTTTTAAAAGTTCACTGGCGTACTAATATAAAAAATTACAGTGGGAATACAATATTTCTAATCTTATTTCGTCTAAAATACATCTTTTTCGACTTACTCAAAGAATAAAATGTTAAGTATTTTAATCATTTCCTACACACACTACTACATACACACAAAGCACATTTTGTCTACAAGAACTGGATTTTGGCTTTATGTGATGGTGAAATGTGCACAACCGTTGAAATGAAAATTTTCGGAGCGATTGTAATAAACAATGCGTCAATGGATATGGATATATTAGCCGTTACGTTAGTCGACGTAAAGTGTTGGAACGGACATAACAGCTGAACAAAATCCAGCTTGATGTTGAAATCGCTCTATACTGATTCATTGAACTGCACTTAAAATAAACCGGGGAGGTAATGTTTGTGGTTTATTCTGTTTGCTATTTTTTCAAACACTCAATGAACTAAGAATAGAGTCAGCATCATACGTGATACGCGTGCGACTAAAAATAGGAAATTTCAAGAAAGCGGGTGTCGACCGAACGGCCAGTTCTGCACTCTGTGTTACAATCGAAATTCGTTAAATAAAGTGTATCAATTATTTCGCGTCACTCTCATGGCCTGGTTAGTTTTAAGGTCACGAAATGACAATAAGAATAAATCCGAGTTGAATGTGTATTGTATCTTCATGTGTTTTACAGTATCCCTTTAAAGGAATGTAACTTGGAAATGAATAAATCCTTAATGTAAACAGAGTAGGTTCAGTAACCTTTGAAAAGTCTTATTGTGTTGGCTTAATTTTCTCGAGAAGCTCCTGTAGTTGGGTTACGCACTTGAGTTCTGATAGCTCTATTCAAACTAATCCTATTTATATTTTCTGTTCTAATGAACTTCTGAATCTGAGTGTACAGTTAGATTCAACTTCAGTTCCATTTTCACATTTACACATATTATATTTCCTTACCGCATTAACGAGAAGTCTAGCAATCTCTTCGGTACAAAAATGGGAATTTTGATTGATGTTTTGGCAGTGGTGCATCCAATTTTTTCCATAATTGCATAGTACAGACTTCTTAAAAGCTTAGGACCACTCATAAATGACGATACGATACGATATAAACTGAAACGAATTACAAAATACCTTGGAGCTAATACCCTGGAAAGTTCGAAGAAACTGTGATGGAGAATTGGATTATGTATGTTTATGTTTATCAAAGTTCATCCAAGGGGTTGGATTTGTACAGGAGTATTAGCAAACATTGTTACATTGTTGTTGATATAAATTATTAAGACGAATAACAACCTTTCATTTCTGGAATCACTACCACAGTTCCAAGATCAACTATTTTCAAATCCCATTATCGAGCTTTCCTTATGCTTTTTTGTCTAATAACTTTGAAATTCTTCAATATTCTTTAATGTATCCGGTGAAATCTGTGAAAGGATTAATAACGCTGATACTGATTGTTTTTAGTTTTATTAGAAATACAAAACAGTTCAAACTTTCTTATCGCCATCAATAACTCACTTTTTCGAACATATAGTTAAAAAATCTCTGACTGATGATGCTTTTCTAGAGAAAAGTCCTTGAAGTTTTTGAAATAATTATGAGTGATTTTAATTTTCCGTACCAGTCCCAAGAAGCATAAGGTTTTAAATATTTTCTCAGTAAAGGCAGAAGATGAAGAATTAGTACCAGTTGTAGCATTTTTGCACATAATGTAAAATAAATAAAAGAACCGAGACTAGAAGAAAATTCAATGCGGATTTTTCCTTAACAAAATACACGAGGGGACCCAACTCGTTATGGCGGAGTAATTTAAAAAAAAATGATAATATGTAAATGAATGGAAAATTAGAAAATATGATGGCCTCCCTGGAGGAAATCTCTCCCGATTCCACATACATGCCCACATCGTACGTAAGTTTAGTTAGATCTGTGGCACGCTCGCTTCGATTAGACATGGCAGGCTAGAGAGACGTATCCGTATTTATAACCTACTGAAGTTGATACGCTCCTTAGTTGGCGCTCTCATTTACTTGGGCATGTGCTCCTAAACAGCTTTGGAATAATAAACTCGCCTCTGTCAACCCCTGCACGCCTTCCGTAAGTTGACATTTAATTTTCTTCATCACCGGATATTATGATTACTGTATACACTGCGCACCACTACCAATGGATTATCGTATAACTTTCGATATCGTTTTCAATTATGAAAGTAATCACAAAACACTTCCTAAACCGCGATAATAGCTTCCCAAATCTCTCGTTACATCGTCCAAAGAGATCTACGTACAGAGTAGACAAGTAGTGTGTTAAGCATAGGAAAGGGCTGTTAACTAGTCGGACATTCTGTCCTTCTCGCACATGTATTGTGCCTGTAGTGCGCTCTCACTTGCACGGTCTTCCCTTCTATCAGAATATCAGTATAAGAATACAAGTTTCCAGTGAAAGGCTTACTTGTCTACTCTATGTATAGATTTCTTTGACATCGTCACGCTACAACTAGAATTGAGCATCGAATATCATGTTCTATGTATACAGTTCGAAACATTAGAGAATGAGTAAAAGAAAGTGAATCGAGTTCATAAGGTTTGTTCCAACAACATGAAATTGCGTTCGTAGGACGGTTCGGTTGTTGTGTTGAATTTATCTTTGTGATTAGAGAGGAGTGGATTATTCTTCTTTTTAGCATGGTCAACCAATTTGCAGCAAGTTTCATCGATGCCTTTTCTACTCGATGCTCTTGAGATAGATTATAGAGATCTGCTGTTGAATGCTCCTCCAATATTCTATGTACCCAACAAAATCATTTGTTTTCAACCCTTTCCACCTTCTTTACGAGTTGGTATTGTGCGGATTCTATGGATTTACCTGCTGTATATGCATAGATTAGATATTATATATGTGTAGAGATCATATAGTACTATATGATATCTATGTGTGTATATGCCTATAGATATAGGTCTCTGTGTAAAGGTTGATCTACCAGTAATGTTCCTGTCCATCAGTTTTTGTTTTTCTGTTTTAACAGAGCGCTGCGAAAAAAAACTGTTTTCCACGGCTTAGGCGTGAATACGACTGTGATAATATAATTTTTTCAAACATTAATGAACGTAAGGTTTACTGTTGAATGACAGATCTTCGTCTTTAGAAGAGGAACCTGGAATGGTAAGTTAATTTAGGGAATACCTCTTATATTGATAATCATTCTGAAATTACCCCAAAAACAAATCTTACGCAAACGCATTCACCATTTAGGACATTATGGCAGGATTAGTTTTGATTTACATTATTTATTGTATCACTTCATCATAATGAACGTGGCAATTTTGAATATGTAGTTATTCTGGAACATGAATTAATCTCGAACGTTGATTTCGAATAAATCCGTAATTGATTTATGAATGCCATAAATAAAGTTGTAACATTTTATCATCAATTCGTTACAGTTTATAAAGTTTCATGTTCAATTAATTATGGTTTATTTGTGAGTGATGATGAATTTAATACCAACAACAAAAGTGTTAATTGCAATATCCAATAACTATCAATATACCGGAATCAAAATAGTGTGATCGTCGAACGATATAGTAAACTACGTAGGTGATTCGTTTTGTACTTCGAATTCGCCTTCCTACTTTCCCAAATTCTTGTGTCAATATTATAGTCCAGTAAATGAAGTCAATGAAAAAGGGTTAGCAACAGCAATTTAACAGCAATGTCGAATAAAAATCTTGAACCAAAAGGGACAAAGATCACTATGTATATTGGATGTACGTTATTTATTCAAGATAAGATCCAGTTCTTCAATTATTAGTTATATATTGTAACATTTTCATAATTAGATTTTAAACTTGCCGCGTTACAAGATTATCGAATCAACAATGTTTTCACAGATATTGCAGAAAGATAATGAATATACCAGAGACAACATACTACGCACTATCAAGAAGGCTTAAATCATAACGAGTCTGTGATTTGTGTAAACCGGTGCTATGACGTTAGATTCAATGGTCCGGTGCATTCTGCATTCAGTATTTATTCATTTGTTATTTTGTAATAAGAACAGATTCCAGATTGATAGTTCAACCAAACGAATTAAAACTGTATGTAAAGATTCAAATTATTAAAGTAATATGTTACTAATAGTTTATTGTACGTTTTAGGCATTTTCTTTTTGGTATTCTAAGTTTGGGTCAGAAGGAATTAAAATGTCAATATCATTATATGATGTGTATACCGTATATGGTCCAATTTATGAGGCATCAAGGGTGACCCATATTGGAAAACAACATGTCCTCTACCCTCTATATACCGATGCTGATCTTATCCTCAATTCTGGAGCTATAAAATTTGGGTCTTGCTGGATTTTAGTCGATATTTCAGGATAAACTGTGAGTTTATACAAAGTGTTTAAGCTAATAGTTGCTTAATTGAACGATTCATACATTAAATGTTTTGAAAATTGAATCAACGTATATTGAATAAAATCAGTGATAGTTATCAAAATAAAGCTGTTATAGGAAAATATCACAAAAGCTCGAAAATTCAATTTATTATTTGATTCATTCATACGTTGATTATCAAATGAAAATGAAACTGAACAAATGCTTTTAATTGAACGATTAGTTTCAATTCAATCAAGTCATGTTTACAATTATTAATTCAACAAATTGTTTGATTTAACTTTTATTTACAATTCATCAAGTATTTATAAATTTGTTCGTTGTCACAAGATATTGTTCGTCTCTCACTATATTAATATTTTTAATTAATGATGCAACAAATACATGTCCGTGGACAACGCTAAGAATGTGTTCCATCGTATTATTATAATAATTGTTTGATATAAAAGATGAAATTCATGACCATTGAACAAATCTGTTGACATTCAAGTGGCCTCGTCCACCTCGTAGCACTGAATACCTACTATTTCTGTGCCCGTATTGAGTTCCGTTCAGGAACGTTTAACAACCTACTAGCTGCATATAACCCTTTTAGTTGAAAACTAGAATGCAAAGGAAGTATGGCAAATCGTATTCCAAAATGAACCACTGTTTTCAATCACAAATTAGCATAATCATGAACTACAATGATAGGAGGTAGAGTTTAAAACGAGAAGGTTAAGAATATAAAGTAATGAGAATAAGCATACTGCTACAAATACATTGTAAATCACTGGCCTCCTGATTAATTTGATATTAAGCAAAACGTCGAGAGAGGCCTATAATATTACAAATGAACACTAGACAAATTCCAAAACTAATTTTTATTAAAAAAATAGAAGAAAACATGTTTCGCCACACAGTAACTTCTTCAAATGAGCACATTCATTCTCCTATATATAAATTCTATTTATTTCTTCTGTGAACGGTTCATTCTATGGCGCGCACATTCATTGTATTTATTTCTTCTGTGAACGGTTCATTCTATGGCGCTACGACTCATAATTTCAAACACTCGATTAACGACATATTGTGATTGTACGTAAAATTGAACAATTAGTATGCATACATCAAAAGTTTGAGTTACATTGCCACATCAATTCTTCGAATTGAGACTATTATTATGAAGCTGATTCGGAAGAAGTTACATTTTTAACATAGAATATGCTTTATCAGAAGCTCCAGGAAGAAATGGTTTCACAAACCACAAAATCGTAGCGTAGCACAAAACTGACTACCTTCTGAACGAGTGCGGAGACTGCAAAGAGTTCTATAATATACATAGAAGACAAGTGCCATAAGACCAAGATATAAGCCGGGCGACCGAGATGTTTAGTGTCCTGCTCGCTCTGTGTTTGCCGCGCAACGTCCCTCCACCGAGTAAATAAAATCTAATACTCTTTGCTTGCACCGCAGACTAGAAGGAGAAATCGTGCGACACAGACCGAGCGAAAGGTGCGACAAGGACAGTAAACTTGACGGTCGCCCGAAAGTCTCAACTTGTCTTCTCTATGTATAGAACTCTTTGGGAGACAGGGCGGTGTCAGCTTTTATTATGACTCATAGCCTACTAGAATGATTAGACCTTCCACACATATTAATATTTATGCTCGTAGTTGCAAGCGAATTAATTGTTGATCTACCGAATCCAATGTACAACGTGCATCGACGGTTATGGGCTGGGTGGTTGAGATCCCGGGGAATGCATTTTGTTTCCCGATTTCGAAAGTATAACTGGCAAGATCAGTTTTCTAAATTTTTACATATTTTTGGTTATACGATGCTAGCAGGTTATTTGAAATGTGATTAATAGATTGATGTTCGTTGTTTATACACATTTTATTTTCCTTGCCCGCGAACACATGTATTATTGAAATGTATATACTCACTGGTGGGGGGTACAGTACCTGGCCTAGAGGCACTCGTGAATTTGCTAGATGACCAACTGTACTACTCGAAGCGCGTTGTTCAACTTTGACATTTTTAATTACATCAATCACAATAAATTGTGACGTTTCAATTACCATATGCCACTTGGATCACCGGTTATTTCTTTCAAACGGTTGGAATTTGGAAAAATTGAAACTCCAGACTCTAATACAATCATAAGTTCCAGGTAATTATTGATTTGAATGAATTGATAAACTGATAATAGAATCAATTGGAGATCAATTTGAATAAAGCTCGTATTCTAAATTTAGATTAGATGAATGTATAATTTTATCTTCTGCTAAAAATTGTTGTCGATATACACCTGAAACAATCTTTGGAGCATCATTTATATGTTCATTACAAACGATTTTAAAAAAGCAAATGCTGTTTTCATTTTTATGAAAACATTCATTTAAATTTTTATTCTTACAATTTTAAAATGATTTAATTATAATTCAAAACATCATCTTCTTTGATCGCGATATTCTAGGGTTAGTCGTCATTCTTCAGAATGTTTACGTTAGAGACAAATAGTAGGTACGCAATCTTGAATTAGTTTTAGGTTTCTAAGAAACAAGTACAGATACATCACGTTATGTTATCTTGTATTCTCGTATAAAGTTACTATCGGGAAAATGTTTAAAGCAGATTTTTATTGGGTAGTGAAGAAGCTCTAAGATTTCTCAAATAATTTTTTGTGGACAAGCTTTCGTGTCGTGGAAAAGCAAATGTTGAATAATAAGTCTTTCAGAATTACTGGCATACTTGCTATTACAATTGAGTACACAACACAGGCATTCTGACTGATGAAAAAACAAGTAATAAGAATATATGGCACCATAGGATTATAAAAGAAACCCCTCTATCTTATAAAATCAATATGGACTTTTAACAACTGAAGAGAAACACTTGAAATAGCTCGCTATTTCAAATTGTCACAGTAACTTCACCCAATCTCTGAAACCTACTTTGTTAATTGTTTGTACCGCAAATATTCACCGGCTTTAACTGACAGCATGGAAATCTTCACTAAAGATAGTTTGCACGCGCTGTCTAAGCCTGAGTTGATCATGCGACTTGAGCCACGTGGTCAAGGTGATGCCCAGATAATTAGAGTAGGCTATATATCGACTGATATAAAAGTTTCGCTGACGTGACCGAGAGGTCGAAACCACCGTTGGTGTCTGATTATCTTATTAGGCCTGAATAAACATTTATGAATAATGTTATTTCAATTTTGGCATAAATAATTCGGTAGGCATATTTGCAACGCGGATCATCGTTCAAGTGGACCCGCTAATTGAATTCATCAGTCGTTATTAGATGTGTTTAATTGTGTTACCGCATTAATTACCAAACACTCCGCTACGATAATTATCGAGTGTGTCGCGCTTAATTAACATAATAATTCTAATGGGGTGTTCGTAAAATAACATAATTTATAATTCAGAGTACGCGCGTCTGGCCGGGGTGACAGAAGCTGCTTACTTATTAAAATATCTCTCTCTTGCACTGAGTGTGAATAGCTACTATGCAAATCTCGGAGCATAATAACGAAAATGACGAGTATTCAAATTGCAAGACGCGAGACTTGAGGATGAGCTAATCATTTTAATAATAATGGAACATAGAGACGATGACGTAATTATTTTTGAACTGGTACGCCGAGAGACAAAGCTCGTTGCAGAATCTCTCGGGATGTCATCTCTTTAATTCGCTTTATTAACGAACGAAATGAAAAAGTAAATCTTCTGTACTACCTGGACCACTATTTAGAAGAACGGTGTGATATTCTGTTAGCTTTTATGAGGTCTGTTCCTTATTGCATTTTCCCAGTTGCTATGTTGGTTAGGTTGACTTTTATAAATAGTATAGACAACAGCAAAATGATTTCAATTTATTATGAATTCAATTGACTCAGTGGATCAATAGAAGGAAAAGACTGTACTATGTAAGACTACCGAACTGAAATCAAACACTCGGAATTAAAATTACTCAACGCAAGCGTTTACCTTTTACAGAATTCCCGACGGGATAAACATGAGTTTAGTTAAGGGATGTTGTGGAGCGAAGCAAGCTCGAAAGCAGCTATTTACTTTGGTGTATATCAATGTATCTAAATTTGCTATATAGTTTCTGCAGTAATTGAATTAAGCTAATTAAGGCAGTAGTGACACAAACGGAACATATGTTTACTTTAGACGAAAATTAGAGAAGCGAGCCAAGTTCGATCCACAATACAACTCGACTTGGTGTTGAAGAATACGCGTTTCGATAAAAGCGCGGATGCTCCACCCAAACCGTCAATAATTATATGTGGGTTACATCTATCGACATTCTGTGGTATCTATATTCTAAACAAAAATCCATTTCGGTTACATAATGCGCCGTGTCCATTTGTTTAGAGACTTTCTGACTAGAGATCCTCCGAATGGAAATTCTGTCTTCGTTACTTTTTTATTTGCACTCGCATCACGAATGAAATATACAGATGTTATTGTGAGCGCTAAAAAAACGAGTTTGAGATTATAAAGTTGCCTTTTTGATTTTTGTGAAGCCTCTTGGCTTCATTTTCCTTAATAGCCTGAATTTTGTTGATCCTAAGGCTCTAATTCCGATGTCGGTTTGAGTATGTGTGCATTAGCACAGTGTGTCCTCTGTCTATAATAATACTGATAATAATAAATTTTTTTGCTTTGATAATACATTGTGTTCACAATAGTCAATTGAACAATCATACATACTATGCGAGTTATATTATAGTTTTTCAGGAGCAAATAAATTATAGATTCCACGAAGATCTCAAAGAAATATTGTATGTGAATATAGCTTAAATTATATAAAAAATAATTACAAATAGTAATTCAATAATATTTATATTGATCCGAAATTATTCTAAAACAGGAATTCAATTGAAAACCAGAAAACAATTCATTCATTCATTCACCAATAATATTTTTTGTAATTTGCCTCCATTTTGATTTTCTAATTGACCCATTAACGAACGCAACGTCATCACTCGCCGTGTCTTAATATCCAAACAAGAACGGAACTTTTTACGAAAATTTTTAGGTTGGCGAGCTTGATGCGGAATTATCTTGTCATCATTATGTCAGTTTAAATGACAGTGTCGAGCGTCAACAACTCAAAAAGCGATCACAGAACCACTAAATCAAATTTTCACTTCCAAAATTAAGATGTTACCAACCACCATAAAAATCTCTAAATGGACTAAATTAAACATTTTTGTTTAAAAACGGCATAAAAAGGGCAAATTACAAAAAATAGTATAAACAACTCGTTTCCTAAGACCTTGAAGCACTCATTCTTTAAAAAAACTCGTGGCTTCGCCACTCGTTTTTTAAACTTGAAGACGAGTCTTAGGAAACTCGTTCTTTAATATACTATTAGAGCACTTTCTGTTTTTCTTCTTCCAACTATATTGAACATTTCATTTTCAGACTCTCAATTTTTCAAGATTGAATTCAAATTTGAAAGTGCTATTTACCATGTAGTTATATTGCCTTTAAATAGTTTCATGGTTCTCGCGGACTTGGGGTGGCAATTTATCATAGTAGGTATGTTTTATCTGCCCTATTGATTTTTTACGGAGATGCTTTTCTGTGGCATTTGTCTTATGTCTTTTATTGTAATTGCGATCTATATAACTCATTTATTTCATTTCTATTTTTGTCTAGATATGATGTATAAAGTACAGTTTTCGAAGATCTAGAATTTTAGCTTCAGCAAATAATGCTACTGAATGATAAGTAATTTTTTTGACAAGAATGGTTTCAAGAAACAGATTTGTAGGGTTTCTAAGTTTTTTGAGGCATTAACAGACAAACCTCCCCGTCCTATTATGCTCAAGTTTCCTTATTATATTACTTACTTGTGCATCCCATCTCATATGTGAATGAAATTTTACTGTGATTTTTTTATTTCTTAGTCTATTTATTACCGATTTTATTTCCGTTTCTTCTGTACGCTGTAGGAGATTGGGAATTGAGTGGATAGTTGAGGAATATTGGTACTTTTCTTGCTAGGTATTTTATTTGCAAAATTTTCCTCAACAATTATAAAAAAGTTATTGAAAGTTTCTGCACTTGCAGATGAGCTTTCGATAATAATTCGATCATTTGTGATAATTTTGATTGTTTTTATTGGAAGATATTATTCATATACTTTTATAAATTTGCTGATGACTCTTGTTGTTTTTAATTTTGTTTTGATAATAATTTTTCTTTGTCGTTTTAATTAGTGTATTCAATTTGTTCTTTTCATTATCGTATTGTGATTATATGTTCTTATCTTGTGGATTGTTAGGTTATCGAAAACAATGCTCCATAAAACTAAAACATCTGGACGTCCGATTCGTCTCGCCAGTGAAATGTCTGCCTCCTCCATTCATATAAATCGAGAATTTATCACATCGCGGATGGTTATTCGAATTAACAGAATTATGTAACTTGGCGCAGTATAATCGAAATGATCACAGAATGAAGTTACCGCTTGAATCGATCGGCACAAATTAGGGACTGTTGTAATATTAATACATACACATTATCCGGTATGCGTTTTCTAAAAATAAAATCTATTAAAAGTATCAACTGGATAACATTGCGAGGTTGTATTTCGTTTAGCAATAATATCGATAGGGAAAACGCAGCAGGAGCGCTTATGAAATTCCAACGGGGAGCAGAGAGCATCGAAGACATAAACCAGAATAATAAAACTACACACAAGTCAAATATAAAAAGACGGATGTGACGTAACGCCCTTACTACGGCCGCGTGTGACTGCTTCCATGTTGTAATTCGCAACGGTATTAAAAGGTCGTTCCTTTATAATACTATACACGATTTATATTTACATCGGAAATATTATCGTCTGTAGAAACAATCTATTTTCGCAATGTACCTAATTACACCCTGAAACGAGAAATAAAACAAGCTTATATACCTATTACGTTCTGTAAAATTATTAAACATTGGTTGTAATTTTATATAAAGTCTAATAACGCGTTCATGTTTCCATTAAACTTGTTATTTAATTCTCTCAATATAGAAGTAAACAAGGAATAAGGAGATTATTGTGAATTTACACATATTAAATGCTAAAAATATACTAGATATTTATAAGCTTTGAAGATGATACAGTGAGTTGAAGATTATTTGTTAACAAACATAAACTTTACAATCAATATAAGTGTGGGACTTTCTTCACCATTTTCAGTCCAGTTAATTCGACATTGGTCAAGAATTAACTGTTATCCATAGATCTCCTCTCACCCGTAGTAACCGAATTGTTTGGCAGTTTCGAACCTACACTATGCTACCAAATTCAAATTCCGTATATAGTACAAACGTCTTATGGGGCGTCAATCTCATTTGAAGGGTCAATGAAAATCTCACGTCTACTATTTCAATTCAGAGAATATACATTATTTCAACAGATTACATTTTGTTTCACAAATGATCAATACCGGGCATATACAATATTAAATATTGTCTATGTCCGGGATTCCCCGATTTGAAACAACTGCCGCACAAGTGTCAGATTTCATTCAGGGAGTCGCCTGCCGCGCCGGATGGAATTCACACTGCGTGTCATTCAATAGTGATACCTAAAACGCGTAAAAGCCTATGTTTTTATATTGTGTTCAACATGAATTTCTATTAACTTTTACAATAACGACAAGGTGAAAGAAACGTGTCAAAAAGAAATTAATCGTTTGTGGGAGGCAAAGTTGAAGTTCACCGATAAGAATGCTCTAAGTAATCATATAATATATAATGACTGTCTTCCTATTGCCCTACAAGACATGCACATCATGTGTCCTTTCAACACAATAGAGGAAGCACATGAATGCCCATGGAGAATTGGGGAAGCTGGTGTAGCAGCATAGTTTTTACTTTGACTTAAATAAATTCGTACAGTGCACCTCAAACGTAGTATCATTTTTCTCTTAATGTAGTACATAGAAGACATCGGTATTAACGCTTAGGTATTTAGTGTTATGGAGCAAAATACATGAACATATCAAATAAATTTTACTAAATTTAAAAATTATAAGGTGAATTTCACGTGAGAGAAAGGGAGGTCCCACCACATCTCACCAAATCTCATCAAGGGAAGGGAGGGAGTCAAAATTTACGTTGCTAGGGGTGTCAAAATTGCGTCGTTTCAACCATGATACAAATTTTATTACAATTTATGAAGTAAAACTTAACTATCCTTATGTTAAAATAAGAGCAAATTATGAAGCTCTAGGATTAAATTAAGCAATGTTCTTAAATAAATATCCACCCTTGTGGGGGCATAGGCTGCACAGATCCTGGAGCCAGCCCTGGATAAGATTAAGTTAATAATAGTGAGACAGTTAACTCGGCGGAATTGTAGGATGCTTTATTCATCAGTGAATTATACGTAACCGCCATAAATTTAGTCAGAGTATTTCGCACGATCATTCTTATCTTAATTGTGAATCAACTCGGGCAGAACACAAAAGCTTTAAATTAGAGATTCTAGGATAAACTTGACACATTTAGGTTTCTCTACACATACGTGTATATCTCTGTGTGTAAGTGTGCGAGACACTAAGTGAGTGTGAGCCAGGATATTGCCACGCCACATAAGAATGATAGGGTTTAATAGGAAAAAAACCGAATTGTTATTGGACAGTCGTTATCATCCTGTAGGTATCTGCACTGTACCATCTTTAATACGACCGCGATAATGTCTGCTTATATAGAGTGAATGACATATCATTTCCTCCAGTCAGCCATATTTATAGAAACGTTTACATTAATGTAAAATATTTATTATTTTGTAGTGATGATTGAGGGAACCGGTGTGGTTCCTCCTTTAAGACTAGGTCGAAATGTGTACCCCTTATTATCCTGCGTCTTGGAAGCATCATTGATTTTCTCAACTGCACAAGATGTGCATTGTGGTTTCGTCTTTTTGTTTGCATCACCTGGTTAATATTTATTTTGTGAATGTGGTATCTGAATTAGCAGTTTGGCATCGTATTCAACCATCTTCATCACCTGCTGAGACTAGTTTTCTCTATGCCAAAAAAAATCAATAAAATTTACGGAGAATCTTCATTATTTTAGGACTCCACTATCTCTCCTGGCAATAGAACATACCAAACTGTCACTTCTTCGGGTTACACGCATGACATCCATATTGGATTTTCTGCCCTCCAAATCCGAAGATTCTGTTTCTTGACATAGTCGTTGACGTGAAAGTGCTCCTCATTACGTGAGATGATTTCGTTAAGAAATGCATCGTCAGCTGATGTTTCACTACCTTTTTTGTCACGTTTGCAATAAACTGAACTTTTAAAGCATGAAGCTACCTGGGACCAAATCAGCCATGTGATATGTAGAGCATCCGTCAATACATCTTCATTTCCACTGAAAAATACGAGGTCTACCAATCTTCTTGTTATTTCCACTATAGCAGCCGAAACGGTTAATAAAAAGTTTACTATTTTGACTAATGGAAACACCATCACAAATAGCCTTTAATAGCTCGCTTATTTTTTTATGCTGAAGACATTTTTACAATAATAAATTCATTTGGATCTGAATCTTCCACATGCTTGGATGAAATTCCAATATTTATAATAAAAATATTGCATAATTTATAGCAGAATCTTTGTCAATGATTATTATTAATGAATGTTTATCAAGTGGTATATTTCCTAATCAACTTGCTTAAATGTACCAATTTTGAAGGAATGTTGCAAATTTCATTTTAATAATTATAGCCCAATGTTTCCCAGTCGTTTGAAGGATATTCGTAAGGACTCATTTGGATTAATATCATTTATAAAAACTCATTATATTCTATTAGAAAACAAATAGATGGTGCTATGGCCCGTGAGGTACACGCCCTGGGGGTATTTATGGACATCGAAGGAGCATTTGATAACACGTCCGTCGAGTCTATTTGCTCAGCCGCTGAGAAGCATGGAGTCAGTCCAACATTGATTCGGCGGATTGAAGCCATGCTATCTACGCGTGCGGTAAAGGCGCAACATAACGGATGCCTCGTACAAATCACCGCTACAAAAGGCTGCCCACAGGGAGATGTCCTATCTCCGCTTCTGTGGTGCCTTGTAGTCGATGACTCTTGGAGGAACTGGAAGAGACTGGGTTTTATGTCGATGACTTCTGGTGTCACCTCAGGCGGCACTTGGGGACGCTGTGCGAGCTGCAAAACACGCTGCTCAGCATAGTGGACGGCTAGTGCCGCACGAGGGTTCTCAGGGTAAATCCTGACAAAGCTAGAAATGAAGCAAGATAGGATGATCCCAGCTATATTTCTCACTTCTCCCAAAATCCTCATCCCGGATAGAGGAGATTGGTGTAACGAAACTCTCACCTTATTACCACCAGGCGGGCTCGTATGGTTCACAGATGGGTCCAAGGTAGGTCAAGCTTCTGTGACGTGAGTGAACCTAAAAAGGTCAAAGATCACTATCTCAGTGACTAGGCGCTTACTGCACGGTTTTTCAGGCGGAGATCTACGCAATATTGACTTGTGCCATGGAAAACCTGCGAAGAAACTATGTAAATAGACGCATAAATATTTGCACAGACAGCCGGTCAGCTCTGGGAGCTTTCAAATCACCCAGAGTCACATCAAGGCTTGTCACAGAATGCAAGGATACACTGGCTGAGAAATAAAGTTCAACTCATCTGGGTCCCCGGACACAGTGGAGTTGTAGGAAACGAAATGGCCGGAATCAATGGTCGCTTTATCAAATTGCGTGGGGGCTCTCGCCCTTCTGGGCCAACTGAATAGAGAGTGGTCTGAACTGTGCCGAGAATCACCACGCATGATGCAAACCAAGTTCTTCATCAAAGAGCCTGTGCTTAGGCTCTCAAAGAAACTCCTTTCTCTGAACAGAAGGGACATCAGAGAGATGACCTAACCGGTCACTGTCGTCTTAACAAACACCTTCATACTATGGGCATGGCGATTGATCCTATATGTAGAAAATGCAGAGAGGCGGATGAAAGTGCCTCTCACATCCTGTTGAAATGCCCAGCATTAGCATCCCTCAGGCACCGACACTTCGAAGAGTCAAAACTGCTCTCACAAGAACTTATGGAAGCCATCAGCACTGGCAATGTTCTGGGCTTTTGGCGGGCCATAAACTTGCTAGAATAGAATAGGCTTCTGCCCACGCACAAAGGGCCCAACTAAGTGGCCTCCTCTCAAGTGATGATGATGATGATCAGGAAACCAATTTGGAGTTCCTCCTAATTCTATTATTTTAAACCAATTATTCATGTTTCAGTATTCACTATCTATCTAAGTACTAATTAGGTTAAAGAAATACTATTCTGATATTGAGATGTGTTTGATGTTATTTGGTATTGCGTTGTCCACTATGTTCATAAGGTCATTAACTCCCAATATATATTCACAAAAGGTTGCTTACTACAAAATATTGACGTGATGATTTGATAAAATAATATCTACGTCAATCGACAATGGGCACAATTCGATTGAAACAATCGATCATTCTAGTGCGGAATAAATGAAGCAACAATATTTATAGTTAATAAATCCTAATTCACCTTCAACTGAACAAAACATCACCTGGAAATTGTTGGTGGTGGACAACGACATGCCAATTTTATAATCAACTTTGGTACTTGTATGATATGAATGACAATTATAGTTCATATATTTGGCAATAGTGCCGAGATAATTTTATTCTCTCCATCACCTACAGATATATATGCGATTGGAAATTCGATTTCGTAGATGAAAACATTCAACCTGACGTCGCTAATATGAACGTCCAATACTGTTTTCTTGCGGGTAAAGTGTTATTATAATGCGAACTCGTTAAATTAAATAGACATTGAACTGGTGGACGCCTCTGAATAATTTAGTTTATTATTTAAAATAGTTTATACAAACACTTGGTACAGTTCTAATAATAGAAATAGCTGAATGACTCCACATTATCGCTATGCGGTCGATGATGTAAATCGAGTACATCAGAATTCGAGTCCATACCTTAGAAATTATCCAGATATCCATGCTCACATAATTGTGCGTATGCTATGCTTCAAATATACAGTAGACAGGACTGGAGACATACATATCGTTTATCAT
The DNA here is from genome assembly GCA_958510875.1 of Endomychus coccineus. Lineage (NCBI taxonomy): Eukaryota > Metazoa > Arthropoda > Insecta > Coleoptera > Endomychidae > Endomychus > Endomychus coccineus. Next base: position 6,661,247 of record OY294069.1, on the reverse strand, counting down.
ATGCTACGAACCAAATATGTTCATTTATTCTGTTATTGACTATTTCTTAATCAATAATATATTCAATTTGTGCATTATTTTATCGTATTTGCAGAATATCTGGGCTAAGGCCTGAAGAGTATATAATGTGAAACAGTTATATAAAATCAGTAACCAAATCAAATGATTTTCGAAGAGTAACTTTGCCACGCACAGTATTTATCTCCGGAAACACATTTCTACTTATATTTATGCGATTTATATGTTCTTCTTCGAGAAAAGTTATATAGGGTGATACATTTTAATTAATAAGTGGAGGAATATTGATTTTAAGGTCTTATTTATTTACATTTTGTCAAAACAGTCAACACACATAACTCCATAAGGTAAAAGACTGTCTATGTTCAAAAGACAAATGAGTTGCATTATTTACCAAAACATGGCGGAAGCAATTAAAAAACGGATAAACGGGGTTGTCGCCACTATAAATAACTTCAATCAAAAACAAGAGGTAACACGTTCTATGTGAATGCAGATCTGAGATATTCGGCAAGGCACACATCTAATAGGTCTGAGAACAAAAACTCAACCATCAGAATCATCGTCAATTTAAAAATTCTGAACTTAATGGGTGAACTATAATCAGAAATTAGCCACAATAGACCACAAGGTCGCGATGGAGGGATCGATGTTCGGCAAGTATTTAATCAAAATTGAATCTTGATTCTGTAGTATACGAGCTGACCTATTATAAGCATCTGTTGAACGAGGATAACTACTGACCTGGAAATTTGACTGTAAACCTAGAGAAATAAGATAGATCTATTTAATGAAAATATTTTCAAAATGATGACATTTCTGGTTGTATCTAATTTTACCATCATAATCTTTGCTGTGAAACTGTAATTTTTATTGAGATATTTAACTTTTAAGATACCTAAGTTTTCTGTTAAAAAATTTGAAAAGAATTAATATCTTGGAAAATATTATTAAGCTATTGCATATAGTTTTATCGCGGGATTTGAGCGCGGCGACCGAATCAAGAAATTCCGTAACGAAAAATAATGTAAGACCTAAACACCTAACATGTGTCAAATTAATTAATTAATTTGAAGTTTCTAAAAGTGAGAAATTTCGCTATTTTAAACGAATGTTATAACACTCTAGCGCTTTAGACTCCGGGATTTTCACGTGGCCTATCGAAATTAGAAGGTTCGAATTATCTAAAAACATAATTGCATGAACTCCAGACGTCCTATGTAATTAGATACGAACGAAATCATTTTGACATATGCCTCTAGGAGCTCGCTACGTGTCAGTTAGGGTTTATACGTTAGACGCGCGTAGCAGAGACCGGAGAGTACCTGTTTCTATTAAGCTATTGCATATATTGCATATATTGCATATATTGCATATAGCTTTTATCGCGGGCTTTAAGCGCGGCGACCGAATCAAGAAATTCCGTAACGAAAAATAACAGGAACTCGTTTATGTTGCGCTCTCTCGGGTGACTAATATTGAAAAATTGTATATCACGACAAAAAACGATAATTCTACATTCAAGTTTTATAATAATCGAAGGCAAGCTGCATCGACTACATCTTTGTTGCAAGAATTCAAAAGACTGCCTTTAAATAGTGTTCAGACGACAGCTCAAAGTGTCTTAGATTTCCTTAGTAATAGAAATGGCATTTCAATTATGACTTTCAATTGCCAAAGTCTAAATAGTCACAAATACGATTTACAAGATTCAGTTACGAGACAAACAAATGTGTTACTTCTTACCGAATCTTGCATGGCGCATGATAATCCGATTGAAATACCTAATTTCAATTGTATTGTTCAATTCAAACGAGATACTGTTCCAAAAGGTGGGGTAGCTATTTACCAAAATAATAATAATGTAACTAATATTATGACTCCGAATATTGAAATAAATATTGCACACGTTAGCGATGTTAATGTTAGGCGCTCATTTGTTGGAGATATTTGTGCGTGCTTATGCAAACTTAGAAATGGCCTACACATAGTCATGGTAGCAATTTACATTTCTCCGAATCCAAAATTGGACGAGGTAGAGCATTTTATTCATCGCACTTTACTGGAGTACACTGAAGAAGGGTCGAAAATACTTGGTACAAATGGTAATAAATTTCCACTTATCTTGGCTGACGATTTCAACATCAACTTCGCTGATAAAAAATCAGAGCGGTTGACAACTTTTCTTTCGGAAAAATTGAATTTGAAAATGAATAATGATCCACAAGAACCCACAACAAAATATGGGACCACCATTGACGCAGTATTTTCCAGATATTTAGAGGATATCAAGTCTCAAACTTATGTCTCTTATTTCAGTTACCATAAACCTATAGTTTGAATGATAACAAATTCCTAAATAACCTACATGTATTGTAAGATAATAAAAATATTTTAAACGATATTAACTTCTCATTTATTCAATAAAAGAAAAAAATTTGTTTTCTTATCGGTCACCACGCTCAAAAAGTGTAACTTGAATTAATATCAAAGAAAAAAACTTGAATTAATATCAAAGAAAAAAAAAATACTGCATAAATTGAAAATAAATAAATAATTATAATTGCATAAGTTGAGAAAAAATGCTATGCAATAGCTTCACCGCGGCAGTCCCCGACTGCCACACGTTTTTTTCTTTGGAGAAGCTCTGATAAAAGAATGTGTCGTAAAATACAAAAAATGGGGTGTTCTATTTAATATAACAAAGTTAGGGTTAACGTCCGGTCCAACCGAAAATGCCAATATTCAACAGATCATATTCATTTTAGGTAAATACTCAAATTTTCAGATAAGTGATTATTTTCATTCAACAGATACTTCTAATAGACGGCCAAAAAATCAACATGTACACTTTCGTGGAAGCGTAAGCTGAAATTGCGCTCTGTCTGATATGCTGAGACAGTTCACTCACATTTTATTATTAAACAATTTTAACGTGGTGGTGGTTCAAGCATAGTTTCAGTTGAAAAAAAACGAGATTGATGGAACTGAATCTCCTCGTTTAGAAAGTCCAATCTGGTTTGTTCTTCAAAAACTATGAAAAATATTATTTGCATAGTAAATTACAGTGCAAATGTAATGTATCAACAAATTTAATTTATTCGGTTCTAAGCCTACCTAAGCTTCTCTCCTCATAATAGATAACCACCACACATTATTCAAATCTATTGGATACCGTTCACAAACACTGTATTATGCTTCCAGTTTCCCTCGAGACGGGAATCATGTGTCACTATCACAAAATGCACCGAACTGATAAAGTGCCCATTAATGCCGTATAGATAATAGTATTATTTGATTCATCAATAACACAGTTTAAAATCGCTAAAGAACGTTAAACTCGTACTGTGTGTCCACTGTCTGAAATATCGTGGAGTTTCAATTAACGAAGCATTTAAATGAATTCGTTTGTAGTTTCAGTAGCGTAGATAACGGAACGAATGATTCGGTTCGATTGTTAGCAGCTTTGAGAAATTGATAAAATATATCGCCGGGCATTTCTTGTTTTTCGAAAGAGAGAATATTATTTTATATTCTTACTTTTATCATAGATGGTTTTGCTATGATTACTTACTTCGAGTATATTTAAAAGAAAATTACACACTTTACTTCAGTAGAAATGCAAAATGTTTATCTACTGAGACCAAAATTATGATGTTTCACATCATTATTCAACCTCATTTTTATTATTGGGCATCTAAAAATTGAATAGAATTAGCCATTACGTGATGAAAATCCATTACCTACCACCCTGAATAAAACAACTTTTATTTCAGTTTTGTTGAGTCTAATAGATTGATATGTCCCTCAAATTTCTATATTATGACTCGATCGACCCATGTAAAAGTTATCACACTTTAAAAAAGTTAATTTATGTACCCCTTTTTTATCTTTAGTCTTTATTTTATGTTATTGTCTTTGTATGGGGATACATATTATGTATGTTTAGATTCAAGTTGAATATTTCGAAAATAGAGAATGTAATGTTTTGGTTGCTAAAACAATCATCTAAGTCCATCATCTGTTCCTCGAACGAGATCTGGAAATGTTGCAAGTTAAATAAAAGTAAATGTAAAATAATATTTACTTTAGTTATTTGCTCAGTTTCACTCAATCCAACGACTATGTTCAATATCACGACCCTCAACCTTTATTTGATTATGTTTGTAACTGCTTCTGGAAACTTGATCCTTGCCATGTTTAATTTACCATACATTTCAATTCCAGTATAGAATTGTTTACAAACTAACAAGAGCACATTATGTACCTAAGCTGGAAAGTCAATTAGCCTCTGAATTGCTTCTTTTATGATATTCTGGTTTAAACAAATAATTCAATTATTTACTTCATTTAACTGTTGACCCCAATTTTTATGTTGTTTTATTGAAAACATGCATGTTTTGAAAATGAGCTGTGGAATTCGACCTTGCAATGACCCCAGTATTTTCCACTGCAATAAGAGCGAGATTATGTAAGGGTTTGAAGCCCTCTACTCTCGTAATCTCCTATGAAAATAGAGGGTGCGTGTTACTCTAGATAATATGAACCTTTTTCGTCAGTGTAATTTATTTTAGTTTGTGATCCGATATTCTTTGTTTGGCTTGTAATATGATATCTTATAGATAATGCCTACAATCGTAAATATACTTTGGAAGGTCTTGTGATATGTTAGAACCCACACGCAATTTTATCGTTCATTTTAAAAAATATTAAAGTTTCCATAAAAAGATATATTCATATTTAGTCCTTCATCAGAATACAGGATGATCAACAAGCTAAAGCTATTAACCTCGATCTAATATTGACATCCATTACCAATATGATTCATTTACCGAAAACAGTCAAATAATCTATTTCCTTCACGGAATGTTGAAAAGTTGAAAATAGTCAATTTATTCAGAGTTAAATATTACTAAACATTTCCATTCTCGATACCATCGGTCTCTATTTAAATAATAGATAATATCGAAATGTGTTTAAATAGCTGCCGGCTAACCAATTAATTAATTTGCAGTAATTGCAACAATATTTGGATAATGGAAAGCTGAGTAGCGCAGTGCAGTCCGCCACTGATTTAGGGGTCGAGGCCACGCAACACAAAGTGATGCATTGGTGACTCTCCCACTTGCGTTTAAAAACATATGTTGATGACTTTGTCTGTCTAGTCAGAATAGGAATATATGATGTGTATCTGCTAACTGCTATCTGCCGCAGTCAGCAAGCGGAATAGCGACATTGTGTTAATATCATCTCCCACGTATTTATATTATATATATAACACCCATTCTACAACTTAATCGAATATATTCTGAACTGTGGGATCCTGCAGAAATAAAAGGCTCATGCAACTGTTCGTCTTAGTCATTGGCATCTTCAGTTTTTTAGGAATCGACAGTATTCATTATTTTCAACACGAATCTCTTTTCTTTTACCAGGCAGTCGGCTTATATGATTAAATAAAGTATCTTCTTTTTAAATTAATTTTCTGGTGAAATCGATGATGTGTCATCACGACATTATTACATGCAAATTCAGCATTACAGAGCGGGTAGCGACAGGCATTAACTTCCCTCACTCGTACAAATGATTAGAAACTGTTAAATATGAGAAATACGTCAAAATCTGTCATTGAAAATCTATTAGAAGTTTTACTTCTCTATTTTTTATACTTAGGTATCTGTTATTATGTTGTGCTGTCACGTAAATTGTCAATATCATTGATGAATCAACCTCACTTTCATGATTGCAGAGAGAAATAATTTGTACCTGAAAAATAAAACTGATGGCGCCACAATCGGAAATCTCATGTAACTGATGTACTATCTTTAACTACCGGGACACCAAAAATTATCTTGGTCAAGGGTGGTTGTGGAATCTAGAACGTGTGTCTTACTTTACGTTTGAAATAATTATGTCACAATGACATCAATAATCTACAAATTTCATACCTATTTATTTCAGTTGTAAAACAATAATGAACTACAAACTATGAAATAATGTTGTGAACTTTGAACCTTTTCAGAGGTCGTGATAGCCACAATCCGGGTCACTGTTTTGAAATAGTTAATTTTCCGTAAATCGAATGACGTTCACGTGAGAAGCCCGTAGCACGCGAGTTAGAAAAGTGCAAACTGGTTGTATCTAATACGGCTTTACGACTTTTCGCGTGCCATTTTCCCTACATGTAGTTAGATTTAGTATCGGACCGTCCCGACGGCCCTTCTTTTTTCGATAAATGTCCATTTAATAGGAAAATTTAATTAAAACAGTTTGAACTATTCTCAGATCTCAGCTACTCTCGTCTAACGTGCGACGTACCAAAGGGAATTTTCTCGTGATTGAAATATACACGAAGCGGATATAAGCTAGCGGCCCATAGCCGAAAACACTTTATTACAACTGGCGCCGCCCGCACAGGGCACGAAACGGACCCAAATTAACAAGACCGAGGTAAAATGTATATACTCTAACTTACGCGCAGCGAGCTCCTCGAAGCGTATGTCAAAATGATTTCGTTCGTAGCTAATTACATAGGACGTCTGGCGGTCATACAATTATGTTTTTAGATAATTCGAACCTTCTAATTTCGATAGGCCACGTGAAAATCCCGGAGTCCAAAGCGCTAAAGACTTCTGAGTGTTACAATATTCGTATAAAATTGCCAAATTTCGCACTTTTAGAAACTTCAAATTAATTATGACATAATTATTTCAAACGTAAAATAAAGACAAACGTTTTAGATTCCACAACCACCCTTGACCAAGATAATTTTTGATATCCCGGTAGAATGCATTAAGCTTTCAGACTGATTTGTCATTCAGTTCTGTTTAGACACCCACAGAAAGCAAGCAAGCCTGAAGATTTGTAAACATGGAAATAACTGAATTTCGCGTCTTGATTAAACACTATTTTTTGCGTGGAAAAAAACATTACGCAAACCAAAACATTACTTGTTAAACATTATGGGGACTCCTTACCATAGATTGGAACGATTCACAAGTGGTTTACTGATTTTCGTTGTGATGGTATGACCACAAATGACCACCAAATAAATCATTTCTTATTTCATTTTTTAGTAATTTTTCACCTTGCCTCGTATGTAACAAACTTATACGAACCGGAAATTTAACATAATATGAGAAGTTATTTTCGATTAGAATGCAACTAAGAACATAGTGTTGATAATAAAAAATTTGTCTTGGGAAAATCAATTCAAACAATCATAACGTTTAATTCAATCAATATTAATGTTAAATACCTTATTGTTTTCATTATACGTAACATTCTACAGAAAATTAAACTCATCCGTTGAAAGCAGGTGAATGTATATTGTTCAAATTCTCACTAACCGAATATCATGTTTTTTTTTGCAGTGCTATGAAAATTCTCCTGCAGAAATTACCCAGACCTTGGATAGTCGATGAAAAGAAAGACGATGGTTACACAGCGTTACATCTCGCAGCTCTAAACAATCACGTTGAAGTGGCCGAGCAGCTAGTCCTTAATGGAAAAGCTAACATGGATCTCCAAAATGTCAACTTACAAACAGCCCTCCACCTCGCAGTCGAACGACAACACACTCAAATCGTGAGAGTAAGTAATCGAACAAAAGATATTTCACCACACGCACGTTTTTCATAAATTGTCATTTTTCGTTAATTATGTGCTTCGCACGAAAAAACGAATCGCAATTTTCACCTCTTCATTACTGTTTAATTGTTCGTAATACCCATGGAGTATAATAAACGATTATTCATCCATGCTAATACCTAATTTGTTGAACGAAATTGTGAAATTTCAGCAAATATCGTTTGGACAATGATTACGACAAATCTTTGATCAATAATTTTATTTCGGAACAAAAAAGAAAATAGGAACGCAACCAACTAACCTAATTAGAATGATTACCTTCAAATAGTTGAATAAAAATCAAAAATTTCACTTATCATCCTTTAATTATTAATAAATTCCATAATTTATTTGCTAAATTTGCAAAAAACTAGTTTATAGATCAATTACAAGCTAAAAAAACCGTTTAGGCGACATCTTTGATAAAGTTTCCTACAAAATCTATTGTGTTTAAAATGGTATGTGGGGCAAGCTAAAGGAACATTTTAACTCGTTATAAAGAACATTTTGCACATATAAAGAAAAATAATGGTAAAAATCAGCGTTAGGCGAACGTATTTTGAATAGAGGTCACACCATTTGTCAAGAAAGTTTATTACTTTTAAAAACAGTACGGGCAAATATCTAGGTAATTTGATCTAGGGATGGAAAAGTAAAAACGAAAAAGCAATTTATTAACTTCCACTTTATCTCCAGCTGAGGGTTATTTCTTGTTTACATTATTAACCCCAAATAGTATTTAAACCTGCCGAAAGGTTTTCAGTACTTTAACAGTATTTTTAGTGTATAAGCGTGATTATTTCTTATTTATAGTGATATATAATGTGTTATAAACGACAAATAGTATGACTTGTAAATTAATATATTATTGGTCTCTGAATCACATTTTTTCCTACCTCCCACGCGGAATTGTATTGATTGATTCAAGAATAAGAATTGAATATTAATCTTATTTGCCTCTTCCAGTTACTCGTTAGAGAAAGTGCTGATTTGAATATAGCCGATAAAGATGGCGATACGCCACTCCACGAAGCATTAAGACATCATACGCTATCGCAATTACGTCAACTACAAGACGTGCAAGACGTTGGAAAATTGCTGATGGGTCTGGGCACTCAAGGGTCTGATAAAAAATCGTCCGCGAGCATCGCCTGTTTCTTGGCGGGCAACGGGGCCGATCTTACGATCAAAAATAAAAAGGGCCAAACCCCTTTGGATCTTTGTCCGGATCCGAATCTGTGTAAAACGCTCACCAAATGCCACAAAGAGAAACAGAGCGGCGAAATGGAAATGGGACCGAATCAAAACAACCAGAACACCAACATCACTTCCACTCTGGACGAATGTCTCGTATGTTCCGATGCCAAAAGGGACATCCTGTTCCAACCTTGCGGACACGTTTCCTGTTGTGCCGGTTGCGCTCCGAGAGTTAAGAAATGTCTGTTATGCAGAGAATCCGTTTCTAGCAGAATCAAAGTGAGTACCACCGATCACAAATAATTCTTTTTAGGTTAAGAGGCGAAGGGTTTTTTGTTTATTTTTTTTTTGATAGTCTGATAATAATAATAATAAGTAATCTATATTCATGAGACCAAAATAAATATGGTATAGAATGTGTCAGGACAGATAGGTACAAAATTGAGATAATGCTACATATATATTTAAATAGTTATAGCTGAGTATTAAAATGTTCCAATTTGGAGTAATAACATTTTTCTATGAGACGTGATTTTAGTGTGTTTTTAAAACTCCAGTAATCGAGTTTCCCTAAAAATTTTGCGGAACATGGTTATAAATTCTGATTTATTCGTTTTTCGTGGTTCTGTAGATCTGAGTTAGTTGTTTGGTCTTGTAAGAGAATGTGTTTATGATGAGTTTCATAATTGAGCAAAAAACTTTGTTCCTGAAAAAACTCTTCATAAAGTTTCTTAATGAAGCACATTCTAGGATATAAATTGAAGATATGGTTAGTATTTTGTGTCTTATATAAAATATGGTCTCATGATTCTCGATATTTAAGCTTAAGGATATTTCTTTTTGCAGTACTTTGATTCTATAAATGTCTGTTGAGTCACCCCAAAAAATTATAGCATATTTGGATACAGAATTTGCGTATGAATTATATGCTAACAGAGTAATTTCGTTGTCATTTGATCAATATGACTCTTCCACGTTTGTCTAGAGTCGATGTAGAGCCCCAAGAATTTCATATCATATATCGACGTTAATCCAATTTTGTTACATTCAAGTTTTATTTGCTTCGGACGTGCATGTGAGGAATCAAATTACACCATTTCACTTTTTTCTACATTTAAGTCTAATATATTTGTCTCAAACCAATCCTTCAAAATTTGCAATGACTGCTCTATTTAAATTTGTAAGGCTTCATCTGTTTCCGCAATGATTATAGCAGTAGAGTCATCAGCAAAACAGACTATATTTTTAATCAATTCGGGTAGGTCATTTATATAGAGCAAGAATAGAAAAGGTCCCAAAGTTGAGCCCTGTGAAACTCCCTGCAATGTACAATTCCAGTCTGAATGAGACTCATGGCGGTTATTTGTAATTACTATTTTCTGTTTTTTATTTGAAAGATACGTTTTAATTAGGTTAGATTAGATAATTAAAAAGAATGTTAATTTGTTAATTTTTTCAGGTTTATAGTCTGTTCAGTCAGATTTCAGGAAACTTAACTAATTATAAAAAATGGATCTTCATATTTGTCTGTACATTGGTCTGTCCGCTTTTTGTATAATTCATTTTTCCAACCGGACAACCCTGCAAGTGAATGCAACGTTGAATGTTTCAGGATAATTCATGAGAGTTGAAAAATAAATTGAACAACTTTTTTTTTTGGTTTTTCAATCCATTTTGACCAAATTTGGTGTACGCCATATATGTGGCGTAATATGTTGATCGTATTCAACTTATTCCAACTGATAATGTATTATTTACAGATTGAAGAATGTTTGGTGTGCTCAGACAAAAAGGCAGCCGTGTTATTTAAACCGTGCGGTCACATGTGCGTTTGTGAGAGCTGCTCGCAAATCATGAAGAAATGCGTCATGTGTCGATCGCAGATCGAACTGATGGTACCTTTGACTGTTTGTAGCGGAGGATTGGGTACAATATCGGAAGTGAAAGCGGATATCGAGGAAGAAGTTAAACCCTCCACCAGTGAAATTGTTCAATTACAAGGACCGTTGATGAACAACGGTGGACGTGATACAACTAACTCTAATGATATACAAAAATTACAACAACAACTGCAGGATATTAAGGAACAGGTAAACATTTTTATTGTTTTCCTAACAATTCTGCCATCTATGATTTGCACTAACATCGACTAATATAATAATAATATCAGTAATGTTAATTATTAAGGTAAATTTAAACAAACTATCTGTTTACAGACAATGTGTCCTGTATGTTTGGACCGGCTCAAGAATATGATTTTCCTGTGTGGACACGGACTTTGTCAAATGTGCGGAGATCAAATGACTGAATGTCCAATATGCAGAAAAGCCGTAGAAAAGCGAATTTTACTCTATTAGCACATTCTAACATGTAGGTTATTAATATTCTATTATTTTCTCGTAATGTTTAATAAGTTGGTGTTTTTGAATGACTTATTTGTTTCGTAATCGCATATATTTCATACTCGTACATTAATAGCGCACCACAAATGTTGCAGGTTGCAATAGATTTGTCATGCATTCAAACAGGCGCATTGTGATACACGGTGCGAATGCGCTCATCAGTTGTAGCAAAAAAGCAGATCATCACGTTAATTGCGTATTTTTGAAGCTAAAATATGACAATTTAGCCTAACTTACCTACAAAAAATGCCTCTCTTAAAAGATACAGACTGTAAAAGTTGAAATGTGAAAATTTTTGGTAACATTTCCTCAACCGTGTTATTGTAAAAAATGCCCAAAAAGCAATCGTACAAGCTAGAGGGAGGGATTACTTGTTCCCACATTATTTTGACGTTCGCCAATGAACATTAGCTTCCGGTGTCGTGAAGTAAAATTGTGTTTAAACAATTTTTTTACTCTTGAAAACTTTTCTTAAAACTCTTCTTTTTAGAGATAAATTCCATGTTTGAAAGTCATGCAACGCTAAAGAAATAACCGCTGAGAAATTGGGTTTGAATTTTATAAATTTTTTAATTTCAAATTAAAATTGGGCAAGAAATAATTTGTAGATAATTTTCTGAGACAGGTCCTAACTAATTTCATACAGAGTGTCTTATAAACTAGGACCAGTTCTTGAAAAAGAATAGACCCACTAAATTATTTAATATTTTGACTTATATTTTTCATGCCCTCACGAAAACCACGGATTTTTCAAAGCATTACATTTTCTTTATTAAAAGAGACAGGTGGACATGCCAAGCAATTAATGTCTGTTTCTATTTTACTGAGTTAAAAAAAAATTTTATGAAAAAGGATAAATTTTTTAAAGTTTCGATAAATAATCTACAAATTATTCCTTGTTAGCTTAATTGTAATCCGTCACTGCGGCTATTTCCTAATGTTGCACGACTTTCAAAAATGGAATTTATGTCGAAAAAAAATCGTTTTGAAAGAAGTTATCAAGAGTAATAAAATTTAACTTTACGCACATTAATTGGCGTACGTCTCTCCCCCTAATTTCTACGATTAATTTTGAATGTCGTTTACAAGAATACCCTTGAGGGTATGAAATTATAAGAAGTATCCCTACCAAATGTTAAACTGGTAATTGACAACATTATTGCCAAAAAAAAATCAACAATTTGTAGTCTATATCTTTGAAGGGAGGCATTTTTGTACATATGGAATGAGCTACTTTTTTGTTACACTCTGTATATTGCCACCGTAACGATTTACCGAAAGTTTTCTGTCGCTCTAGCAATATAGGATATTAAGTATATGGCAAACTGTAATCATTAATTTTTCTTATCCGCTCCCGTAACTATTTTATTTCGATTGAAACTATATATACTTTATAATATATACTTTAGTAATTTAATGCATTAATTTTTATATGGAACTTTTGAATACATTCTATGTTAATATATTACCGATTTCGAGGGTCGAATATTGTTATTTTATTGTTAATAATCAAGTATTTTGTATATTAATTTTAAATTTGCGAATATTAATTGGATCAGCTTGTAGAATTAAGTAGCAAATTTTCGAATGTTTTTTCTACCTAAAATATGTGATTTTTCTTAATGTGAGGAAAAATTTATTAATCTGCTTTTGTAAATCTCCTATATATTTATTCATCAAGAATTGATCTACTTTTCTACATTAATTTATGATTCATCTGAGTTGTTGAAAAGAACACTGTAATAATTTCTGTATAAGTTAGTTATATTGTATATTATACTCAGCACTCTTGTTAGGAAATTGTATGTTATATAATTTTATTATTATCATGTAATTGTGCTAATCTAACATTTAATTATCACTGGAAACAACTATTATTTGTTTAATAATAATTTAGAACTATTTATTTAATGCCAATGTATTTTTGAATAATGTTTTAGCACATACTGATCTAATGTATAACTCGATTTTAATTTAATTTTAATTTTACTTAAACAAAATTTAAGTAAATTATGATTTATACAGTATTTATAAATTATTCAAAAATATTATGGTCTGAAATATACTACCGCTCAACCAAGAGCATTTGTTAATTATCATTTAATGTCTTAATTGTTAAATAATTATGTATTTAATTTGTCTTCAATAAAAGAATGTCAAAATTGTTTTGAGCAAAAATTATACAGATTGCGTTGACTACCAGATCCAACCATTGGTCACCAGATGGTGCCTTAAAACTAATTGCCTCGGCTACATCTATTAACCTATCTATTATTCTAGCGACATCTATTGAGTAATCTTTGAACTAATGAATGTAGTTCACTCTTTTTAAAATAGGTGGCGCTACATTACAGTGACCTGTAAATTGATTTTTCATTGCCATCTTCTGATTAATGTCTGAACTAGTCTTATATTAGTTTGAGCGATGATCGCTAGATGGCGCGCTGTACCAGTTATTGCAGCTCTATTGGAAATTACTGTGATTCTAGTGACATCTATTGAGTGATCTTTGAACTAATGTATTTGTTAGTTCATTCTTTTTGGAACAGATAACGCTACATACATTACAGTTACCTGTAAATTGATTTTTAATCGTTATCTTACGGGTAATGTTTGAACCAATCGTATTTTAGTTTGGTTGTTGATCAACAGATGGCGCTTTAACTAAAGTCTTGATATTACAGTTATCTGTAAATTAATTTTCAGCGACATCTATTGAGTGATCTTTGAACTAATGTATGTATTAGTACATTCTTTTTGGAACAGATGGCGCCACACATATTACAGTTGCCTGTAAATTGATTTTTCAGCGTTATCTTACGGGTAATGTTTGAACCAATCGTATTTTAGTTTGGTTGTTGGTCAACAGATGGCGCTTTGACGCTGTTGGAACATCACCGAAACCGATTCTAGCGCCATCTATTGAGGGTTCTTCAAACTAAAGTATTTATATTACAGTTATCTGTAAATTGGTTTTCAGCGTCATCTTTTGAGTGATGTCAAAACTACAACTAAAATAATGATACTTGCGCCATCTGTTAAGTGATTTCAGAACTATAGTATTATTCATTTTGTGGCCCATATCTCGTTTCTACTTCTAAATCAAAACTTTATACCATCAACGTAATTTTAATGTATTGATCATACAATAACTAGTTATACCAATCACAGGAGCCTATCATTTCTATTATTATTAGGCGATTATGATTTTTTTTTTATAAACCACTGAACTAATTGTGAATTATTTTGATTTTGAAACTACTAAGACACATAGTGTTGTAATAATTCTTCATCCACTGGTTTCAAGATCACTCTGTCCCTCAAATTGACTACCCATCCAGGGTTTAAACCGTAAAATATTTGCCTTGGATCCTTTCTTTCCGTTAGCATCCTGTAATCTGGCATGTCTTCAATTTTTTGCAAATTGTAGCCAAACTTTTGGGCTAGAACCAACCTTTCCATAGATATTTTCTCAGGATCGGCTAAGTAACCTCTTTTTGCTGGGTCAGAATAATATTCGATTGCATCAGGTGGTGGGATCATTCTTCTTGGGATTGGAACACCTGTAAATACTACCATATTAATTTTTATACTTACAAGAATACTTAATTTGCGTTTTTCTCACGAAAAAAATTTGGGTAAACATAAAAATCTTATTGAAAGTAGATAATACAAAAAAAAATCATAATTGGGGCCAAACATCATAACATCGATTTGAAGAAATAAAAGTTGATTGGCATTGGTTTCAATGCTAGTTTCATAAGGTAATGAGTAAAAATTAACAATTATTACAATGCCTCTTGCTACATTTCATAGAATTTTAATTAATTAGGGATAAATTCTGAATAATTTTCTGTATTTTATTTTCCAATGTTCCAATTTTTGCTTCTATAATAATTCTAATAAATTCTTGTTAATTTCAATAATTAAAATTTTGAAATTTTACCTGTAACTACAATGAGGTGGACTTTAAAGTGATTAATCACATGGTTGCAAGAACATGTTTCTTTCATAATTACCAATTATTTCTAGCAACAATGAATTAGTTTCCAATTGATGAATTATACAGGAGATAGATTCAGATACAGTAATAGCTAGTTTCACATGAGTAAAACATACATGCATGACAAATACCAAGAATTGTTCACTTTGTAATGACACTACAATACAAATATATGTGCAAAAGTGGTACATATTATTGATCAAAGTATTTTTTAAGCAGCCACCTGCTGAAAATAAAGCAAAGTACAACTTATCAATTAGTTATTTTGATCTCACGATAATAGTAACGCCTGACCAAAAGTATGATATTAGTTGCAGATTGGAAGAAAAACCAAATTAGAGAATTATTTTCAAAAAAAAAAACTTACCCTTCTCAAAGAACTTCTTTGTGTTGAGCATGGCTTGTAAGCTGTGTTGGTCATAATAAGCAGTAGTTATAACTCCACCTGCTCTTTCTACAGCAGCAATCACTTGATCACTAGCCCATTGCACCTCGATGTTGATTTTGGCTTCAAAAATATCAGCTCCTTCATCTGTTAAATTGATTCCAAACTCATGTTTATCTGGCGATAACTTGTACAAGCCAGTATTGAGAATAGCAACTAAATCTATGGGCTTAGAAATATCAATCCTATTGGTATCGATAAATGTCTGCAGGTCTTGCATAGATAAGGGTGGATACTGCCTTTTCAAACTGAAAAATTACATTTATAAATCAAGAGAATTAAAATAATACCAGAAGACTTACTGGTGGCCTTTGTAGTATGGTTCAAAAGGAAAACGCATATAGAATGGATTATTCCCCGTTTCATATCCTAATCTCATGAAGTTTTGTCTCTGGCCAGAACCCTTATTTCCATCTCCATGGTAATCACCACCGTGTTGACCTCGTCCTCGCTTTCTCCCCTATAAGAAAATGAGAACTAATTAAAACATCCCAATTTGTAACTGTAGCTACCTACTAATCGTGATCCAGGGTTGTCCCTTAAATTCGCGAGAGATACTCGTGGTAAATATTTGAGCAAACTCAAAGCTTTATCCACGGCATTATTTGCCATTTTCACAATACAAAATTAAGTCAAGTTCATTTATATTCAACTATCTTTTTTGTTTCAAAATTGGTGAGCTTAATAATAATTTTTATTAACCTCAAAGCATTTGAATGAAAATCACCTACGACATAGAAAAATATAACCTATTCTCTGAATACTATTTATTCTCTGCGATAAACTACCAGAACATAAGAAATGCATCATCGAACAAAGCTGGAATACTCTATGAACGTATAACCTGAAAGTTCTATAGACTGGTTATAGAAAAATTATATATTCAAGATGAGGTTATAGTACAGAAAAAGTAATTATGTATTTGTGGTTTCATTTTAATCAAAATCACATGACGTTTGACATAGCACCCAAGTCACAAGATATTGACATTTGGGTATCACCAGATTCAATTGGTTAAGAGGGTTTGGTTTTGGAGTCATTTTAAAAGATATTGAAATGAAGGGGTGTTTGTTCAATGTAGACGCTGGTTATTTAGAGGGTTTGTGTAGGGGTTTCAAGTGCGGAATTCTGAAGCAGTCGGATTATTTGAATCTAGTTCAGTGTGAAACATTGGAAGGTAAGTACATTTGTAATTGGATCAAGGACCAAGACAGACCCTAACATGTATTTCTTATTACATTAGATCTCAAATTGCATCTCCAAGGAACTGATTATGGAACATTTCTGGCCAATGATCCATCCCCATTGGCAGTATCTACAATTGATAACAGGCTGCGAGAAAAATTGGTGATCGAATTCCAACATATGCGAAACCAAGCTGTAGAACCCTTGTCAACTTTCCTCGACTTCATCACATATAGTTACATGATTGACAATATAATTCTATTGATTACTGGTACCCTTCATCAACGCCCCATTGGGGAACTCATTCCAAAATGTCACCCTTTGGGTAGTTTCGAACAGATGGAAGCTATCCATGTAGCATCTACACCTGCTGAATTATACAATGCTGTTCTGGTCGATACTCCCCTAGCCCCGTTCTTTGTTGACTGCATCAGTGAACAGGATTTGGATGAAATGAACATTGAAATTATCCGTAATACTCTGTATAAAGCTTATCTGGAGGCATTTTATCAATTCTGTAAGGACATTGGAGGAACCACTGCTGATTGCATGTGTGAAATTTTAGCAGTAAGTATCATATTCGTTAATTTCCTGTTACTTTTCTATGTATCTTCTATGTTGAAAAATTTGATTCTTGTTAATAAATACTAATAAATATATCTAAAATGATATTGCATGACCCCAAAAAATAGCAGCTATAAATCAATCGCATACTTTTTAATATTCATACATGTACATCACTGAACTATTTCAAAACTACTAATATGATTATGGGGAAATGACAGTAATGATAGCACATCGTTATTATTTAATAGAAACTATTTTGAAGATCCCCATTCTTTCTCTATCACAAACATACAATGTCACCACATAAAAATAAGGACAAACTCTTTCATTACAGTTTGAAGCCGATCGTCGAGCAATAATGATCACCATCAACTCGTTCGGAACTGAATTAAGCAAAGACGACAGAGCCAAGCTATACCCTCGTTGCGGTCGATTGAATCCAGACGGTTTGGGGGCGTTGGCTCGTGCCGAAGACTACGAGCAAGTGAAAGCTGTTGCGGAATATTATGCTGAATATGCTAAATTATTCGAAGGGTCTGGTAATAATCCAGGAGATAAGACTTTAGAAGACAAATTCTTTGAATATGAGGTAATTCAGAAAATCGCAAAATTAATACATTTCTAATAAATTATTTTTCACCAGGTGAGGTTAAATGTAAACGTGTTCATGCAGCAGTTCCATTACGGAGTTTTCTATTCGTATTTGAAATTGAAAGAGCAGGAATGCCGCAATATTGTATGGATCGCAGAGTGTGTCGCCCAAAAACACAGAGCCAAAATTGATAATTACATTCCAATTTTTTAATCAATTTATTGTTTTTGTAAATATTTTAGCTACTTCCGTTTACTGTTATACATATTCCATCCTTTCCCATGTTATTATTGGTACTATTTAGTTGTTTAAATGTCAGAGCTATGTAAGATCTAATTGAATGTAATTTAGGGTAGTCTATAATTCTGTATCCATTAGATTCAATAAAAATAAACTATAGAAGATTTTTCATTTTCACATTGAACAAAACATGATTCCCACTAATTGAATAAAATGAAGTGAAAATTCAGAAATTGATCATAATTCAAAAAAAAACTTGCTTATAAATATAAAACAAATTTTTCAAGGTAGAATTACTCATTTAAGACAAAATTTAAAGGATACCGCACACTTTAGTAGGGAAAGTGGCCCCCTGTCGAATTGGCTGCATTTTTGATATGTTATAGTCCAAGTCATTCCGAACAAAAAGTTCAATGACCACAACTTTTTCTATAGGCTGGTTTTGGCGCTAGAGGCCAATGAAAACTTTCATTTGTTCTTCATTGTTAAACAACACGAAACGTTATCCTGGATAATAATCACCTTTCTGAATAATCAAGATCTAAACAGTCATTACTATGACATACAGTTAAAAGTATTTTTCTTTGGAGTTGTTACATTTGGTCAATTATACAGTGTGTTCCAGCTACTTACAATTTTTAAAGTGCAATAATTCGAAAATGGTTACAAATCGTCATGAAAAAGAATGAGAAATATTACAAGTCTGTCTATAAATTCTAAATCTATCATCTTAACGTCAGGGATTTTCAAACCAAAAAATCGATATCACAATAGAACAACTCTAGAAATCGGAAGACACCCTATTGCCCCACCCTGTATGAAAATATATTCCAGATTCCTTTTAAAAATTGTTTATTCATTCTCGAACTTGAAGGGTACCTACTGGATAATATGAAAACATTGCATCCCTTTACTGCAGAAAAACACATTTTTCTGTAGATGGCTTTGAAAATGATGTCAGTTTCTAGCAAGGTTGTTTGTTTGTTACTTCATGTCAATATAAAGTTGAATATGGCGTATAATTTCGCAGTGAGATTTGAATGTTTTGTTTGCGAGTACAATGGAACACCAAGGCAAATGGTACGTTTGGACGAAGAAAGCAGAGCCATTGCCGAACGTCGAAGGAATGAATTAGGATTGCCTCAAATACCTTTTATTGAACAGACAAGGATTTGCCGAAACTGTCATTTGAGTATTCTCTCAGAGATACAAGCTTATGAAGAAGATCCCGATCCAACTGTACATAAAGTTTTGTTGCGAACCTCTCATACGTCATGTTTTGTATGTGGTAGATTTGAAAATCTTGGTAGAATGTCACCTTCTGGTAGGTTGGATGTATTTCTGAAGACCGGAATGTTTGCACCTGACGGCGTCAGAATCTGTGGTGGTCATTTGAATGAGGAGAGACATCTTCTGCCACCTTTTATGAATAGGCTTAGAGGAATAACAAGACCATACAATTTGAAAGGTAATGAACTCAAACATCTGTTAGTATCGTTACGAGAAGCTATGCTGAACTATAAATCAACAAATAAATACAATAACGAGGATAATTTTACTGATGAAGAGTTCCAGGCGTTAACTCCAATAAAAAAAGTGCAGTTTACAGACCTCTTTGAATTTTGCAATTGCGTCTATATTCATCAGAAAATAGAGCAATAACGAATAAAGATTTGTTATATTTTTTGTGCAAATTACGACAAGGACTTTCCGATCAATTCTTGATGGGCATGTTTTCCTATTCCAGTCGTCAAGCTGTGAGCTTGGCAATTCAAAAAGTGCGTGTATCATTATTACAACAATTCGTTCCACAAAATGTAGGGTATCATCATATAGAGAGGGGCCAATATATTACTAGACATGTTACGGATTTTACAAACACCCTTTACAATCCTGAACCAAATTATCTAGAGCAATAGCTTATATTGACGGGACGTACATAAAAATACCCAAAAGTCGGACATTTCAAGTATTACGTCAATCATACTGTGTACACAGGTTTTGAAACCTGCATTGATTGTTGCTCCCAATGGTTATATCCTAGATGTCCACGGTCCTTATTTCTCTGATTCAAGAAATAATGATGCGGCAATGTTGAGACATGAGTATGAACGAGATTTAATGGGTCTGAGGAACTGGTTCCAAGAAGGTGATATTTTCATGTTAGATAGGGGATACCGTGACGCACAGAATTTCTTGGCTGACTTAGGTATAGCAGTAAAAATGCCCGTAGCAGTTGGTGGTGGACAGCATCAGCTTACAACCGGAGAGGCAAATTCATCTAGACTAGTTACGAAAACGAGATGGATTGTAGAAGCTAGAAACGGTCATATAAAGAATATGTTCAAATTCTTCAGAGATACTGTACCAATGCCACAAGTTCTGCATATAGGAGACTATATCAGAATAGCATGTGCGATAATCAATAAGTATCATAAACCAATTACCATGAAAGGAGCCAATGCTGAGCTAGCTCAGATAATGTTAAACAGTGCCAATGAAATAAATGAACTCCAGTTGAAAATAGAAGAAGAGGGTCTGCTACGAAGACATGGTAGATGGTTTCCAATGGAGGAAAACCAATTACTAAATTTTCCAGTTCTCAGTTTGGAGTACCTACGAGAACTAGCATTCGGAATTTTCCAGATAAAAATAGCTCCATCTTATGTACAAGATAATAGACAGGATTTGGGAAACGTTTTATTTGAATTCGACGACCGTATTGAAATTCCAGGTCTATTGAGGATGAGAATAAAATCTCGTCATCGAAATAGTATCAAATACCAACTGTGGATCAAGTACAATGTCAGTTTGGAAGGTGTGCCAATTCAGGGGTACTACTGTACGTGCAAATCAGGAAGTCGTACATTGGGTACATGTTCGCATGTAGCTAGCGTACTTTGGTACCTTGGATATGCCCGTCATGCTGCCAATGTTAAGTATCCTTCGACCGAAATACTTCATACCGTATCTGATGCTGCAGAGAGACATAATAATGAAGAACCTATGATTGTTTAGACTGTTTATGGCATATTCTCCTTGTTTCTTTGTTCATATTGATATGTTCTCAGATGGAACACCCTGTAAATCATTAAATGAATTATTAGGGTTCAGTCGAGAGTTTTTCATTTGGGTCAACGATACCAGGTTCAATGGTTAAGTTGAATGTTACATATAATATATTTATTGAGTTATAGCCCATTATTTCCTTCCTATTATATTTATGCTGAATGTGCGAATGGAGGCTTTGTTGACCCGTTAAAAGGAGTTTCACCGCCACACTCCTTGAGCAACAGTACAATTATCGGATGTATTTACGTACTCATTCGACACAACCCTATCAAAATGATAGACCAATTTTTGTTATATTCTTGAGTTTCATCATCAACTTGAAGTATTATTTTGACCATGATAGCTGGAACACACTGTATAATTGATCACTTATAGTGACATCAATGAACAATACTTGTAATAGTATCTCATATCAATGACTGTTTAGATCTTGATTATTCAGAAAAGTGATTATTATCCAGGATAACGTTTCGTGTTGTTTAACAATGAAGAACAAATGAAAGTTTTCATTGGCCTCTAGCGCCAAAACCAGCCTATAGAAAAAGTTGTGGTCATTGAACTTTTTGTTCGGAATGACTTGGACTATAACATATCAAAAATTCAGCCAATTCGACAGGGGGCCACTTTCCCTACTAAAGTGTGCAGTATCCTTTATTGACAGATCAAATATCGTGAATTCTTGAGAAAAAGATTTTTTTTTTGTTGGAAGGTGGTTGAAACCCTTTATGGGCACCTTATGGTCCTGTTACATCCCATAACGTAGTGTGGGATGTCCCTGAGTCCCGAACTTAATCACCTCAGATATACCCACTAAACACTCCACCTCGTGTGGTAGGGTCGATCCTGCAACCAGGGCAGTCACGATGACACTCGAGCCTGACAGGCCATTGTATCTTGCCGCACCACTTTCTCGGGCCATCGGAAAAATTCCGCAGTAGCAGGATTCGAACCCGCAACTAGCAGCCACAGTGATTAGAAGATCGATTCTTCTACCATTGAGCTACCTGACCCCTTGAGAAAAGGGTTATATGCTCTTAGTAATTTTGTAGAAATAAGGTAAGAAGTTAATTCAATAATACATAATAAACATTTTTTTTAAATAAATTGAATAATCAAACACTCAAGATGAAAACAAATTTTGATAGATTGGTGGATTTGTAAAACTAAACTTAAATCTATGAATAAGTTATATTATACACCTCTAAAGGTAATATTTATAGAAATTTTGGGGTAAACATTAATACAAAAATTAAAAAACCTATTAAGTCTTATCAGGCACTAACAAATGAAACCATTCCCTTATCAATCCCAGAAAAAAGCGGACTTGCACGAATCAATCAATATTTTTAATAGGAACCAGTGCAACTGAAGCTAGAAACGACCTCGAACGACGTTTTTTTAGGGAAACGGACCTTAAATTCCAATTCTATTTTCCCATTTTTCAACGAAAAACTTTCCAGAGTAGAAAATTAGTAGCTTCCTAAGTCATGCAACGATATGGATCATAAAATTCCAAATTAATTTTGCCCTATTGACTCGATAATTTTCAAAACATGCCTCGATACGAAACCGCTCAGATCTCAAATTAATTTAGCAATTATTGAAAGAAGCTTCCAAATTCAATCTCACATTGAGGTATACAAATCCCAAAAATTGTTGTGACGATACGATAAGATAAACCATAATATATCTAAGACAACGACAACTGAAGTAGGGAAATTTTTGATACTTAATCGTATTTTATGAATATAGCACGATAAGTCAAAAAACGAATTCATCGGCTAATCATATAGGATCGACACTTGTGAAGAAGATGGCAAAATATATCTCAAATCATTTAGATCATATTATAAATACATCATTTGAAACTGGAATATATTCCACTCTTCAAACAGTTTGTACTTATACCAATATTCAAAAAAGGAAATAAGTCTTATGACTCATCTCCTTGAAAACTATGGTAAAATATTTCAAAAAATGTTAAAAGGTGGAATTCTTAGGTTTGTGAATAAAAATAATATCTTATTGTCACAGAATCAATTCAATTTCAAAGAGGGATTGTTTTTATAGATCTAGTCAAGGCATTTGACATTGTCAGCCATACTTCGTTGCTTGAAATGAGATTAGGCTTCCGCGGCGTTACCTACTACTTCATGACAGATTACTCAACGAACAAACAGTTAAATTGGGACGGAATATCAGTGATATTGGGACTATTGAATATGGAGTACCACAACCCACGGTTCTAGGCCCAATTTTATTCAACATTTAAATAAATGACCTGTTTCAGCTGGATGTGGAGGGTGATATTGTGAATTTTCCAGATGATACTGCCATAATATTTACTGCACAAGATTGGAGCCGCTTGAAAATAAGGTAGAAAATGAGATGGTAAAAGTTATTAATTTTGAAACACACCCAACTTACGGTAAACTTCTCTAAAACACTACGTTGCCTTCACATCGCTAAGCATGAACTTACCCAAATTTAAACACTTAGATATACCAAATACCTCTGGTTGTTAAAAAATCAGAATTGAAAGTGCACACGGCATTAAATATCTCGTTGATTCTCATCTAAGATGGAATGTACTCATTGCAAACGTAACAAATGTCCTTTATCATGCTCTAACTTACGGGATAGATAAAGCCTCTAGTAAAGACACAAAAATGGTGTTTGACAATAACATAGAAGCCTTTATAGATATCCAACAGAAAAGTAATATTCAGAAACTCCCCTTTTATACTGCTATTCATTATTAGTGAGACAAGACATGTTTAAAAAAAAGCTTATACCAATTGCTCACAACTATGAAACAAGAAACAAAAAAAATCAAATTCTAGCAGACAAAACGCTAACAAAAAGAAGCTATATTTCTTCCTAGGACTCACAGTTTATAACTTACTTACACCTGAATTAAAATCTATCAACTCAATAAAAATGTTCAAAAGAAAACGAAACTGTGGATAAAAACTAAAGCCCTTCTAGAAATACATAAAATCGTTGATATGAATAACAATTATTATGTTTAATGATTGAACTAATTACTTAAACTCCTACAAGCAAATAAAGTATTATATGTTGAATATTGTTTTTATGCAATACAGATTTCCAAGTTCCCTTACCCACATAATATACTTATGAATTCAATTGATATAGTGATTGAAAATACATCTTTGGAGATTGTAGAAGAATTCAAGTACCTGGGATTTATGATAGTTAATAATCTAACATTCATAGTCATGGAGAGTATGTCATTAAAAAAATTGACTTTTTTTTCAAGAATTGCAAAAGCGCTGTCCATGTTTGCTAGGGTAACAATTTACAATTCCGTTATAAAACCTGACTGTCTATTGTGCAACAATAGTTTACCTATTTAACCAAAATCGAATTTACCAACTGCAAAAGCTTCAAAATAGAGGAATGAGATTAATAGTGAAATGTAATTATACTCCAATTAAACTAATGTTAGATTCACTGCAATGGTTTTCAGTTAGAACTCATTTATTTTACACGAGTATGACTTTTATTTATAAATTAAACAAAAGCCTACTTCCTTCCTATTTCAAAGAATTCTTAATAAGAATGAGGACTGACTTTCATATTCTGAATGAATTCAAATGATTTTTTTTTTTGTATTATTAGGTATCTGTTGACTGTGTTAATTTCTAGTATTATTGTTATAGGTTTCTGAATCTCCGTCTTGTATAACTATGGATTGTTTGTGATATTTTTGTATTTGCATTCAATAATTCATGGATTATTTAAAAATCGTTACGCGCTTGGGTTAGCAAATTAGCTGGAATTTTTTTGAATTGATGCAGCTTTGAAATAGAGTTCTTTTCCAAAATTTCAGACTTCCAGGGGTCAGGGGTCCCGAGAACGGGCCCTTTTTAGGCCGAAATATAGCCCTCTTTATATGCTGGTCTCAACGCCCTTTCAAACAAAAAAACTTTAGCGAGTGCTCATTTTTTTCGCAATGTCTTCTAGTATTCACAAAAAAAAATTTGGACCCCCCGAACTGAAGGCCTCCTTTGGCGAGTTGGAACCCAAATTTCGAAAAGTTGACTATCTTCTAGCTGGTGCCAACAGTCAAAATTTTATTCAAAATATATCTGACAGGTCTCATGTTGTTTCACTGTCCTTGATCTTTCACATGAATGTTTGCCTGTTAAAATTGGTCAACTAGAGCCTAAGTTACAGCTTTTTAAAGAAAGCAGTTTTCCAAAAAACTCGTTTTTCACGAAATTTGACCGGCTTGAACTTTTTTCTCTATAAACCGAAATTAACAAAACTTCATAAGAAGATAGTACTGTAACTCTTCATCACCCAAAATAATTTGGAGCAAAATATTTGATTGCTTAGGCACAGTGAATTTTAAAATATTCCGAAACAATGGTTTGCCAAAACTGCTTGCTTTAAATAGCTGTAACTTAGGCTCTAGTTGACCAATTTTGAGATGCAGTGCTCATTTGAAAGGTCAAAGAAAGCCAAACAAACCTGTGAGATATATTTTGAATGGAATTTTAACTGTTGGCACCAGCCCCCGTAAAAGTTTTTTGGTTGTGAGCCAGCATATCAAAGATAGGCTAAAGAGGGCTATATTTTGGCCTAAAAAGGGCCAGTTCTCGGGACCCCTGACCCCTCGAAGTCTGAAATTTTGGAAAAGAGCTCTATTTCAAAGGTGCGTCAACTCAAAAAAATTCCAGCCAATTTGCTGACCCACGCACGCAGCTATTTTTAAATAATCGATGGATCTCTTCATTTATATTTTTATATTTTTAATTTATTTTATTCCTATTTTATTTTTATTTTTATACAGGGTGTCCTCGAACTGCGTGGCAAAAATAAAACCGAAGATTCTTTGATTCGAAAAAAATTTGATGAGCCTTTTTACTTTTGCCTCAAGTGTCTTGTTTAGCCGGTAGAGGGCTTCAAAGTTGCAAAAATAATTTTGTTTTTTCGGTATAACTTGAGAACGTGATGAAGAACTCTTACAATATTTGGCAGGTGAGTTACTGTCAATAATAGCCGTTTTTGAGAGCGGAGCATAGAGCCTTAGAGACCATAGAAATGGCTCAAACTTGAGGATGTAACGGGAAAAGTGTCCAGAACTTTTTTGTGGTCAATGTAATTCACTCTATATTTTTTATGTAGATAGCTTATCTAATTTGAAAACTCTTCTTACTCTTAGAAAATTTTGATAAAATCAACGGATTAGCTTGAAAAAAATAATTTTCGAGTCTCTGCAATTTTGGCTTACTAATTTTACCTGATTAAAATACCTTAGTTGCCTTTGCTTTTCTAATGTCATTTTGGCATTTGGAGAATTTATTCTCAAAACTGTCAGTTTTTACTTTGCTTTCCGTAAAAATTTTATAAAATTATGGCTCAAAATTTCACTAACACTGAAATGGTTAATATCTCGGTAAAACACGAATAATAAAAACAATAGAAATGGGGAAACGATGTGATTATTTAGGAAAAACAAATGCTAAATTAAAAGAAACAACAAAACTTTCTGGGAAATCGGCTAAGGCATCAATTGTTCGAAATGTTGCCCATTTTCCTGAATACACAAATTAATTCGTTTCAAGAAATTGGATTGAACTCTGGCTAGTACTTCAGGATCATTCTTCAATAAATCCGCTTCATGATTAATTCGTTGCAACAATTCCTTTCGTGTGTTTACTGGAGCTGCATAAGCTTTCGATTTCAAAGCGCCCCATAGAAAGAAGTCGCAGGGCGTCAAATCAGGAGAGCGGGCCGGCCAGTTCACTGGTGCATCGTGTCCTCTACCTATCCAGCGATCTGGATATTCCGCATTCAAATGTCGCCTCACAGCTAATGTGAAATGAGGAGGTGCACCATCATGGATAAACCAGGCCACGACGAATGTGTAAGGGCAAGTCTTCCAACAGTTCAAGTAGCCTTTGTTCCAAAAAGTTCAAGTAGTTCTCCCCGTTCAATCGATCGGGTATAACGGTAGGGCCAATAATAAAGTTATCCACAATTCCAACCCAAACATTGATTTTAGTTTGATTCTGAAAATATGTAACTTCCGTTTCATGAGGATTTTCATCAGCATAGAAATGTTCATTATGGAGGTTAAAAAGACCACATCTCGTGAAAGTATCTTCGTCCATGAACAGAATTCTTCTACAAAAATTGGGGTTTGCGTTTTGTCTTTGGACAATAAGCCGACAGAAATCTAGCCGATGAGCTGGATCCAAGGGCAATAAGTCTTGAACTGTTTTAATATGATAGGGATACAACAGTTCTTCTTTCAGTACATTATGAACTAATGATTTTGAGGCACCAATACGAAGTCCCAAACGTAGTGTGCTTATCCCCGGTTCAGTTTCAACCGCTTCCAGTATCGCTTCATCGAGCTCTAACGTCCTTCTTGTCCGTCTGCGTCCAGTTTCTCTGCGATTTGCTTCAAATTTGCCAGTTTCGCGAAGGTTTGCCGATTTGGAATTCTGCGATGTGGATATCTTTCCCTTCTCCGGCCATTGCAACGACAAAGTCCATAAATCAATAACATATCAACATTTTGAGCCATAATTTTATAAAATTTTTACGGAAAGCAAAGTAAAAACTGACAGTTTTGAGAATAAATTCTTCAAATGCCAAAATGATATTAGAAAAGCAAAGGCAACTAAGGTATTTTAATCAAGTAACATTAGTAAGCCAAAATTGCAGACTCGAAAATTAATTTTTTCAAGCTAATCCGTTGATTTTATCAAAATTTTCTAAGAGTAAGAAAAGTTTTCAAATTAGATAAGCTATCTACATGAAAAATATCGAGTGAATTACATTGACCACAAAAAAGTTCTGGACACTTTTCCCGTTACAGCCTCAAGTTTGAGCCATTTCTATGATCTCTAAGGCTCTGTGCTCCACTCTCAAAAATGGCCATTATTGACAGTAACTCACCTGCCAAATATTGTAAGAGTTCTTCATCACGTTCTCAAGTAATACCGAAAAAACAAAATTATTTTGCAATTTTGAAGCCCTCTACCGGGTAAACAAAACACTTGAGGCAAAAGTAAAAAGGCTCATCAAATTTTTTCGAATCAAAGAATCTTCGGTTTTATTTTTGCCACGCAGTTCGAGGACATCCTGTACCTGTATATGTATATATGTGATGTACGATTTTTTATATATTCGAGATGTTTGTACTCGTATATTAGGCTTCCTATTTTTTAATAAACTAGTACTACTACTACAAGCCAACTGAGGCGTAGCAGTACATTTAAACGTATGTTCATTTTTATTTACCTCAACATATGGTATGTATGTTTACTTTTGTACTTTGTACTAGTGAAAAACCCCCTATATGTTTGGAATTCGTATTTATTTCATTATTTTTGTGTAAATAAATTATTATTACTATTATCTAGCCAAAAAAAACTAGAAGTTGAATCCTTCAGGATACCCTCTTTAAACAGTAAATCTTCAAAGTTTTATTTATCAATGTGACTGATAATGAACCCAAGATACAATAAAATACATAAACACTAACAAAGTTGTAGTAATCGATGAAATTTTGAAACAAACCTTGATTACAATGAAAATTTCATTGGAATTAATCGGATTTTAATTTAGGTAAATTAGGTGGTGAAGAAACAAAAATTCAAGAACTTTTATCATAATTTCTTTACTCATTGTGATGATTTTCGACGCTTCTTCAAATTATTTAATTAATAAAACATTCTTTGCTGCTAATGTTAAGCTTATCAAAATAGAGCATATTCAAAAAATGCATTTCAATTGCCACATTACCTTCACTATATTCGCAATGTCCAAGAAAGTAGTTCATCAATCACATCCAGTTTAACCCTCGTTTCCATCCACAAAAGTATTTTTGATGTGTAATTGTTCTCGAATTAGATGATCCAATGCCAGTGTATCCTTACTCGGCAATTCGTAGAATTGACTAGATTTGATTCGAAGTATTTCCCAATGTTCGTTCCAAAACTTATCTTGAATTAAATCTTCGTGCAGAGGTAAAATAATTTGTCTCGTTTTATTATGTTCTGGATGTTTGACACGTTTTCTCAAAAGGATTGTCCCTTTCTTGAATATCACCGGTTCATCATTGTAGTTTGTACTGAACTCATTGAATAGTATCTCATTTTTGTCAGAAGAAACTGTACCACTCAAGCGTTTTTCGGCCTGAAATTTGTTAATCCAAGTTAGCATATAATCAGTTCATTACAGTTTAGCAGATTATCTTTGAATGATCAATTTCTGAAGGAAAATATACCTTATTGTTAATATTAACTCGTCATTACCTACCTCAAAATTCGTCAAGCCGCCTTTCAACACTAGGGCCCAAAACGTTGTGTTGTAAAGATTATTTACATGACAATCAGCTTGTCTCCAGCTCAGATAATCTTTCAAATTATCATCACTAGGATAAAGGACTAGTCGAGAGTCAAATGCGGGTGGATACTTCAACTTTACATCTCCAAAATATCGGCCCCAATGGAATACATACGATGAACTGAATAAACTGTTAATGTACGTCATTATCTTTGAACTTCTTCTGTTGTACAATTCTGTATCTTTGCGTAAAATGAAAGAGTATTCATCACTTTGTCCATATGAAATTAAAATGTCTTTGAATTCACTCATCACCACCATTGCAGCTCTATTCATTAAATCAAGAGCTCTAATGTCGTTCGGCTTCGCGAAGTTATGTTTGTCTGTAAATTTATGGAACGCTCTCCCATCTATTCGCACAACAATCCAGCAATTCGGAAGAATTTGATCTTCAGTTTCGAATTTCTTTACATATTCATATTTACTTTTAGCCATTTTGAATACTTGAAATGATTCAACAAACTTACAAAAAAACGGTTTAGTAGGCGTGAGTAAATTTGATTTCATATAATAATATAACATTTCGTCATGTTTGATAAAATAATCATATTTTGTTTACGATCGTTTATTGTTTTCTTTCCCAATCCATCGAACACAAACCATCGAACTATTGTAACCATCGAACCCAAACCATCGAACTATTCTAACCGCAGAACGCTCATGATGAAAATTTCGATTCTATATTCTTAAAATTTGTTTC
Organism: Endomychus coccineus; assembly: GCA_958510875.1. Classification (NCBI taxonomy): domain Eukaryota; kingdom Metazoa; phylum Arthropoda; class Insecta; order Coleoptera; family Endomychidae; genus Endomychus; species Endomychus coccineus. The sequence goes on along the minus strand of OY294069.1, from coordinate 6,630,806 downwards.
TCTTCTTTAGTTTATTCTTTTTATCTACTTCTACGGTTGTCTATGCTTCAACGAATCATGGACATCGAAAACGAATGTGTATGTCCATCTACCCTGTCACTGTAGCGCATGTTTGGAATTCAAACCTCAAATCTGCGTATTTGATTTTTCTTTCTATTGCGTTAGACTCTTGCCTAGTCTAGTAGTGTTTAGATTTAACTGCTTAGCACTCCATATCTACATTTTACATAATTAACATATTAACATCCACAATGAGTAAAGTACCTTATAAAGTTGGTGAGTTTTGTTGATCTTCTCTCTGTTATCTTGATATAAATGAAAATTATTTAAAAAAAATAACCGAATTGTCTTCTAGATTATCTTTGTATAAATAGATGTAATGTTTCAATCAGTCTTATTGAATGATTGAAAGATTTTCATTTCATAATAAACAGTGATATTTAACAAAATTTGATTAATTTAAAATAATTTGAATTGTAGCGGATCTCAGTTTGGCAGAATGGGGAAGGAAAGAAATTACTATGGCAGAAAACGAAATGCCTGGATTAATCAGTCTTCGCCAAAAATATGGAGTGCAAAAACCACTAGCTGGTGCTAGAATTGCTGGTTCCCTACATATGACCATCCAAACTGCAGTTTTGATTGAAACTTTGGTTGAACTAGGAGCAGAAGTAAGTTAAAACAGTAAACTTGTTATTTACCTTATAGATAAAAAGGTATTCAAACAATAGAACAAATTTATAAATCAATAGATTCCATGATATACCATTTCATTGAAAGTATATTTATTTAGATATTTTGTTTTGAATAGAAGGATAAAAGATAAGCTAAAGGAAACATACAAATGACGGCCAGATTAACATTTTAGGGAGATAGTTGTTCATATTTATGTAAAACTGTTAAAAAAAGCTTATCAAGATGACTTTTGAACTACAAATATGTACATAAGTAAATGTTGCACAATCATGAGCAGTAACAACAAGATTTCATCAGCTTATGATGATTTATACTTCAATGGAATTTAACTTTACATAATAGTTCGTTACAAATCAAAGATAGTCAATTAATCGAATAATTTCAACAATCAGAACAACAGCAAACATCTATTTTTAAAGATATAACTAAAATATCTCAACTTCATGCAGATTTCAATAAATAATTACATAATGTAGTTATGGGTCAATCTTTCTGATAATGTCAGTTCTTATTTTACTTAGGATTTGCCAAATATATCTCGACATAATGAGTATTTATTTTCAAAGCTTAAGTGCCTATATAATTGAGAAGCAACACCTTAACATACATGCAAGCACATTGCCTCATGCAGGAAATATTGTCAGTTCTAAACACTTCACTAATTGCAGGTAGAATTTGAAGTACTATGATTCAAGAATCAATCAGATTATCATCCAATTATAACAAATTGTACCAAATTTGATTCAATAGGGTCAGAATAATTTTGTACCTAATCCATGCAATTCATTTATTCCTCAACCTGGTATATTGAAGTATACAAATCTAATCTCTTTTGTCATAACTCATCAAGTTTGGTCTTTCTTGTATAGTTTGATCCGTTAGTTATTCATTATACACATTACAATTATGTGTAATTCTATCTTATCTCTGCAGATACAATGGTCAAGTTCGAATATATTCAGTACTCAAGATCATGCAGCAGCAGCCCTAGTGAAACGAGGCCTTGCTATCTACGCATGGAAAGGTGAAACTGATGACGAATACATGTGGTGTATCGAGCAAACTATCAAATTCCCAGATGGCAAGCCTTTCAACTTGATTCTTGACGATGGCGGCGATCTAACCAACCTTGTACACACCAAATATTCTGAATTACTGGAAGGTTGCAGAGGAATAAGTGAAGAAACTACAACCGGTGTTCACAACTTATATAAATTGTTCAAGGGAGGAAAGCTTAAAGTGCCCGCGATCAACGTAAACGATTCTGTCACAAAGGTAAGCTCTATTCCCACCTGTACTGATTATCGTGACCACTTCCTTCATTTTATAACTACATTCTGTTAGAATTATATGGTTATTTATTGTTTTTTGAATTCACACTGGATATATTTCAAAAACTTTCAATTCAGGCAATCATCAGCTAACTTATAAAGAAACAACTGGAAAGATTTGGTATGAGAGAAGTATGTGCATCTCCTTAAATTGTACCTATATAATAGGCAACAGATAGTATGTACTCATAATGAAGACCAAATGTTTCATTCTAATAGCGTCCGCATCACAAGGAGTTCCACAAGGCCGTATCCTTGGTCCAGAATTGTTTCTACTATTTATTAATGCACTTTCAGATGAAATTGAACTAATCATTATGTTGATGGCACCTTAGCAGTGGTTTACATCAACTCCTTGACACTAAATACAGATAAACTGGATGTATATATTTCGCCAAATAGCCAAGCAACATATATTTGTATTATTGTCAAAACTTAGCAAACTTTGTAATATCCGCAGGATGCGTGATAGAACGTCTATAGACAAAGGAACATGTTTTACTGTGGCCAAATTCACGTATTCAGTAATAAGCTACAGAATTTCGTTTTGGGAATCTTCAAAACATGCTCCAAATGTGTATGTTCAGGCTACACCCTAGAACCTCATGAAAGCCTCATTACAAGAAAAACCTTACTAACAGTGCCAACACTATATGTCCAGGCATTGATAATGGTACTTAGAAATAATGTGCATTTATTTAATACCAATAGTGATTTACAAAGTATGACAATGCATTCAAGAAACAACGTTCAACTTAGTATTCAGTTTCTATGAAAGACCAATAAAGGCATTCAAAATGCTGCTATGAATATTACAAATGTTAAACATGAAACTAAGTTTAAAAAAAGATCTTCAAATCAATGGCTTATGGACAAATTTTTATATTCTTTTGAACTCACGTTTTACTCTTGTTCGAAGTTAGGATCATTTTTTTATTTATTATTATGGTTACATTTATATTGAATTGTTTCAGAGCAAATTTGACAATCTTTACGGTTGCCGCGAATCCTTGGTCGATGGTATCAAACGTGCCACAGACGTAATGTTGGCTGGAAAAGTCAGCGTGGTTGCTGGTTACGGAGACGTGGGAAAAGGATGTGCTCAGTCGTTAAGAGCATTCGGATCCAGAGTTATCATCACCGAAATCGATCCGATAATCGCGTTACAAGCCGCGATGGAAGGTTACGAAGTCACTACAATGGACGAGGCAAGCAAAGAAGGTCAAATTTTCGTCACTACAACTGGCAATAAGGACATAATCAAAGGACCACATCTGTTAAACATGAGAAATGACAGTATAGTCTGTAATATCGGTCATTTTGATTGTGAAGTGGACGTAAAGTGGTTGGAAAAGAACGCCAAGAACAAGGTTAACATCAAGCCACAAGTCGATAGATACGAATTGGCAAACGGAAGGTTCATAATAGTACTAGCTGAAGGAAGATTAGTGAATTTGGGTTGTGCAACTGGTCATCCCTCTTTTGTTATGTCTAACTCTTTTACAAACCAAACATTAGCACAAATTGAGTTATGGACTAAACCAGGATTTTACCCAATTGGAGTGCACACGTTGCCGAAACATCTTGATGAAGAAGTCGCTCGCTTGCATTTAGACCATCTGGGAGTGAAGTTAACTAAGTTGACACCAGAACAAGCCAAATATATAGGAGTTCCAGTGGATGGGCCTTACAAAACAGACCATTACAGATATTAAGAACTAGAATATTGTACTTATTGTGGCATTTCAAACTTATCGAATTTCTACTGTTCTTATATTAAGATGAAAAATAAATTTTTTTTGCAAGTATTTACTTCTTTTACTCTTAAACACTTTTTGATAATTGAAGTGTGATTTGTCTACATTTGCTATTTTCTCAAATTAATAAAAGGAAAATATGTGTTATCTAGACCTATCTCCCAAGAATTTATATATAATTCATAGCTGGGTCAAAAATCATGATTAAAAACTTATTCAATATCTTAAGAAGATATACAGGTGCTCCAGTTATATCATCAAGATTTCACCAGCCAATAGTTTATCGAAAAATAAAGGTAGGTTGGTATGATAAACTATGGTCGAAGAAGGCTTCGTTTTCGAGATACAGGTGTTCAAATTGAAAAAAAAAATTCGTTTTTTGCGAATATTTCCGGAACCGTTTATCGTACACAAAACAGCTTTTGTAAGCATTTTCTACTCATAGTAAGCTATGTTCTGTGTCATAATTTGTGAAGATTTTGCAGGGTTAGCGGGTGTTTTTCTCTCTTACTTCTACGCCACTGGAAAAAGTACGGTTTTGAGACAACCATTTGAACCGCCTAAGTTTTCTACACAAAAAAGGTACTCTTGGTCATAAGCTCTAAAGTTGACCGTTTTCGAGAAAAATCAACTTTTATGTTGAAAAACATGGTCAATTCTTTGAAATAAAATCCATTTAAACGTTAGAACAAGTAACAAAACCAAAAAATTGACCATGTTTTTCAACATAAAAATTGATTTTTCTCGAAAACGGTCAACTTTAGAGCTTATAACCAAGAGTACCTTTTTTGGGTAGAAAAAAATGGTTATCTCAAAACCGTACTTTTTCCAGTAGCGTAGAAATTGGGGAGAAAAAAAACCACTAACCCTCCAAAATCTTCACCAATTATGACTAAAAAAAAAAATTTATCCACAGAACCTCACTTACTATGAGTAGAAAATGCTTACAAAAGCTGTTTTCTGTACGATAAACGGTTCCGGAGATATTCGCAAAAAAATTTTTTTCAATTTCAACATCCTGTATCTCGAAAACTAAGACTTTTCCGACCATAGCTACCTTTATTTTTCAATAAACTATTGGCTGGTGGAATCCTAATGATATAGACTGGACCACCCCGTATGATCATGTTAGTTCATATATTCAGATTTATATAATTTTACATACCTTATTTAAATTTCACAACTTCGCGTTGTTTCTTTGACGTGAGTACTTATCGAATATAAATCGTGCTTTCTGCATTCTCAAATGAAAAGTGTAATCACGTTAACTGTATGACATATTAAATACTCGCCTACTCGCCGTTTTATGAAAAATTTAAGAATCAGTTTGATAGAACCTAAGAGGTCTATACTAGACCTCGTTGGATAGAACAGATTTCTTGAACACTGATTTTGGATGGAGGAACCTCCATCCAAATCCATATCTTATTATCTATGTTTGATGTAACCAAAACGTCCTACGCATACTAAAACCATCGACATTATGTATATGTCGATGACTAAAACACTAAAAGCGACTTCAAACTTGATTATTTCCGGTTCAATGTTGCCAATGGGGGAATATGATAAACCGAAGCCGAAAGGGGATTGTTCAGAAGATAAACCAGGATGGACTAAATTATAGATTCGAGAGAAAAATATTAGGTACATGCTATGAGATTTTATAAATTTGTTTTGATACGGGACAGTGTGGATAACATCATTTAGTTTTTCAAGATACCGTCTTGAAAAACTAAGAGAAGGTACCATAAAGCGCGCTAAATTCAATAATTTCATTAGTTCTTCCTACATTCAACTGATGATCCATTTTAATTGTAATCGATCATCGATCTATCAAACATGTTTCTAAAATACTAACCTTGCTCCTTTTTAATATAATCGTGAAGTGGTCAGTTCAGTTAATTATTTTGGTAGTGCATTCTGCATTGCCTGTACTTCCCTGCTACCGCTACTCGCAACAACAGTTTCAATTATAACAATCAATATCAATCGGACACCACTACAAACGACAAGACTTCTTGATAACAAAGGCACTATAATAATTTGTTGACATTTCAATTCGATAATTCAATCTTTCCGTCCTAGACACATCGAACAGGTTGCTTTGATCCAGGACGCGATTTAAATTATCTAGGATGCTTGTATTGAACAGCTTCACCATCTACACCAAAACTGTAGGAGCTAAACTTGATTATTTTGCTATAACATAACCGTAACCCATTCAATTCAAAAACACGTCCCCTATGAACAAAGAACCATATAAAATTGGTATGTTTCTGTTGATTTTGTCTGCTCTCCATATTGGTAATGATTGAAAATTATTTGTATTTACAGCTAATCTCAATTTGGCAGAATGGGGAAGGAAAGAAATGCACTTGGCAGAAAATGAAATGCCAGGATTGATGAGACTTCGCGAAAAATATGGTATGAAAAAACCATTGGCTGGTGCTAGAATTGCCGGTTCCCTACATTTGACCATCCAAACTGCAGTAACCCATTCAATTCAAAAACACGTCCCCTATGAACAAAGAACCATATAAAATTGGTATGTTTCTGTTGATTTTGTCTGCTCTCCATATTGGTAATGATTGAAAATTATTTGTATTTACAGCTAATCTCAATTTGGCAGAATGGGGAAGGAAAGAAATGCACTTGGCAGAAAATGAAATGCCAGGATTGATGAGACTTCGCGAAAAATATGGTATGAAAAAACCATTGGCTGGTGCTAGAATTGCCGGTTCCCTACATTTGACCATCCAAACTGCAGTTTTAATTGAAACCTTAATTGAACTAGGAGCTGTAGTAAGTAATATAGTTTGATATGTTTATTGAGATTTCTAACAATTAGAATATTCCATATTTTGCATTTCGATAAAAAGGATAGCTGAGAACTCCTAAGAACTGTTCTAGTGTTTTTTCATCATGCAATATGTAATTATATTATGCTGTTTTATATAAACTGTTCCTTAAACTGCATCAAGAATTTATTTGGGATATTTATACAAATAAAATGAATTCCCAATAGGCAACATATTTATTCATATGGAAAACAGCAGCTTTCACAAATAATTAGAAACATTTTGGGAAATTAAAAATTAGAAGATATTCTTCCCCATGGAATATGTTTATCGCTAACTCAAAATCTACTTGTACAATGGTTTACTTCATATTTAAGGTCCAGTGGTCAAGCTCCAATATATTCAGTACCCAAGATCATGCAGCAGCAGCCCTAGTGCAACGAGGACTTGCTATCTATGCTTGGAAAGGTGAAACTGATGACGAATACATGTGGTGTATTGAGCAAACTCTCGATTTTCCTGATGGAAATCCTTTCAATATGCTTCTTGATGATGGTGGTGACTTAACCAACCTTGTTCATATTAAATATCCAGAATTGTTGGAGGGCTGCAGAGGCATTAGTGAAGAAACAACCACAGGTGTTCACAACGCCTATAGATTATCCAAAGAAGGAAAATTGAAAGTACCTACCATGAACGTTAATGATTCAGTCACAAAGGTAGGTTCATATTTTTTACATGTAATAGTGTTGCAACTGAATTATTTATTTATCATGAATGCACTAGGTTAATCTCAAAATAAATCCCAATACAAAAAAGTACTAAAAAGCTTTTTCTTATTTTATGAAAAAAAGAATAAATAAATATTCACATCTGTTGTGACAATTGTCATCAATTGAAAAACTTTGGAGGTTATGTTTTATTTCGATATTCAACATTTTCTCATAACTTTTTTCAAATAGTTCAAAAATAAGTGAAATTCAGCCGGATAACTTTTATTACGTGAAGTGCAGAGCGTTGTGTAGAAAGTGAATGTGACAACTTTGAATTTGGACAGGGCCGTACTTGACGTTTTTATAATGACAGCATGGAAACTTTCTTATTTTTGAGTTATTTGGAAATGTTTATTTTAATTTGTGTATACACCGTTAAAATATTTCCAATTTAGTAATCAACCTGTATATCCTTTGTTTCTTTAAACAAGGATTTCTTTTTCATGATCTTTATTATTTGCCTATACTTTATTTCAGAGCAAATTTGACAACCTTTATGGTTGCCGCGAATCGTTGATCGATGGCATCAAACGTGCCACAGACGTAATGGTAGCTGGGAAGGTGAGTGTGGTTGTTGGTTACGGAGACGTGGGGAAAGGCTGTGCTCAGGCGTTGCGAGGTTTCGGGTCCAGAGTTATCATCACAGAAATCGATCCGATAACCGCGTTACAAGCCGCGATGGAAGGTTTTGAAGTAACGACGATGGATGAAGCATGCAAAGAAGGTCAAATTTTCGTTAGTGCAACCGGCAATAAGGATACAATCGTAGGACCGCATTTCCTGAATATGAAGAACGACAGTATCGTCTGTAATATCGGTCATTTCGACTGCGAAGTGGACGTAAAGTGGTTAGAAAAGAATGCCAAGAGCAAAGTTAACATCAAGCCACAAGTCGATAGATACGAATTGTCAAACGGAAGGTTCATAATAGCCTTAGCGGAAGGGACATTGGTGAATTTGGGTTGTGCAACTGGTCATCCTTCTCTCGTTATGTCTACCTCTTTTACGAATCAAGTTTTGGCACAAATCGAGTTATGGACAAAACCGGGTTTTTACCCAATTGGAGTGCATACGTTGCCGAAACATCTTGACGAAGAAGTCGCTCGCTTGCATTTAGAACATCTGGGAGTGAAGTTAACCAAGTTGACACCAGAACAATCAAAATATATAGGAGTCCCAGTGGATGGGCCTTACAAAACAGACCATTACAGATATTAATTTTACTATTTATGGCGTTTCAAACTCGACAAATTTCCAAGGTTCTTATATTAAGACGAAAAATAAATGTTGCGCGTGTTTTATTTTCCTGATTCGCAGTTTTGAATAAACTGCGCGAGGTTTCTCAAAGTTTGCTATATGATTAAAATACAACTTGTAATTGGTATAGGATCCATGCCATTTGTGAGTGTTCCAAACTTGTAAAAAAAATTTTAAACCAATAAAGGTGCCAACTTTTGGATCAAAGAATGGTACAAAATTAATCCAGTTTGTTTTATTTAGCTATACTGTTCTATAAAGCACGAATGAGCATTCGAATGTCAACAAATATCCCTCGTTCAAACAGTAGAGTAGATTTCTTAAATTGAATAGAACATCCGCCATTACGTGATGAAAATCCATTCTAAACTTGAATAAAATAACTATTAAAAGTTATATTTTCACTAGTTTAATAAATAAATGTGACTAGTATCTCTACATTGTAGCTTTCTTCAAACAAATATTACAAAGTATTAACTTACTACAAAAAAAAGCTACCTAATTTAAACCTTTCATGATAATCTTATTAATATAAATAAACAATCCATTGAACTTTAGGATATTAATTTTCAATTTAAACGTGTTTATTTCAAATTTCAACTTGTTCATTCCCAATATAAACTTTTTATTCCCAATTTGAACTTTTTATTCCCAAATTGATCTTCTAATTTCCACTTGTTTAGTCCTAATTTCATCTTGATTATTCCCAATTTCAACTTGTTTATTTCCAATTTGAATTTGTTCATTCCTTAATTGAAACTTATCAATTTTCAAATTGAAGTTCCTTCTCAATTTTAACTTGTTTATTCCCAATTTCTAATTGTTTAGTCCCAATTTTAACTTCACTCTTCCCAATTTCAACTTCTTCAATACCAATTTCAACTTGTTGTTTATTCCCAATTTGAACATGTTATTTTCAACTTGTTCATTCTCAATTTTAACTTGTTTATTCCCAATTTGAACATTTTATTCCTATTTCGAACTTATTTAGTCCCAATTTGAACATTTTATACATATTTTAAACTTTTTTATTCCGAAGTTGTTTAGTCCCAATTTTAACTTCATTATTCCCAATTTCAACTTGTTTATTTCCAATTTTAACTTGTTTGTTCCCAATTTAAACATGTTATTTCAACTTGTTCATTCTGAATTGAAACTTGTTTATTTTCAAATTGAACTTTTTATTCCTAATTTAAACTTCTTCAATCCCAATTTCAACTTGTTTATTCCCATTTTATGCCTATTTAGAATCTCTAATTTGAACTTGTTTGTTCCAAAGTTGAAGTTGTTTAGTTCAATTTTAACTTGATTATTCCCAATTTGAACAATTTATTCCTATTTTGACCTTGTTTAGACCCAATTTGAACTTTTTATTCCTAAATGGATCTTTGAATTCCTAATTTTAAATAGTTTGTTCCCAATTTGAAGTTGTTTAGTTTCAATTGTAACTTGATTATTCCCAATTTGAACAATTTATTCCTATTTTGACCTTGTTTAGTCCCAATTTGAACTTCTTATTCCTAAATTGATCTTTGAATTCCTAATTTTAACTTGTTTGTTCCCAATTTGAAATTGTTTAGTTTCAATTGTAACTTGATTATTCCCAATTTGAACAATTTATTCCTATTTTGACCTTGTTTAGTCCCAATTTGAACTTCTTATTCCTAAATTGATCTTTGAATTCCTAATTTTAAATAGTTTGTTCCCAATTTGAAGTTGTTTAGTTTCAATTGTAACTTGATTATTCCCAATTTGAACAATTTATTCCTATTTTGACCTTGTTTAGTCCCAATTTGAACTTCTTATTCCTAAATTGATCTTTGAATTCCTAATTTTAACTTGTTTGTTCCCAATTTGAAGTTGTTTAGTTTCAATTGTAACTTGATTATTCCCAATTTGAACAATTTATTCCTATTTTGACCTTGTTTAGACCCAATTTGAACTTCTTATTCCTAAATTGATCTTTGAATTCCTAATTTTAACTTGTTTGTTCCCAATTTGAAGTTGTTTAGTTTCAATTGTAACTTGATTATTCCCAATTTGAACAATTTATTCCTATTTTGACCTTGTTTAGTCCCAATTTGAACTTCTTATTCCTAAATTGATCTTTGAATTCCTAATTTTAACTTGTTTGTTCCCAATTTGAAGTTGTTTAGTTTCAATTGTAACTTGATTATTCCCAATTTGAACAATTTATTCCTATTTTGACCTTGTTTAGACCCAATTTGAACTTCTTATTCCTAAATTGATCTTTGAATTCCTAATTTTAACTTGTTTGTTCCCAATTTGAAGTTGTTTAGTTTCAATTGTAACTTGATTATTCCCAATTTGAACAATTTATTCCTATTTTGACCTTGTTTAGTCCCAATTTGAACTTCTTATTCCTAAATTGATCTTTGAATTCCTAATTTTAACTTGTTTGTTCCCAATTTGAAGTTGTTTAGTTTCAATTGTAACTTGATTATTCCCAATTTGAACAATTTATTCCTATTTTGACCTTGTTTAGTCCCAATTTGAACTTCTTATTCCTAAATTGATCTTTGAATTCCTAATTTTAACTTGTTTGTTCCCAATTTGAAGTTGTTTAGTTTCAATTGTAACTTGATTATTCCCAATTTGAACAATTTATTCCTATTTTGACCTTGTTTAGACCCAATTTGAACTTCTTATTCCTAAATTGATCTTTGAATTCCTAATTTTAACTTGTTTGTTCCCAATTTGAAGTTGTTTAGTTTCAATTGTAACTTGATTATTCCCAATTTGAACAATTTATTCCTATTTTGACCTTGTTTAGTCCCAATTTGAACTTCTTATTCCTAAATTGATCTTTGAATTCCTAATTTTAACTTGTTTGTTCCCAATTTGAAGTTGTTTAGTTTCAATTGTAACTTGATTATTCCCAATTTGAACATTTTATTCCTATTTTAAACTTGTTTAGTCCCAATTTGAACTTTTTTATTCCTCAATTGATGTTTGAATTCCTAATTTTAACTTGTTTGTTCCCAATTTTAACTTGATTATTCCCAATTTTAACTTGTTTATTTCCAATTTTAATTTGTTTATTCCTAATTTGGAATGGTCCATTTCTAATTTGAACTTGTTCATTCCGAATTTGAATCAGAAAATTTATAACAGCTGTGAAGAAATACTTTTCAACATAACGCCAGGCCAGGTGGTATTGTCTAGGGTACAAAATGAAAAACCATTTAAAAACAAAGTCTTTTATTTATCACAATTCGACATGTTAAGCTTCATGTCCAGTCAAAGACTTATACAATATATTTTAAAAAATATTCACATTCTTCAAACAACTGATGTACCTCGTCAAAACACTTTTAGGCACTAAAAATTTCAAGTGCACCATATTTTATGGTACCTGCCGAGTATTTCATTTCTTAGGGTTCATTTATCACTTAACTAAATACACTCCAGTGAAATTGGCAGTGCTTGAGAAAGTTCGTTTACAATATTTTCAGCAACTGAATGTTCTATAATACTGTTAAGTAATAGAATCTAACAGCGGACAAACAAACAATAAGTACACAATTCTAAATGTTTATCCTTACCTAATGAGCAAACAAAATATGACAACTAAATTAAATTGATTCAACAGTTAAGCTAGGGAATTTATGATGAATCAATAATAATCATGAGATAAATGAAATGTACATAATCATAGTATCAATTTATGTTCGATTTATAAAAGCTTTCAATGAATAAATTGACTAAAATTCTTAATATTTGATTTTTTCGTTTTTTGAATCAATAATAGGAAAATATAAATTGGCAAAACGTTGTCAAATATAATTGACTAGGGTGAATTAAATAAAAATATTCAAAAATCGATATTGTAACGTTTCACATCAGATAAATCTGTAAAATGTTACTCAGGGACTTTTAAATGTCTCATAAAACTGAGTTTGACCCTATCCTTCAGGAATCATAATAAAATTTGGCTAGAAGGACCAAATCATATGAAGACGATATTTATAACGAATCACTAAATTATAAATAAATCACTAATAATGCAAGTTGAGAAATGACTTCATATTAATTTACATTGAGTCTATAAATTATGTCATAAATTACACATGACACACGTACTCAATACAAAATAGTCCAAATGTGAGCGTTCAAATTGATGAAAATGACTTCAAACTATCAAATTAAATTATGTTTGTATTATTATAGGTGCGTTATCGAGCAGTTACAAATATATTTTCTGGAAAAATTTAAATACTTTTGACGCCCACTGATTTGAGCAAATCCTTGAGTCGAGAAATTTCGTAATCCTTTTCGGCCAGACGGAATTTCAATTCTTGATTTTCGCATCTTAAATCGCGAATTTGACGTTCGTAATGGCCGTTTTGATCGGTTAACGTCTCGAGCAACGTGACGGCGTCGGGACGTGTTTGTGGAGACTTCGACAAGAGTTGCAGGATAATTTGAGTTAATTGAGGTTGTTGCTTAAGCAAGTACGGCGGCATATGTCCTTTTTGCAGTTCATTTAATCGTTCCACTTTCTCCATATCCGTCGTGAACGTTTCTACCAGTTCGAATAACACAATGCCCAGGGAATACATATCGCTCTGAAATGAATATTAACTGTCATTAACTTTGAATTGACGCTTGCTAAATTAAAATAGAAAGGGTTGGGTGGAATATCATTGCTTTGGTTCAAATATTATATCACTGGAAGACAACAGGTAGTAAAATCCAACAACGTCATGAAACGAAGTTTATATAACAGGAGTGGTGTTCTTCAAGGCGATATACTTGGGGCAATCCTTTTTATATTATTCACCTTTGATATACCCCAAGTGTTGAAGTATTTATTGCAGGTACCATATGTACGTTGACGATATACAACTCAGCACTTCCTGTTCCGTGGATAAAGTAAATGATAAGCGATTATCTGAATAGTTTCAAAGATTGGTGTGATAATAACACTAACCGACAGCCACTTTGTCCTTGGGACTAGACCGACATTTTTCGATTGTTTGGGTGTAAAATAGTAGGAAAGTCGCCATCTAACCACTCAGACTTTGCTTTTGTGGTTAGGACATGTGAAAAAGCATTTTTTAAACTTTTTTTACTATAACTTTGAAACAACGCAAGATAATTTGAATCTGATAAAACTGCTTGAAAACTTATAAACATTTGGTATATAAATGACCTTGATAGAATGAACGAAACCCCGATAAAATCAATTTTTTGTTAAAAAAACGCAAAAATCGTGTTTTTTCAACTACTTTTGCGATTTTAATCGGTTGTAAAAAAACACTACGATAGCTCAGATCAGTTTTGCTGACCTGAAAGCCTATTAAATGGGCTACAATTTCTGTATGGCACACCTCTGTCCCTTGATCAGAAGTCTTTTAAATAATAATAAATAATAATAATTTAATAATGTTGATCTATGATAATTCCTGAATATCTAATTTTATTATTCTCAATATTTTATTAGAATTATTTATTTCAATGATATTAAATTCAGGACGATTAACTGAAGTAACTGAAAATGCAATATAATGGGTTTTTTGAAACGCTTATTATTATTATTATCTTTTGAACTGTTCAAAATGGAGATTTCATCATCACTTACCTTAGTATTACATTCCCCATCCAACTGTTCAGGGGCAGCATAAAGTCGAGTTCCAAGAGCTAAGCTGTGGCGAACGCTTTGAAGAGGGCACGCTAAACCAAAATCGCCCAATTGCACTGACAATTTTCCATTATCGATTTGGATGAATATGTTGCTAGGTTTTATGTCGTGATGAACTATTTTCTTTGAATGGATATATTGTATACCTGAAACAAAATGTTCAATGTTCTTCCTATAACCAATCAATTTTATTGAGAATAATCAATTAAATTTTATGGTATCTTACCTTTCAATAGTTGTTTGAGAATTTCCCTGACCACTTCACCCTCAACTGTATTAACAGCAATCAAAGATTTGGTCTTGTCTTCAGAAACTGTAGGATCGTTTCTCTTCTCCAACCACTGTTTCAAAGTTGAATGGCAAAGTGCCATTTGAATGTATAATGTTGCCCACTTCTCCTGTGATTTCTGCCTCGTACGAATTCTTTCCAGCTCATTGAAATCCAAAGTGCACAATGTTTTATCTCCTTCTGACACACTCTTCCGTTTCCCTCTACTATTTCTAGATTTTGTCAGACTCATAGAGTTAGTTTTATGACTTTCTATAGAAGTCACACTGTGTTCAAAATCTATCGAAAATTCAGAACTGTCATTTCTCTTGCACGAAAAGGTATCAATCAAATCCTGGTGTAATCTGTAATTTGAGCTAATGTGTTCGTGAATTTTATGTGATTTTGTACTGTACGATGTTAATTTGTCCGATTCACTATCATAACTACCTTCAGTTGGTATGTTATTATTATTTGCTGCAGTCAGATCTAGCCATGCGGCTTTATATTGAACAATATTCGGATGATTTAAACTTGCAAAAGTTTTAACTTCTGATAGATAGTTTTTAACTGATTCGAGACCTTCAGAACGAATTGAGATTTTCTTAATTGCATATTCACTTCCATCAAGTTTATGTTTTACACGAAAAACCTGAAAGCAGATATTTTTTTAATTCAGATCAAACTTAAATAAAATACATTTCTCTGCGATTTCATAAAAATTAAACTTATGAAATATAAAAGAAACATTGAGATTATTATAAACGATTTGTAATAAATAAAAAAGTACTTGCCTCTCCGAAACCGCCTCCTGCTATGAATTCAACTTCTTCAAACTCCCTGTAATAATGGGATTGTGTGAAATCATGGTGTGGCCAAATGCTTGGAATGGATAAGAGAGGTTGTCCTCCACGGGAAGTTTTCATTAGAAGATAGAATGCTTGTTGTGACTGTGTTCGCATACTTTCAAATTCATTCATTTTATAGCTTTCATCAATCATATGCATTTTATACAAGCTATCACAAATTGCTTCATACATCAATCTCACTTTTTTCTTGTCTGGTTCATAAGTCGAACATAACATATTAACTAAGGACTCGATTAAAATACTTATTGGAGTTGTAACTTTCGAAGTAGTTTTAGAAACTATACGTACAGAATTATTGAGTTTTTCATGGGAGGTCTCCTTTGATTTATCTGGTTCTCTTTTAATTTTATTTCGGTCTGCTCCAACAATTGACTCTGACATCCCATATTTTGCCATATTTTGCTATTATTAGTATTGCAAGAAATTCAATTATAACAGACAATTAGGTTATATTTGAAGTTTGTACGAAGCACGATAACGAACTAAACTTAAAACTAAACTCTCACTAAACGAACGATAAGGATGACTATGAGGATGAGATGAAAGAGTAAGAGTAGATGTTCAGATTCAGCTGTTCTATGATGAGGAATGAGGATGGAACATGTATGATGCAAGACAAACCGACAAGTACCAACATGTCAGTGTTGCATATGAACAAAAAAAATGTGTAATCTTTAAGACAGAATAGTAATAGATGATGACAAATAGACAGGCGAATTTTTTTTAGAAATCTATTACTATTTATCGAAAATCTGTTACGTTTTGGTGTAATATTGAAACTATTCAAAGACGAAATCTTGGACCCTAATCTTTGAATTCGCCCGTTGATGACATTTTGCTTGAAATAGTAATAGATTTGGCAGTTTTTGAAAGTATACGTAATAGATGGGATCCGAAAGTAATGGAACTATTACCGTTGTAATAGCATATGCAACACTGCAACTTGTTCAGAAAATTATGTTATTATCAGTTGCCATTTCGCCATTGCCATTAACCGCAAAATCGGTATCTGTATCTATTTAAATTGGAAACAACGCACAACTTCATAGTATTCAAATCAATAATCATAATTTTGTTTTCCGTCAACGATCACCTAAAATAAAACGGAACGAGAAATGTGTTAACGCTTGGAGAATAGATGAATAGTGTACGTTACAAAGTTACTTTTCGCAAATCACGATTTTGTTACTGATTTTTATATAATTGTTTCACATTCTATAAGATCTCTTCGCATTTGTATATAGATAATAGATTATTTATTTCATTATCTTTACACAGGTAAAAGATACTATTCAAACTAAAAATTCTTTTAAGAAAATGCTATTACAACAATAAATTTTCTGTTTCTGGGAATCGAACCCAAGCCTGCAGGGTGAGAGTCGAGCATCCAAGCCCCCAGACCACATCGCCGTTTGTTATAAACAGTTAAAGTACCGTTAAAATTTAAGTTTACTTGAATAATTATTTTTGTTGTTGTTGTTGTAGTTGAACGATTTTGCTGTAATTTGAGTGAAAGCAGTTTTAAATTAACCTGAATTTACTTTAAAAGTTTTGAATCGATTCAATGTTTAATTTGGGTGATTTTTTTTAATTTTCAACTCTTCAGAAAATGGTGTGTGTTTCCCCTAAAAACAATATGTCATCGATCAGCAAACGATTTTTTGTCAAAATTTTAATATGATAAAGCTTTCCGTTTTTAAGTTATCGTGTGGACAAATTTTGTGACGGACATCCAGAGAGACGGATTATTTCAAAGTAGCTTAAAATTCGATATTCTATAAGAGTCAACCATCAATTATAGCAAATATTTTACTTGAACGAGAACACCCTTTACATTCATAAATACTTTTATATTAAATTTGAGTATATCACTTATATATTGTACATTCAGAACGAGCGTCAAAGCTCACTTTTCAACGATTCTTGACTTTAAACTTACGTTTAGTATATAAAGCTACATATTAATATCTCTGTTTAGGTGTTCTCATTAATTGATTTTCATCCGTTAAACTGAGCTTTAAAATACACGTTTTATAAAATCTATTTTTTATTATTGTCCAAATATAACAAACTAACAAATTATTTGTATCATCTTTTAGGTCCATAAGTTTATCGGTTGTTATTGATGGAATATTGCGATATACAATGTGACTAGTAAAATATGAATAATGCTTTTAAGTGGGAAACAGAAAAAAAATTACGTATTCAGAACATTTTCCATATGGATACAAATTTTCGGTAGTCCATACTTTTCCATATTGTATTACAATTCTAAATCAAGTCCACGAAAATAAACTTCCGTAGTATGTATGGTATGCTTTAAGTTAAATTTTGAATTATAAGTAATATGAATATTCGCTGAATGTTATCTACGTATTACATTACAAACAATGCAAATAGCATTAGTTAGTTCCTACCATTCTTTATCTACGCATTCCTAAAATGTGTATTGTATATTTATTCGCAACCAAGCATTAATATTATATAAATTAAAGACTTTTGCAGTGCCTTCATACATAGTCCTATACTCATACGTCTTTGACACAGATTAAAGATTCATCTCAACAGCTGATTCGGAAAAAGTTATTTAATATTCGATGGTTCAAAGCCCATATGTTTTATCTTTGTCTAGTCGTAGTTGTATACAAGGTCTTGGCACATTATTTAATATTTATTTATATTCATTTCGAAGGAGCGGTGACTTCAAACAGTACAGGACTGATATAAGTACAAAGTTGATGGCTGTGAACTGTGTTATAATTTAATAGTAAAATCTTCCGTTTAATAATGTATGGAAATGTTGGGTATTTTTTAATTCACTTGTTGTTTTTGAGGCTTTGTACCTGTAAAGATGAACTATTATCTGTAGTTGTGGTAAGAATTTATTCAAATTTTATTCTCATTTACATGTTTCATTGATGAATTCAATCACGTAATTATTTAACTTTTATTTCAGTTATATAGACATGGAGATCGAACACCTGTTAACCCTTATCCCAATGATCCATACAAAAATATTTCATATTGGCCAGTTGATTTTGGGCAATTAACGAATGTGAGTGTTTAACAAAGTATATATAATATATATCCTTAATTGCAATATATGATACTGAATTGAAATAATCAATAGATTGATAGTTAAATGTTATGGTAAATAGAAGAACTGCATAACATTTGCTGTAAATATCTTGCATTAAAATTTCACTATAACATAAAGCGGGTTAATCACATTGAATATATAATAAAAATGAGACCAAATACTTGATTTTTATATTCAACAAATTACCAAAACATAATATACAGACTGAAACCCTTTCAATAATTTACCATACTTCCTTTCATAGTAATATAAAAAATAGCTTGTAGTGGTGCTTATAAAAAAACAAATTTGCTACAAAGTTTACAAACTAAAATATTAAAGATGGTTAATAAAAAAAAAACCTCTATGCCATGTTTATAAATAATTTCTGGAAGAAAAATGGTATTTGAAAGCATAATTTTACACAAGATAGGTAAAAGTGTTGGAAAAAATAGTAATTATATAGATGGAATAAGATTATTCAATGCTTTGTCAAAAATCTAGATGTATGAAACCAAATAAAATAAAAGAATGATTAAGGGAGGCCAATTAATTGTATGTTGTTTGATTTGTTTATGTATGAAATAATACTACTATTTCTGGTTTGATTCAAATGATTTTGAACAATTTAATAGTTATTTATTTTGTGAGTCCTAATAATTCCAGTTCAATTAGAAAATTCCATTCATATATGTCTAGTCTTTATGTAATTCTATCTGGATAAATAAATACTATAACTAAATAGTTGGATTTGAAATAATGTATTGTGTATTCAGGAAATGAATCAATACACAAATATTTGATAAAATTTAGTTGCAAAGCATAAGCTTGAATTAGGAAATATTGATAAGCTGGAGATAAGCTATCTGTTAATATTGGTAACATATTATGTTTCATAAGTTGTGCCTGTTTAGGTTTACACCTAATGTTTTACTTGTCATTTTGGAATTAGATGTAATTTCATGTGTAAAATTAACATTACTTTTGAATAGGTGCTAAATAATTTGTTGTTGGCTATTCATTTTTGAACTACACCTTTATCAGCAAGTGATAACAATATAATTATAATTGTTATTGTAGCCAATGTAAACACTATAAATATTAATTTGATTTGATAACCCCAAATGTCACCCTGACCTTTATCTTTATTCTTATTACTTCCGTACATATTGAACTTTCTACAAATGAGAAATTCAGGTTAATATCTAGATGAACATATTATATGTGTTTCACTGGCGATTTGTATATTTTTACAATTAGATTTGAACCACATGAATAAAATATTTTTAATCTTTGACCATGGAAGATTATAATTTTACTCCCCTCAATATATCTTGTATAAGGGAAGTATTGTAAGCAGTATAAAATAAATTCCAGATTTACGCGGAAATATCCGTTTTGAGCCTTTCTGAATCGATATAGACCAGTATCCCGCGGTATACATTTCGGGAGTCCGCGAATCCCATGAAATATCAATTACTGGGATAAAGAATAAACTTCTCAAATTTCTAATTTTGATTTTAAGGGATTTGACCTTGTAATTCATGCATCGCAGCTCTTACCCAAAGCAATATTGAAGTTCCGGCACATTTGAAAGGAGTCCCCGTGTTATTGGTATCTAAATTTGGGGGTCCGGGATTACGAGGAATTTGGGAACTGTTTTTAGGCGCAGTAGCCCCGTTTCTAGTGGTATTTTTGACATCCATCTTCAGTTTTTCAAATGGAATTATAGTATTTCATTTAACCATAATGACACCCGTGTTTTTCACATTCTCATTTTAAGATTCAAGTGACGTCATCGATGTGACGTCACAGTCTATTTTATGTGTGAATTTTGATAGTTCATCTGACAGCAGGTGTCAGAGTAAAACATAGAGTTGTAAAATTCATTATTTAGACCATTTGTCAATGTAACATAGATTATAAACGTCTTTCATTAGCTATTCCCAATATATTTTTTTGTCCTACAATCAGAAATTTGGTCCGCAGAAGTGTCGGCAAGCTATTTGGCTAACAAAGTCAGTGATCGATTGATCACAGTTCATTTTAATGATATATTTATAGTCACATAAATTTAAGTACTTATATTAAGAAATAGTCATCGATGTGACGTCACAGTCTATTTTATGTGTGAATTTTGATAGTTCATCTGACAGCAGGTGTCAGAGTAAAACATAGAGTTGTAAAATTCATTATTTAGACCATTTGTCAATGTAACATAGATTATAAACGTCTTTCATTAGCTATTCCCAATATATTTTTTTGTCCTACAATCAGAAATTTGGTCCGCAGAAGTGTCGGCAAGCTATTTGGCTAACAAAGTCAGTGATCGATTGATCACAGTTCATTTTAATGATATATTTATAGTCACATAAATTTAAGTACTTATATTAAGAAATAGTACAGCAAAAGTATAAGTTGTATAAATTCTAATTTCCTTGCAAGTAATCTTGTTATTTTCTCATATTGATGAAAGTTTTGCATTATTTGCTAATTATAGTGTGAGGCATCAGAATTCGCCAATGCGGCAGGTAACTTCGCGTATCAGGATATATTGTAGGGTTGTATTGAAACATGATTTTAGCAAACCGAGCTCGACAGACATTAAAATATGAACTTGGCTTACAATCTTCTGCTAGGCGTTGTCTAATGTCTCGAACTGTATTCGAATGTGCCAATGAACTATTTCAAAAGCATAAACAAATCTATCTTTCATCATGATTCTCATTGAAGCTCTTTTACAGAAAGGTAAATTACAACACTACGAACTTGGACAATGGTTCCGAAATCGTTATACGTCTTTCTTGCCCCATCATTATTCAGAAACAGCCATTCATGTGATCTCCACTGATGTAGATCGTACCTTGATGTCTGCCGAATCTAATTTAGCTGGTTTGTATCCACCAACTTCGGCCCAACAATGGATGCCGAATATATCTTGGCAGCCAATTCCGATACATACTATACCACTTAAGGAAGATGGTCTTCTTTCAATGAACAAACCTTGTCCCAAATATGATTTACTCATGAAAGATTTGATGAAAACTCCGTTCTTCAGAATGGTTCAACATAAATATCACGACTTATATTCATACTTATCAAGGTATACTGGGAATATTGTATCAACTCCCACAGAAGTAGAATTTCTTTATAATAATTTATTCGTTGAATATAATAACAACTTGACACTTCCAGTTTGGACTAAGAATGTGTACCCAGATAAATTTTTGTATTTATCAGGATTATCATTTAGTATTCCATGTTTTACCAAAGACATGGCTAGACTTAGAACGGGACCACTTATGCATAGGATCATAAAACACTTTGAGAATGCTACCCTCAGAACTGAATCTGACAATGTTCAAGCAGTAAAATTATTAATGTTATCCGCTCATGATGTTAACGTAGCTAACGTCTTGAAAAGTTGGGATCTTTTCGAAGAACACAGTCCACCATATACCAGTACAATTTTATTAGAATTAAGAAAGTTGGGTAATTCTTCATATGTTAATTTATTTTATAAAAATACAAGTGAACCTAGGCAGCTAATTTTGAAAGGATGTGACTTCAATTGTGATTTCCAGAAGTTTATTGATATTTTGCAACCAATAACATTGTCATCCAAACAATGGGAAAAAGAGTGTGCATTGAATTGGATTGACCACTTGCCATTCAGTTTTATAGGAAATGTTATATTTGTAATTGGAATAGGTTGTGGGTTGATGCTCATTATTGGTTTGTTTGTGGCATTGAAGATTTCTAGCAATAGATCAAGAGAATCTTCTTATATCAAATTACCAGATGAAGAATATGCCTAGAGAAAAGAAATAAAATTACTATGTATGTATTAAGAAGATGAATATAATTATTCACCCATAAAATTTTCATTGAGAAGGAATATAATTATTTTTTATCATAATTGACTTATTTTTATAGTCTTTAATCTAGTCAAATTTATTTTTAGAATATTTTTATTCAATCTACTAAGACGGATGTTCGGAGGGAATTAAATTATAATTGTCTCTGGTTTATTCTCAAAACTAGAGTAAAATGTGGAGTATCCAATTTTGATTAAACTGGAGATGACCTAAGAATAAACTATTGTAATGCACTAGAATAAATATTCATACTTCTCTTTTAATTTAAGACATTATAATTTATTCCAAAATGTTTAAGTTTTATTGATAACAATTGTTGTTGCTTCTTGCTCATAATTAATTCATGGAACCAATCTATTAATTTACATTATAACTTTGTTATGAACTTTCAGAACAATTTTTATTCATTTTTTTATTGATGTATGAATCAAGTAGACCAATTAATTTGTATGATAATTGTTTAATAAGTTTACATTTTTATTTTAGTTATTTATTTATTTATTTACAAATGAACATCAACTGTAAATAGTTATTAGACCAGAAACGTTAGATACCCGGTTGTATAGATTACACTATCTTTAATTGTAGGCATCATAGTTATTAAGTTCCTACTATCATTTCCTTGCTTCATGAATTTTATCTAGTTTTATAGTTATACAAAAAATACGTTGTTTGACGATTCATTATTCCATCATCCTAATTTAGTTTTGTCTAATCTTTTGTGACCCCATTTGCTTGTGATGAAAATTCAGAAATTAATTGAACTGTAAATGTGCTTAATAAAATCACAACCTACCTAAAATGCCATAATCTGAATGGTATACATTACCATAATTATGAACAAAATAATGTCTACTCATTTTATTATTAGTTCTGTTGGGGTTCGTACCCCCAACCCCCACCCCCCCGAAAATGTGAGCACAATAAATAAGACTATACTTACATAGCTTTTTTATTATATTAGACAGTACAAAACCAAAAATGACCTAGTAAGTAAAAACTTTGAACTCACAAATCCCCTCCAAATATTTTTGGCTGTATTGTTGGAAAAAAATTATACGTATTTACTCTGGTATATAAGTCTTAAGTCATTCCTGGTGTACAATTTTGTATAATAGTAGTAAATGAAAAAAGGTATATGTATATTTTGTTTATATAATGTTTTATGAAAGATGATTCCTAAAATGTTAAGACTTTGAAATATGAGTATAAATTGATAAGATATTCAACTATATATGTGCTTAATAAATATACTTGATATTTTGCTAGTTTTTTTAAGTACTTTTTCCTATTTCTAAAAAATTTTGTATATAATAAATAATCCGAGTTGTTTCAGAAATGTGAAACGTTCGTTTTGCCATGTATTCGTTTATTTGAGCGAATAGCCGCCAGCACGATTGAGAATGCCGTTTTAACAAAATGTGCATCAATAAAATGACACAAAATATTCCATCTCGCCAAGAGAGATTCTTTTGTTTAGGGGACAATTCTTGATACTCCTATATCCTATATTTTTTTTATATGATACTCCTATATCAGTAACACATATTTGGATGTTACCTCTGATCATGTTATCCTTGAAATTCCGTCACGAATATCCCTCGTTTTTAGTGCAGCTTAAACTTTATTATTAATTTTGTGGCTTGGTTCTAAAAGGGCCAATGTCAGTTTTTGTTCATTTCGACCATATAACATTTTCAAACTACATTCAGAGCAAATTTTTATGTGTTAAAAAAGGTCGAATGTGTACATAAGCCTGAGTATGTGCATGCAATTTAAATTCTAAAAAGGCCAAAGTCGACCTTGGCTCTTTTTATTCAGATGTTTACGCAACATTGGCACTTCTTTCGGTATTCTTTGATATATTGTGTTTTATTTCAAATAGGTACGCATTAAAGTTTTATTGTTTCTCCTGGTAAAAAATAGTGAACCTGTGTTTAGGTTCAGATATTGGAATATGTAGTGGAAGTGGTTATCAATTTTAAACAATACGGACAAATATCTAGGTAATGTAGCAGGGATGGGATGTATAAACGAAAAAGCAATTTATTAAATTCCGATTTATCTCCAGGTGAGGGTAATCCCTTGTTTGCATTATTGTCCCCAAATAGTATTTAAACAGGCACATTTTGATTTATAATTTAGTTTAATCTGATGATGGCTACTTGGTAGCCAAAAGGTCCTCAATACTTCAGGAGTATTATTAATAGAAAAGTGTGAATATTTCTTATTTATAGTGCCACAGAATAAAATTCGAGAGTAACAGTTCTATTCCTCTCTCAAATGAGAATACTTAGTAACACTGCTTGCGATTCCGGAAAGAAATTGTTTTACCGATCCAAGCGCTAGCTGGTGGCTGAGCGAGGGACTACGAGTTTGGCGACGCGTAAGAGAACCATGTCAAACATAGAAACATACGCGTCCCCATGAGACCGAGGTCTTTTCTCTGAACTGTATATGGAATTCTGTGTGGTACTGTTCATCCGTTAGACTCGTAGTTCTGTGGACTGACCATCCATCATCATAAGCGAAACGTCATACATATTCGTGCCACAAATTTCCATTTCACCGTAAAAGGGATTGTAAATAATAAGAAAAGAATAATGCCGCCTTCAGCAGATTTATCACAACACTCTAAAAGTACTGAAGAACCAAAGAAAAATATATGGCAAGTGTTGTATTCAAGCACTTATGTGGTTTAATTACTTTTTTGTAGGTCGCAAATTTTGAGTGACGTTCAGAATCATGGGAATCCAAAACTACCCTCATGTAAACAGATCCTGGTGTTGGGTGATAACGAATCTGGCAAAACGACCATGGTAGCTAAGCTACAAGGTGTCGAAGATCCAAAAAAGGGATCAGGACTTGAATATGCCTACATTGATGTCCGTGATGACTACAGAGATGGTAAACCGTTCTTAAATGCATCCTTTGTATTCTGTAATGTATTTTTTATTTTCAGATCACACCCGGCTCAGCGTGTGGGTATTGGATGGAGATCCCGGTCATTCGAACTTGTTGAAATTTGCTCTGAACGAAGAAACATTCCAACACACGCTGGTCATATTAACTGTAACGATGACAGCACCTTGGGGAATCCTTGAACAACTGCAACATTGGGCAGCAGTATTAGCCGATCATCTGGATAAGTTAGATTTAGACATTGATGTAAGACAAAGCCGGAGGTAAATTAATAAAGAACATCCAATTTTCATAGAGGGTCAATAAAAAATGCTTTTCTAGGCAACAGATTGTCAAACATTGGAAAGATTATGTAGAACCTGGAGATGAGCTGGATCCAGCTTCCCCAATGAAGAGAAGTTCCCGAAATTTTGGAGAAGGTGATGATGTGGAATTGGAGGAAGGTGGAGCTTTACCAGAGGGTACTTTAACCAATAATTTGGGACTAGACATAGTTGTTGTTGTCACTAAGGTATACAATATTTATATGATATATGAATTAGCGAAGTTAAGATAAAATAAATGAATTTCAGACTGATTATATGCAAACGTTAGAAAAGGAACATGATTACCGTGATGAACATCTTGATTTCATGCAACAATGGATCAGGCGATTTTGTTTGCAACATGGAGCAGCTTTATTTTATACGAGTGCGAAAGAAGATAAGAACTGTGATGTGCTTTATAAATATTTAACTCATCGTATTTATGGATTTCCATTTCGAACACCCGCTCTTGTTGTGGAAAAAGATGCAGTATTCATGTAAGATGCAATATCTAACTATTTCTTATTATTATTATTTCACCATTACAGACCTTCTGGCTGGGACAATATGAAGAAAATCAACATTCTGCATGAAAATATGCATTCCTGCAAACCTGACGATTATTATCGAGATGTAATAGTTCAGCCAGTTACTAGAAAAGTAAGTATTATTCAACAATAGAGAGAATATTTGAAATCATTCTCCTTTCAGACTATTAGTCGGGAAACTGAAATATTAGCAGAGGACGAACAGGCGTTTTTAAGCAGAATGCAGCAAATACTTTTGGCAGGAGGAGCTCCTCAATCGGCTCCTAGACTCGGGGAGTCCCCCATCAGGGCTTCACCATTGGGGAAAGGAACGGTAAGATCACCTATGCTAGGAAAGCTAGGCTCGCCCTATAAGGTAAACCATTTTCCAAATTCGCATGCAGGGACAATTTGTAACGTCTACTAATATGGAAGCATGACTTGTAAGTGTCTTATACTGGTATCTCAGAAGGGTTAATAATCTACAATTTTCAATAATTGTTCAGTTATATGAAAACAAATGAATGTCCTGCATACTAAATTTTGTTTATTTTGGTGTTGGTAATAATTTTTTTTGGAAAAGTTTTGATAAACTTTGAATACAAATTGAGATTGTAAATAATAA
This sequence comes from Endomychus coccineus, assembly GCA_958510875.1. Lineage (NCBI taxonomy): Eukaryota > Metazoa > Arthropoda > Insecta > Coleoptera > Endomychidae > Endomychus > Endomychus coccineus. The sequence continues at coordinate 6,604,056 of OY294069.1, read as the reverse complement.
TGATGATTAAATTTGTGAAAATCTATCAAAAAAAACGGTAACTCTGAACATGGATCTATTTGAAGTCAGAAAAAATGGCAAATACGAGTTGCCTCAATACTTTATTATTTGCAAACATTTACTGACCATTTTCTTTAACAGTTGGATGGATCCAAAGTTGTGAGTACACCAGGGGGTGAAGGAGTTTTAGCCAACTTCTTTAATTCCTTGTTGCATAAGAAAACAGGTTCCAGTCCAGGTGGAAGTAGTCCTAGTTCCAAATCAGGGGGTCCGGAATCTCTCCCTGATAAAGCTACAATGAGATCAGATGCAGCTGCTGAATTAGATCGCTTGGCGAGGGGAGGAAAAAATAAATCACAAAGTGGAATCGATTTTAATGTTACAGATTGTTAAATAAGTGTTTCATTTTATTTATACCGAATAGCTTCTATTAATATAAATTTAACTTATTCACATGCTAAAATATAATTTATTAACCATTTGTTTTTTGTTTCATTAAAATAGTATGTAATTTCCTTAGTACTTTTATCAATCAATATACTATACAATAATATACTTTTGGTATTTTTTGTCCCCAAAACTCGCTCTTCTGAAGCATGTTCACATATCGATTGAGTTTAAATTAGCTGTGTATAGGAATCTTGTGAGATAGAGCGAACTAAACGAATTGGATTGTAGTACAAGAGAGAAAAGTAAAGCGCGGTTATATCTGACAATATTGAAGCGTGCAAGCTGACTGACTGACTTCACTTACGGCAGCAACTCGCGATAAAAGCAAAAAATAGGTAAACTATAAGAATCGGAAGGTGGAGGAACACCGGAAACGGGTGAGATAACTCTTCAACAAAGCGAAGAGAACCTCATGTAGTTCAGATTGGGAGACCTCTAAGGTTGCCCAAAGGAACTATAAGAGAGCTCTCAGGAGCACCAAAAGAGATTAGGTGGCGTACCTATTGTGAGGACATCAATAAGATGCCGGCAAGGCTCTCCAAGGACTCCTCGATTGGTGCAGGATCATTGATTCTGCTGAGCGGGGATTACACATCACCGACGGGCGAGACGCTACGACAATTAATGTCTGTGCATTTCCCCGGGTTTGATGACAACCTCATAGTCACACCAACCGAGGACTTCCGTGTCAACGCGAGAGCGATCGACTACAGAATGGCCTCGAATGTGGTAAGCCATGGAAGAGTGCTCTGGGCCATCTCGAGTTTTGCTTTACTTAATGTCTGAATATCTGTCCTACGTTTTACAGATTTGGAGCCAAGCTTCATGTCAATCATCACCAGAATACATCTTTTATAATAATTTATTCCTTAGTTAAAATATTAAAATTTTTGTAATCGAATTGATGGTTATAATATATTGTTTGTAGATTCCAGTATAAGTCCCATCGCAATCTAAACAATTTAATTTTAATTTTTCTATAACCTCACAAACAATAAGTCTAGAATGATCTGAGGGCGAGTTATGCCGGAAAACCTCGTTCTTAGAACCAACATGGCGTCAACATTTCGTTGTAAGGCTTGGATAGTGAATGTTCATCTTCTCCAGTTTTCTTACCCACAATTATACAATTCATTGATCGTTTGCTCACTTTTTTTTCTAGTTTACATCGCAATACTCGTCTTGTGAGCTTGTTTATACGTAAAAAAAATCGGTTGTCTGTAAAGTCGGTTTACTGACGATAGTTGAACGTGACAACGTCATAAGAAAATACTGATGGAATGGTTTAATTTTTCAAAAGAAAATTTCAATTTTATTTGTTTGATAGATATTTTGTATGGATATAAAGAAGGAGGTAAATGGAAATCACAATTGAATTGATCAAGTTACATTTATTTGTACGCATAAATACAATTATGTCAATTTAGCTTTTAAAAAGCCCGCCTCAATGTATTTGATATAGCAGAAAATTGTTCCCTTTGACGGCTGGCTGGTCCAACCTGTCATTTCAGACACGTTGTTATATGTGGAAGATTTAACATTTATGTTTTAATTTTTTGAAATCATAGCTACGCTCGATAATTATTTCGATCGAATAGTAAAGCAATTGATTACTCATCGTGAAATAGTTCTGTTAACTTATTGTTATAGTTTTGTCAATTATAGCATAACCTACAATCGCTGCACTAGCGGACCGATGCTATTTATTTCAATGATGAAAGCACGAATATTCGACAATATATCACTGAACATATATTTAATATCGAAAGAATCATTACCTTTATCGTTGCTATAAAGAATTGACACCACATTCACTTTTCACTGCACTTCATACTTGACGAAAACATGTAAATGTATTTTGTATAGCAGCTGTCCACGCGGACGCATCGCTCACTCAAGTAAGAGACGCTCTCGCTTGCACTTCAAGCCTTAAATGGAACGCCTTAGAGCGAGGTAACGCCGCATGCTTAAATGGAAAGCATCAGAGCGAGGTAACGCCGCATGAGTCATGTTTTCTCGTGCGTGCAGCCGGCTCCATCGAATTATAAGACGTTGTCACGTCAAAAACGATATGTTTTGAAACATTCACATCTTCGGTTAAGAAAGTCGTTAGAACAACACCACGAGATTCAAGATTTTATGAGGTAAAAATATAAACTCGTAAACGTATTTTATAATTATATTACAAAACTTATACTACACAATTATTCTGTTCTAGTGCTACGACCCACCGTTTTGGGCATTTTTTTATTCGTAGAATCTTCTAGCTCCTTTTGCTTATAATAATGAGGAGCCACTTCCAAAAGCCATTTACTTTCAATCTCAATCACCTGCCGCATGAATTCCTTGGTTGTGAACACCAGTTCATGGTATAAAAGCCATCGGGGTAAATCCTCGAATAAGGAACTATTTGGATGAATTGTTACTCCCTAAAAAGACACTATAAATTATAATCAGCCAGCTTGAAAATTGTGGGGGAATACCGAGTTGCCGATAAATTAAGTTATCGAATTTGATTGAAATTAATGAAAATTTGAACGATCCAAAAAGATTCTTTAATACACGACTATAATACAATGATATATTATTATCATAATTTGGACGATGTTCAATCGGAAGAAATATACAGGTAAAGATTTGAAGGATTCCATGTCCTAAATTGAGTACTTCCTGAGAGTTTCAACCAATTTTATTGAAACTCGTTGGGTTGGTTTTGTGCCATTCAAACTACAAGATACGTGGATTTGTTTATCTTTCGCTGTGAAGCTTACTTTTCCAAGAAAATTATAAACGTATTTATGCACGCCCATGAATTAGCTTGATTATTAAGAATTAAAAATGCTCTCAACTCACTAAAAAGTGTATAAGTTGTTGATCACAAACCATTTAATTTTTTGTAAAAGACAATGTTTTTTCTAAATTTAAATGACAGATTAAAATATCAAATTTAAATTTATTAAGTTAATAACTAATTTAAGTTCCGCAGTTTTTGAGCGAAATTGGCTTTGCCAGTTTTAAAAAACAAAGCAATGAAATTGACATTTTGCCAAGTAAATTAAGAACTTTTACTTTTGCCATTTGATAAGATTCCTCTAAAAAGGCGCAGTTAATACAGAACATCTGGCCTTTTTCGGGTGTCCTTCAACCGATCAACATAAAATTACATAGTGTGATAGAATTAGCAATAAATGTAGGTAATTTTTGCATAATTCTGCGTTCGGAGAAAAAAATTGCCTTAAGTAGATAATTATGATACAAATTCAAGGAACTAAAATCGAACACTTTTTGATCGTCGCAAATGGTCCAAAAAAAATGGTAAAATGGCCAAAATCGGTTTTTCGCCTCGGACATCGTCGGATTAAGTTAGAAAAAAAAAGCGGGATCACCGCTGGATCAATCGAGTTCATCCGCAGCTCATGTTTTTCTTTCTTTTTAACTCAATCCGACGATGTCCGACGCGAAAAACCATTTGCGACGATCAAAAAGTGTTCGATTTTAGTTTCTTCAATTTGTATCATAATTATCTACTTAAAGCAATTTTTTTCTCCGAACTAATTAGAATTAAAAACTCCAAAAAGCTAATTCTATCACACTAATATCCGCGACTAATGCTCGACTTAATCAAATCGTCGGAGGTGCGAAGTGAATCTTTGACATCAACTTAGAAAACATTTGCACTCCCTGATGTTAGGGATTTAGAACCCATGTTTAAAGGAACTGCTCACACTGTTCCCGAAATTGAAAAAGCTGCTAATGCGACTTTGATTACCTGATTGTGTTTCACCGTTTTGTAGCTCCCGCCTTTGGATAATCTCGCTATATGATAGAAATAACCGGCGGTGATAGCTTTCCTTATATCCGCAGTTTCCGATTCGTTCGACACCATTTCAATCTCGACTCTCTGCATTAATCCGACCAGTTGTTCTCTTACATCTCTTGCCCTTTTCATAGATCTGGAAGAACCAATATATGCAATTTGCAAATACATTTATTAAAAATAGTTACCTGTATTGTATGAAATTTTCATAGCACCATTGTGTTGAATAATCTGAATCCCTCCATTGATTGTAGACGTTCAATAAACTAAGATGATCCCCACCAATATGATTGAAATTTTTCCTAGCCGTATCAGCATGTATGATTTTATCTTTAGGTCGGTAATATATTGCACCATTTACGGATAACATGGCCGCAATTGTGACAACTTCTTCAGAACATTTATATCTGAAATGAACATTTCACAAGATACAATTGTAACGAAGCTCTAAAATCTTGAATTATTTAATGGGAAACACGTAGATTAGTAGTAAATTTTACATTTCGTTTATATTAGTATTTCAAATTGATAATTCGGAATAATTATATTGTTGTATAGGAAGATAGATAGTACAGGGCATTGACATCCGTGTAGTTTAAGTGTCATTTTGCATACGTTTCCACTCATAAGTCGTGTATATTTTGATTTCATTCAGAAACGTGTATATTTCGTGTCAACAAAAGATATCGGAACATATGTAACCATAAAAACGGCACAAAATTGAGGAACTGGTGAACCATCATGAGCGCGAAATGAGCAAAAAAGGGGTCGGCTGGAGCTGGTGTAGGTGACTTGACCAGAACCTCGATTAGTATAAAAGAACGCCTCGCACGCGTTGAGGGAAATTATTGTCATCAAGACAGTGCGAAAAGACAGCCAGAGTGAACCATTTAGATCGCCGAAAACAAAAGTAAGTGTTCCGCTAGTGTATTAGGTAATTTTGCGGATTGATGCATGTGTAGCCGTTTATAATAATACTCACAAGACTATTTATTGGCAAGGCTATAATAAGGGAAATAGCCTGTTTGGACCGCGTTCTTAACAATTATTGTTTCTGAGCTTCCTTGTGCTTCCTCCGGGTCGGGATAAATTAATATTATACAGACAGAATCAAATATTTATCTATGTTCAAGCTATACATAAACTTATTATTGGAAGTTCCGTGTTTGTTTAAACTAACTTTCTGCAACAGCATTTCAGTAGTCAAGAAGTAACCAAGTATTAATTACAATTAAAGTCCGCAATTCTAATACTATTCAGTCTGCCCTATTGACCCCTGGTTACTTACTTCACTGGGACTACCCTGGGACAAGGCTAGCCGTAGATAGCACAGTGATAAGGGCCCTAGCAGAAGTCCTTAACGAGGAGTAAACATTGACAAAAAATCTAGCGCCCGAGAAATCAACATTAAAAGTCAATCTGATTCAAATCTGGTAGACTTGAAGGAGTATTGAAACCGCCCTAAGTTGAAATCGCCAAAAAGTAGCAAGGAACGTCACACAATTACTAATAATCAAAAAAGTGGTACTTACTTCTCAGCTGCCAGAAGCATTTTAGCCATCATCGGATCAACCGGAAATTCCGCCATTCTCCTTCCCAATTTCGTCAATTCTCCATGATGATTCAACGCCCCCAAGGCGTACAACTGTTCCAAAGCCAAAACTAGCGTTTCGTGGGGAGGTGGATCCAGAAAATCGAAATGCACCAAATCGTTGATACCCAAAGCTTTCAGCATAAGTACCGCGTTGCCCAAATTTATGCGCTGAATTTCCGGTATGGTGTTCGCTTCCAATTCGTGTTTATACGACCAGGCCGTATATAAACGAAAACATTTGCCGGCAGCCACGCGACCCGCTCTACCCGCTCTTTGATTGGCCGAAGCCTTCGAAATGGGCACGACCATTAAACTTTCCATTCCCGTCCGGGAATTGAAATGATTCTGTTTCGCGAATCCCGGGTCGATCACGTATATTATATTATCGATAGTTAACGACGTTTCGGCTATATTTGTCGCTAGAACCACCTTCCGCGCATTAGGAGGCGTGGGATCGAATATCTTCGCTTGCATATCACTTGGTAAATTAGCGTACACGGGTAATATCAACAGCTCCTTAACTTTGGAGCCCAGCTTCCTAACTCTTTCCGTTAATAATTCTTGGCAAGTCTCGATTTCATCCTGGCCTGTCAAAAATACCAAAACATCCCCGAGAGGTTGAGTTGCGTGTATTTGCAAAACGGAAATCACACAAGCGTCAACGTAATCTGCCTCTGGTGCTTTGGTGTAGTAAATATCGACCGGGAATCGTCTGCCCGGTATTCGAAATATGGGAGCATCGTCGAAAAATTCCGAAAACTTTTCGGCGTCTAATGTGGCGCTTGAAATGAGCAGTTTCAAGTCTGGTCGAAATCTGGCTATATCTTTCACTAAACCGAACAAAATGTCAGTATGAAGTGTACGTTCATGGGCCTCATCTATCATCATAACACTGTAAGATTGTAAATCTGGTTCTGATAAGAATTCCCTGTGAAGTGTCCCGTCTGTCATATATTTAATTACAGTTCGTTCAGATGTGCAATCTTCGAATCGAATAGCATAGCCTACTTCGTTTCCTAATTTCACACACATTTCCTGCGCTACTCGAGCTGCCACAGACATGGCTGCTACCCTTCTGGGCTGAGTGCACCCAATTTTTTTATCTGCAACATATTATTCTTCTCTTACTCCATGCAGTTACAATGTACGTGATTGAAGTTTAATGTAGAACGAACAATTTAAGATATTCTTATTGAAGAATGAAAAGTGTTATATAATATGCTTACCATTTTCTGTGAATCCTGCTTCATGTAAATATTGTGGAATCTGGGTAGTTTTCCCCGATCCAGTTTCACCTTCGATAATCAGGACTTGATGTTGTCTTATGGCTTGAATCAAATCATCTCTAAAGGGATAAACCGGTAAACTTAGTTTAGTTTCCTCAATGTCTAAACGTCTCTTCTGGCTTTCGGTCAACTGGGGTTCTTTTTTTTCTTTCGTTCCTAAAACAAAGAAGCTTTTTCACAACCGGAAAACATCTGTTTATGGATGTCAGGTGGCATGTTGTGATCAACTAAAAAGGTATCAAGTGTACAAAATAATAATACCTGGCAATTGGAGAGCCTGAATAAATTCAATTTGATCTTCCAACAGCAATTCATATTCATCCTTTTTCGTAGAATCCCGAGCGCCAAATTTGAAAACGGCAGAAGCCATTTGTTCCTTTTCCCATTTTTTTTGCTCCGATTGGGGAACCTTTTCAAGATCATCAACTTCCACATAGTCTGCCGTAGATCCTTTACCCAAATCTCTGGGCATATGGTACCGCTGAACTCTCTCAAGTTCTCGAGCTTTTTCATGTTCTTGAGCTAACTTTAATAATTCCTTTTTGTGTTGACGTTCTTTCCGTTCTCTCTGTGTTAACCTGGAATCAAAAATTCATGTTACATCTTCCTACATCTGAAAACATTGTAACTAACTTACACATCATCCTCGAAAAGATACTCGTCATCGGCTATATCAGCTTCAAGTTCCACAAGTTTATCGTCCTTTCTTTTCTCCAAGTATTTACGTCTGGAATGAATTCGTAACATGGGAATAAGCTTTTCTCTACCCTCGTTTTCCATTTTGAGACGTTTGGCTGCCTCTTCATACGCTTTCCTATCCGATGCATGGACAATATTTCTCGTTTTTCCTTCATCCTTCTTCTTGAGCCTGTCGGCGAATTCGTCCCTTTCTTTTAAATCTCTACGTCGCGCCTCTTCTGTACTGTCCACACTGTCCGAATCTGAGCTAGTTTCATATTTCTTATGTCTTTTCTTATCTCTATTGCTCATTTTATTTTGTCTTTATAAAATTTATGTTTTTATTTACTTTCATTCGTTATAACCTAGAAAAGCTATTACAATAAAGTCAAACTCCGTTTTGACAATTGCGGTGGAGTAAAATTTTAGATGTATTTGAACTACCATCAGACATAATCTTAGACTCATAGATGTGGGATTTCAAAGAGCAGTAAGATGTCAGGACCATGGATTCTAGGTAGACTGGTATAAATTGTTGTTATGTTTGACGAATTATAGGAGTGCCTATTACACAAATGTCGTACATTCTTCCCATATAGTTAATATCTAACTCCAAGTGGCAAGGTCATCGCAGCTTGGCTTATAATTTTTTATTTTTATATATCTTCAGTGGATAATTAGATCTACTGGACTTGGACTAAGATGCAGTCTTTAGTCGATCATTAGTACTAATTGCACCGACTGCATATAGTCCTTGTAGTACTAAAGACATCCTGAAGATGGCGTATACGTATTCCGATCTATATTTATTAATGTGGTGTTCACTGATCACTGATCAAGTAATTTGATTTCGTATTAACGAATTACTAGAGGTCCAAATATGTTTTATTTAGTTTATACATTTTATTTACACTTTTTCTATTGTTATCCTGGGGAAAGAATGGTGTATGTCACAATGAATGTTACCATTTTTTTTCCCAACGGAAATTTGTTTGATAGAAAACATAATTAAATTTTTGTATATTCAGTTAGTACCATTATTGTTACTATGGATATTATATCTGATATGATTCATCGTTCAAACGTCATTGAAATGGTTTGACTATTTGAATATACATAAAATGTCCGAGTACCCGCCTCGTTCTTGCGGCCCTTGCCCTCATATGGCGCATTTCGAAAAGGTAAGCTTATCGTCAAATCTCGAATTGTTAAACAATTTCACCCAAAAATCAGGCGTCCGACCCTCAACATTACCTCGATAAAAAAACGGTGCCAGCACCAAATATGCAATATCAGCAAGGAACGAGTATGGATCCGAAATTAGGTATCACCAGCACGTGGAATCCTCCAGACTTGAGTGCGAATGCTGTGAAATTCGCGGAAGAGGGACAACCTCACCAAGAAGTTTACACGGGTGGTATTCCGCCATGTCAAGATGCAACAGAACCAGCGAGAGAAGATTGTCAACCGTGTCTTAAACCTGTACATCTTCCGATGAGCGGAGAACCATGTCCTGAAACTCCTTACCATTTGGAGGACGTTAAGAAAAAATACACGTTTAAGAAACCTGGTATTTTAAAGAAAGGTAATGGCTTAACCAGCAATTTGCTCAATGAAAGTAATATTATGTATTTCAACTGCAATTAATCAAAGTTGATTGATACCAAATGAATCACTAATTTATTATAACAAACATTCTCGATAGGTGTTCTTTTCTGAATGTAATTGTTAACAGATGGCTTGGTAGAATGTGAATGTCCAGAGACTATAGCTCAGGTGCCTCCTGTAAGACAACCTGACGTAGACGCCATGATGAATCCACACGAAAGACCTCAATGTTACTTGCCTCAACCGGAAGACAAAATTCCAATGAGTAGCAGTGAAGGTATGGGTCCGATCGGGCCTTGGGCCACGGGGCGAGTTGATTGGGGTCCATTATCCGGTTTAACAGGAACACGTCCAATAGTGGACAGGTACTCAATTCATAGATATAGCGTAGGCGACTGGAGGCATCATAACAAGGAAATATTAGATATGGCTCATGCAGTTCAGCATAAAACGAATTTGTGAGTATCCCCAGACTATTATATTGTTAATAAATCAAATCATCCTGGTATCCATATCGTTTCATATAATCTACCACCTTTCTCTACCAAATAATGTGGAGTCGTGTTTGGTACGTTAATTATGAATTAACTTCCATATTCTATTTATTACTTATTTTCATGTCGATATCAATGAATTGAAATAAAGTGAAGATATCCCCTCAATTTAGGATAGACTGGAACAGTCGACAATGCATGGCACAATTACAAGCAGATGCGGATAAAAATCAAGAAGACAGCACGAAGCGAATATATCAAAAGGAGAAAGAAATACATAGATGGAAATGCGAACTAGAAAGGGCTATTGCTGCAGCCTCCGAAGAAATCACGTTTATGGAAGAGCAGAGAAGAAGATTAAAATCAGCTGCAGCTGTTTTGCAAATGCCAGAAGCAATAGGTACCTATTCAATCCATTATATTATATCGATACTTTTCACAGACACGCTCTCTTTACCCAGCCGGTGAATGTTTGGAAAGAAGAACTGGTCGTCTGGACAGTGAACTGGTTAGGGATGAGATCGAAGTCGAGATTATGAAAGAGCGAGCGTTATGCGATGAAATAAGACAGCAATTCATTCAAACTCTGAAAGACGTCGAGTTGCAATTAGTGGAAGACAAAACGGCTAAGCAACGCCTCGAAATGGACTGGAGCGACAAGAAAGAAGCTTTTGAAATTGATTCAAAATGCCGCGCTCTAAATCTTCGTTCCACTATTCTGATGTTTAAACCAGGGGCGGTTATTTTCCCTGGGGAGTAAGTTTTCTGTTTTGATTTCCTTTTTGCCATGATTCATAGTGAAAATGAAAACAATTTCTGTACATTCTATTATAAAAACTACATTACTAATTACTTAAACTACAGTTTCGCTAACATTATTCTATCATTATTTTTTTAAATTTCATTATTAAAATTGACATTTTTATTTATAGCCAATCTACACCAGAATATTGGGAACACTTCACCAAAGAAACCCTTCAAATGGCAGAAACCACTCGCCAAAGATCGGCCACCTTGCGGGGCACTCTGGATGCTATCCTCCTTAACGCAGCTAGAGATTTAAGAACGCAAGCGGATCTAGTGGAATTAAAACTTTCAGAGCGTATTAAGTGCTATATTGAAATGACGGATAATCTTGAGAATAATCTGAAAAAGGTAGATGAATCTCCATTAATACTTTACATTCACGATACCAACATTGGTAAATGTTAATTGAATAAGGACGAAATAACGAATTTTACAATTGATTCGATCTTCTTCAATATTTTTGGTGAAGTGTTTAAAGCTTCTGCTGACTTGACTGAAAGAAGCTGTATTCATAATCTAATGTAATTCATCGGATGCAGGTATTACAGAACTTGGCCGATATTGAAAAACTTATTGATGATCTGGAAGTGGCCATAAGAAGAATGGACTTGGTTTTGAAAAAAGCTCAGACAAGGTTAGCTATTCGGCTCGAGAAGCAGCGGGTAGAAAATTGCAGGGATGAGTGCCAATTTGGGTAAGTTCTCTTTTTCATCGTTTTATTTAAAACATTGCAGATGATGGTATGAGATTCTTCCGTTGGAGCTGGTCGCGAAATGGCACTTCCATCTTGGATTCCCCATCCAACTTTTGTGATATTTGCACGCTAAAGGATACGTTTGCTAGAGAAACATGCCGATTAACCTACGTTTTTTCTAGTACGTACAATTGGGGGACACTTAATGTGCTATGAATCTCTTTGAATCAACAAGGGAAATTTCGTTATAAGAGCACGGCTAGCCATGTTGATAATTTGTTGTTAATTTTTGCACACGTTTTAATGCAGCACTTTATTCGTTGAATGTGTTATAATTTGTTGTTATGAAAGGAAATAGTTTCTCATTTTGATTTTGGTAGATTGATCGAGGAAGTGAAGCTGATTGGTGAACAAGCGGCTGCGCTAATCGCCCAAATGAAACAAGCGTCTGATTCTCAAGCGGGCCTTATCACGGCTAGGAATGACCTAGAAAAAGAAATTATGCTGAAGCGCAAAACCCTTGAAATAGACAGAACTAGAATACAACAGTTTCGATCTTATTTCCCTTCAGCCACTGCATTGGCTGGTCATTCATAGTTTTATAATCTATCGCTATGAATTTACATTTACCTATATATTATGTATTTCTATTGTTTTTTAATAAAAGAAATTTCAAGTCAATATTAGTTTCTATCTAAACCTCCCTTAATCCTTTCATCCATGTTACAAGTATGGATTCAATTCATTCTTGGAGGAATATTTATTAAAGTAACGCAATTTTGAACTCAATAAATAACCAATGTATCAATTTTAATACATTCCAATTTGAAAGACTTCTAGTTTAGATTTAATTCGTCACGAGAAAGACATCTCCTGGTCGTCAAGGAATGCAATCCAATTATCACATTTGAGGGGTTTGTTTGGAAATGTTACTACGGGTTTCTAGATTCTCATTGATCAAACTCCATGAGAATAGCTCGAATATTCTTATGAAATTATTATAATATAGTTGAAAGAACGCAATACATAATATTGCTGAATAGTTTTTGTAAAATGTATGGCGCTTATTAAAATGTAAGTAAATCATCAAACCCTTTTTTACCTTCAGGTAGACGTTTCGGAAACAATTTGCAATTGAACTACCTATATCTCAAAAATACTTTTAATTATGGAAGTAATTTCCCAATTTCCTAGATAGTGCGATTATTTGTTATTGAATTCGGGATGACAAACGTTGTCCTAGTATATGCACATTCTTACAAAAATACTTCCTTTATCTAAAATGATTGTATTACAGGTAGATAAAAGATAGTCCTTCCTTTTCTTGGTAAATGCCCCTATTGCGTTTGTACTAGGGTTAATTCTTAGTCTGGCCTTACATCAAGAGATCAAAGACTAAGCGAGTATTAAGCTTTATCACAAGTAAAATAAAAGGTCAAATAGTCAAATGGAACCATTTGATTCCAAAATTTTGGAGCTATCTTTATTTTCTTATCGCCATCACTAGTAGCGGGGCATTTCCAACAGAGAAGCAGAATCTACCTGCGATTATTGGAATTTCAATTGGCATATTTAGATCTGAACCTGAGTTTCATTATGCATCTCTATATTTATAAATTTCGAAGCATAAATGGAGGTTCAAGCAAGAATTTTAATTTTAAATCATTAGAAAAAAGAGTTTCTTTGCAAAAAATTAAATCAAGCGTGATGGTCATCCTTTCCAAAAAAATTTCACTGAATCGCGAATAAAAGCTGCAATATTGTTTTTGAAATGCCAAATAGCGAGAGATTTAAAATGAAACGTCTTATTTGGACACCAATAGGATCAGTTTTTCACTCGATGCTCTTAAAATCGGTAGCTCAGCAAATAGAAACTAATAATTTGGGAAATATTTTTCAAATAATTAAGAACGAGATGTATTAACTTGACAAATGTTACGATTGCACAGCAACATCGCCAGAAGTATTTCTTCTTTTAGAAACACTTCTATTCTTCCAATCTACTGGTGCTGTAGTGTGGGAGGACTTACCTTCTGCACAACTGATATAGCTGCGATGATGAATCTACATAGTACAGATGCTATAATGAATCCAGATGATAAGTCAGCATGTTTCTTGCCTCAACCGGAGGATAAGATTCCTATAAGCAGCAGTGATGTTATGGGCCCGATCGGACCCTGGGCTACAGGTAGAGTTGATTGGGGTCTATTATCCGGTTTAACCGGAACTCGTCCAGTGGTGGACAGATACTCTATTCACAGATATACAGAAGGTGATTGGAGGCATCATAATAATGAAATAATACAAATGGCCCATGCAGTTCAGGATCAAACCAATTCGTAAGTATTTGCCATCTTCATTTTGATGATTGTTTAGATAATCCTTTCGCTCAATCGTGCGGTATGGGTGTTTACTTGTGGATATGCATTTAGTGACATATAGGATGAGCAACTGATATAGTAGAGCCGGTTTTAATGTTTTCAGGACATGTCAAGACGCTAGTTTGAATTTTCCAATCTCTTAGAATAGCGTGGGGGTGTCAACTCAAAATTTTGAATATCACTTAGGGTCCAGCTAAATACATTTAAAGATTGTACATCGAAATTTTCGATCAATACTTTCATAGTTCCAAATAAACAATTTCGGTTTAATTTTGATTGTGTTTAGATGTTTTAAAGATATTAGCTATTACATTTTCTTTGATTTTTTGATGCCATCAAATATCATGTATACAACTTTGGCGATTCTAAAATGTCTTATTTTGATTTGAAAAAAAGATCTTCTCCTACATTAGGATAGATGGGAACTCTAGGCAATGTATGTCACAGACCCTAGCATACGCTGGTAAAAATCAAGAAGATAGCACTAAACGAGTGAATCAAAGAGAAAAAGAAATACATAGGTGGAAATCTGAATTGGAACGAGCCATCGATGCAGCCTCTGAAGAAATCATCTTCATGGAAGATGAGAGAAGAAGGTTGAAATCGGCTGCAGTTATCTTGCAAATGCCAGAAGCAATAGGTTAGTAGGTACTGTAACTACGTAATGTCTAAATTTAGCGTGTCATTTTGTCCCAGCTGGTGAATGTTTGGACGTCAGAACCTGTCGTCCAGATAGTGAACTAGTGAGAGATGACGTTGAAGTGGAAATAATGAAAGAACGAGCCTTGTGTGACGAAATACGACAACAGTTCATTCAAACTCTAAAGGATGTTGAAACGCAATTAGTCGAAGACAAAACGGCCAAGCAACGCCTCGAATTAGACTGGAGCGACAAGAGGCACGCATTTGAAACTGACAACCAATGCCGGACACTCAACCTTCGATCCAGCGTTTTGATGTTTAAACCAGGAGCGGTTTTATTTCCTGGCGAGTAAGCTCCATTTTTTAACGTAACGCTATTCAGCACAACTTTCAGGCGCTACAGTAAGTAAGCAATTGCTTGCATGAAAAAATGTTTTTGATAAAAATTGTAGGTAATTGTGTGATTAACAACTTTTGTCTTAAATAATCGATTATTTCTCGTTGAATATGCAAAATATCGGTTTTTATTCCGATAAAATCAAAAATACGGCTGAGCATGAATTCAAGATGGCGGAAAAGTTGCAAGTGGTCAAAAACTCAGATTTAAGCTTCCTATACGGTACCCAAGGAATATACTGAACTAAAACAGAGTTGAGGGAGTTCACCGTTCGACATTTATTAGGATATTTTGAACTCGACTCACATTCTTCTGCTAGGCGATCTCTAATGTCCCAAATTTTACATAGTCTTTGTTATTTGTTTAGATGTAATAAACACTGTCACTTTTCCTATTTGAATTACGATGAACTGGAGGATGAACATTCGATAGCTGATCAAATCGTGAAATTATTACTGAAATGTGATAGCCTCGTAAGACTGTTTAATTCGCGACATATTTCTCCATGGTGAACTTCATTTATGATTCTAGTCAATCTACACCAGAATATTGGGAACACTTTACCAAGGAAACACTTGAAATGGCCGAAACAACACGCCAAAGATCCGTCACTCTACGTGGCACTCTGGATGCTATTCTGAACAATGCGGCCAGAGATTTGAGAACGCAAGCGAATGTAGTAGAAATAAAACTTTCGGGACGCATCAACTTCCATATTGAAGTAACGAATAACCTCGAATTAAATCTTAAAAAGGTATGAACTACTTCCATGACAATTTCATATAATTGTATCGAATTAGCAGTTTTGCGAGTTGAACGTTTTATTGAATACAGGTTCTGCAAAACTTGGCTGATGTTGAAAAGCTCATTGCTGATCTCGAAGTTGCGCAACGAAAAATTGATTTAGTTTTGAAAACCGCTCAAACAAGATTAGCTGTCCGTCTCCAGAGGCAACGTATAGAAAATTGCAGAGACGACAGTCAATTTGGGTGAGTTTCTTCCTTTCAATAACCCGTTCTATAACCAGGACGTGCCTCTATCTTTATAGATTGATCGAGGAAGTGAAGATGATTGGAGAACAAGCAGCTGCATTAGCCGCCCAGTTGAAACAAGCCTGCGATTCCATACCAAGTTTGATCACGGTCCGAAACGAATTGGAAAAAGAAATCACGAAGAAACGCAAAACACTGGAAGTAGATAGAACTAGGGTTCAACAATTGCGTACATATTTTCCTTCAGTTACTGCTTTATCTGGTTATCCGTAATCCCCATTACTACTTATCACGTATTACTTATTTACTTTTTCCAATGAACTGGATTTTGCTTCAATGAGGCGAATTTGGAATTGCTATTAGAAAATGTATTAGTATTTTATTCAATAGGATGTTGTCGTCTTTTGAAACTCTGTACATGGTATATCTTTAATTGGGATATCATATCATGTAGTCAAAAGATGAAAGAAAAATATATGAACTTTAATGGGATCTCCAGTTATCCTACCATGCATTTGGGTCGTAATCCGCGTTGGTAAAAAGGTCCATATACTTAGCATCATAAATCGTAAGGGTGAGGGTATTTGATTTTATGCACTCGAATGACTTCGATATAACTATGTGAAAATTGTGAATATTTTATGTATATCTTCCATATAATGTAAGCCTACTCGCATTAATATATTTTCAAATTCGAGTCCTTTTATTCCGAATTATTAAGCACAGTTTTGGCAAAAACCAATAGAAAAATTAAATATATGAACAATAAATTTCAACAATTGTTACCATTGATATAAACATTATTCACAGTAAAACAGAGATTGATTTCAATGGAACAAAAATGAATTTGTTAAATAAAGGTTTTTAATTTAATTAATGCTATTGAAAATACGATTTGTCTTTGAACTTTCAAGATAAAGCTGACATTCGTGACAAATGCAAGACAATCCTTGAATAGTCAAATAAATCATATAAAAGCACATCCAATAACTTCAATAATATCTGTAAATCATTGAAAGTAAAATACTGTTATTACTTGAAAGCAGATGGTAATCATGGACAAAAAGAATTATCACAATTCGGTAAATCTTTGTTGAGATGGTGAATGAACAGATTACCAGCTACCCTTTATCCAAATGCGTT
This sequence comes from Endomychus coccineus, assembly GCA_958510875.1. Lineage (NCBI taxonomy): Eukaryota > Metazoa > Arthropoda > Insecta > Coleoptera > Endomychidae > Endomychus > Endomychus coccineus. Next base: position 6,587,073 of record OY294069.1, on the reverse strand, counting down.
AAATTAGTAAATCATTCATTAAAATCGTTTAAAGCTCTAATCTCCGATAATTTAAAATTCAAACTTAGACTTTCGAATCTTAATCTTCCTAAACTATATTGCTTACCTAAGATTCATAAACCGGGTAATTCCATGAGACCAATTATTTCAAACATTAATATTCCTACGTATAACTTGGTTGGTTAAGGAATTTAGCAACTTTTAAGCCGCACCAAGTTCGTCTGTGAAAAATTCTTTGGAACTAATCGCAAAATTGAAAGATGTCGATTTATCTCCAGCTGAGGGTAACCCCTTGTTTCCATTATTATCCCTAAATAGTATTTAAACAAACAAATTTTGATTTATAATTTGGTTTACTCTGATGATGGCTACTTGGTAGCTGAAAGGTTCCCAGTACTTAAGATATTGTTAGTGGATAAGGGTGATTATTTCTTATTTATAATGATATAGTGTGAACTCTTTTATAGTTTATTTCCTGCATACTTCGTAACTAACCTGAAACTTTTAATTCAATACACTCAAGACATTCGAATGATGCCACACGTTGGGTGCCACTTCGAAGAAGGAATTGAAGAGGTAGCTGAAAAGTACATTGAAAATAAATAAAACACAGAACAGACAAATATCTAGGTAATTTAGAAGGGATGGAAATGTATAAGCGAAAAGCAATTTATTACATTCCGATTTATCTCCAGCCGATGAGGGTAGCCCCTTGTTTGCATCATTATTTCCAAATAATATTTAAACAGGCACATTTTGATTTATACTTTAGTGTACTCTGATGATGGCTGCTTGATAGCTTGAAGGTCCTCAGTGTTTTAACAGTATTCTTAGGGGATAAGGGTGAGTATTTCTTATTTATAGTGTTATAGGGTGAACTCTTTCACAGTTAATCATTTTCTGCATACTTCGTAACATACCTGAAACTTTTAATTCAATACACTCGAGACATTCGAATGATGCCACACGTTGGGTGCCACTTCGAAGAAGGAATTGAAGAGGTAGCTGAAAAGTACATTGAAAATAAATAAAACACAGAACAGACAAATATCTAGGTAATTTAGAAGGGATGGAAATGTATAAGCGAAAAGCAATTTATCACATTCCGATTTATCTCCAGTCGATGAGGGTAGCCCCTTGTTTGCATCATTATTTCTAAATAATATTTAAACAGGCACATTTTGATTTATAATTTAGTGTACTCTGATGATGGCTGCTTGGTAGCTGGAAGGTCCTCAGTGTTTTAACAGTATTCTTAGGGGATAAGGGTGAGTATTTCTTATTTATAGTGTTATAGGGTGAACTCTTTTACAGTTAATTATTTTCTGCATACTTCGTAACTTACCTGAAACTTTTAGTTCAATACACTCGAGACATTCGGATGACGCCGCACGTTGGGCGCCACTTCGAAGAAGGAATTGAAGAGGTGGCGGATAAATAAGTCGAAAAGTGTATTTTGAATATTTATTTACAAACTATATTACTCATAGTTCTGGTTGCGTTACATCAACAAATATCACATATGTCCAATTTGTGAAATTCTATAGTACTAAATTTGGTTTGATCATATTCCTTTGGAATGGAACGTATAGATAAAATGATATAAATTGATAATGTATATTTAAAAATTAATATCACACATTCGCATTTAACTAAGAAACGTAAAAAATTTTAGTCACTCTAATGTTAGTTTTCTTTGTGGTCCATTTACTACTTTGTAAATTCAAAAGTAATCCGTAGCTGATGAATCAACATACACCTACAATTAAATGTCACCATATTCACTTCGTCATTAATGCTTTTGGATTCTAAAGAGTTTATTTCATGAATTTACAGCTATCTATAGTTAGGATATCTGGCAACACGACGGGTAACTCGAATCATTTTGGCAACGGATTTTCATTCCTTCAATAATGGGAGACAAACAGTGACTACAAAAATTGAACAATCATAACCTGTTGACCTCATAGATCAGAGCACCAGTATATTAACTAAAGACTAATACATTATTTTGATATTGTTACATTTATGTTTCTTGGCGGTCTACTTAAAAAATGAAATGTTTCATTTACTCTGGAACTAAAACATGTTTTTTATCTTACCTCGCTCCTGGACTGAAGATATAAACTTAAATTGTAGGTACATTATTAAAAATTTTAAAGACCAATGGTCACAATGATAAATTGCCAAAGGCACTTACTATAAACATATTATGAATCATCTCGTTTCAGTTTTCGAGTTACCTGAAAAATAATTTGTACTTTATATACAGGCTGTTCCATTATGTGGAAGACAGCGACAATGTATTGATTATTCCTGCTGTATTTGTTGTTTTCTCGTAGAATTTAGATAACGATTTTACTTTTATCACACGAAAAGAGATATTCTGGTTTATAGTTATAGTCCAGGAAATAAAGGTTTGAAGCGGAAAATTTGAGGTTAAGGACCGATTTTGATGTATGAGGGCTCATTCGATTCGTTTTGGCCTCTAGATCAAAGTCTGCAATAGCTACATGGGGGGAAATGTCTCTGATTGTTAATAAATAAAAATATTGACCAAAAAATGATGTGTTACAACAATATATAAAAAAAAATTAAAAACGCTATTTTCCATCAGTTATTAGCCGGTAAAGAAGAAAATTGCAGTTACTTGATCAATAAACAATGTAAATTAAAGGTTTTAATAATTTGTTAGTTATCTATTTGTTAATAAACAACAAAATGAAAATTTTCAAAATAATCAAGATTAGATTCATTTTCAGGTAATATGAGGTCGCTGAATACGAATTCGATGTTATTTTTTTGATTGGCTGTTGATATAATTGGTTAATCAACGATTTGTTAATTAACAAATTAACCCAAAAAATGGAAATTAAAAAAATTATCAAGACTAGAGTCATTTTCAGGTAATTTGAGGTCGCTGAATACGAATTTATTTTCTTGATTAAATGTTAATTTAATTAATTAATTAATAATTATTCAGTTACCGAATTAACAAAAAAATTCGATGTCTCAAAATAATCAAGATTAGTGTCATTTTCGGGTAATTTCAGGTCACTCTACACGAATTTAATGTAATTTTTTGGATTAAAGGTTAATTTAATCATTTAATCAATAATTACTTAGTTACCGAATTAACATCACATTAGATTCATATTTAACTACTTTAAATTGACTGTAATCTTGATTATTTGATAAAAAAAGTAACATCAAATTCGTGTTCAGCGACCTTAAATTATACGAAATTGACTCCAATCTTGATTATTTTGAGACTTTGAATTTTGTTGTTAATTCGGTAACTAAGTAATTATTATCTTGGATAGTAGACTTCCGCGGACAGCTAATCTTGAAAAATCTTGTCTTCCGGATGGATTCCGCGTCACAATAGCTCGACTTGATGCCGACGTTTCGCCAACCATTACAGGTGGCATCTTCAGGGCAGGCTTGAGGCTTGAACTGAAACTGGTTCTACTGGTTTCTGTAGCCGTATTTATTGTAGGAAAAATCCTTCACGCTACATAGTTCACTGCCTTTGTTCCGGTGGTTAACTTCGTTCCGGCACCTGACCCTGCCGTTGTGCGATCATGTGCGAAGTGGAATTTTCGAGGATGGGTTTCCAAATGTTGGGAAGGTAATATCCTGAGTCACGGTTCAGATTGTTCGGATGTTTTTGGATTTCTATAGCTTCAAGAATTTTTTAAGTAATTATTAATGAAATAATCAAATTAACCTTTTATCCAAAAAAATAGTATTAAATTCGTGTTTATCTTGATTATTTTGAGACAGTGAATATTTTTTTGTTAATTCGGTAACTGAGTAATTATTAATTAATTAATTAAATTAACATTTAATCAAAAAATAACATCAAATTCGTATTCAGCGACCTCAAATTACCTGAAAATGACTCTAGTCTTGATTATTTTCAAAATTTCCATTTTGTTGTTTATTAACAAATAGATAACTAACAAATTGTTGTAAACCTTAAATTTACATTGTTTTTTCATCAAATAACTGCAATTTTGTACTTTAGCCGCTAAAAATTGATGGAAAATAGCGTTTTTAATTTTTTTTTCACATATTGTTATAACACATCATTTTTTGGCCAATATTTATTGTTCCCCCTATGTAGCTATTGCAGACTTTGATCTAGAGGACGAAACGAATCGAATGAGCCCTCATACATCAAAATCGGTCTTTTGCCTCAAATTTTCCACATTTGTGTCGATTTTGGCCTTTATTTCCTGGACTATTACCGTTTTGACGTTAAAATTCACGGGTTGTTGCACTCGACACAATCATGAAACAGCCTGTGTATGATCGTACATAAGCAATCATATTGATTTCTAGCTACCCTAGGAATATAAAAATATTTCGAAAATAAATAAACTATAGAGCAACATAAATAGAAGCGGAATGTGAAACTACACATCACTAACATATTTACATTGGCAGGTTATAATAAATAATTATCACACAAGTTATGGACTAATTAAATATATGAGACTATTTTTCGGTCTAATACAGTCATTTTTGAATGCAGTTCGACGCACGTCTTTGAGAACAGTTAGTTCCCTTCAGAAAATGCAGGTTTCTGAGCGGTCAAAGATCAACGACGAACTATCGACATATTCTGTGCTATCCTGTATTATCGGAGCCCCCACTTTGTACAAAGATTCTTATATAATGAGCTGAAAGTTAATTGTGAGAAATATCATTATATTTTATGTCGGGCCTGATTTAAAATCGTCGAACATAATAACAAAATGTGACAATTAACAATTCGTACACACTGATATGATACTACATAAAATTATCTTTTAATATAGGTATAATATTCGCCTATAAATTCATAAAATTCATAAATACCTCTTTAATATTCATTCTGGATTTATAATTCGTTCCTTGGCTAAGAACAAATATGCCCCACGTTGGGCGACAATCCCGTTCAATCGATATAACTCAATATTCTAATAATAACGATATTCTGCAAATGAAAAATATATTAAGAGATCAATGTGTATTGTGATATTATTACTCAATATATACTCCACTTGATTGAATAGATTAAAGACATGGCATTCAACAATATATACACAAAACTCAACGTGTCATTTTGGATAAAACTTAAATAAAAGTTTACTTTATAATTGTCTCGATAAAATATTATTGTCATAACTTGGAAAATAAGTCAAAGTAAGAACACGGCTTTCCACAATAAAGTTGTTATCGATGAGTCGTTATTTCAGTTTGACTGTCGTCCTCGCTTTCCGTGAGCACTGCCAGTTGGGTGTCCGGTAGAATTGTAAGATTAGTCGCGTCCGACTGCAGCGTACTACATTCGCCGCCGTTACTGCCATCAGTCTCTTTCTTTTGTAGCGCTTGTACGAAATCCTGGAAAAAATATCGCATCTCATGTAAAAACAAACAACGCCACGAGTTACGAGAAAGCCAACTTGGCAAAGGGGGACATCGTGAGATATTTTCCCCGGGGCTTACCCTTACCGTTACTTGTCATTTAGCATGTCGAAGAGAACCGAGTTCGAATCCCAGGCCCGACTGAGTTGCCCCCGAGTTTTTTTCGTGGATTTTTTCACGGCTCAAATACATTATGCAATACGCTTCATTATACTTGGTCAGACGAATGCTTACTCAGTAAACATCTTTGCCCCTATATGATTCTTCTGTAAGGAGGGATTTGGGTTTTATTTTGAGGTTATAAGACAAAATACTGTATATGTACCATATCCTTGCTCCCCTAAAAGATAACCTAACCTAACCTAACCTAACTGGATCAGATTGATTCTGTTGCTTCATTCTGTCTTGGAGTACTGTCCAGAAGCTGGCTTTTTCCACATGATGCTTCAGAGGTGATTTAGATTCAGGCAGCAGTATATATGAAAAAATACGCTCTAATATATATTCACTTTTTCTTAATAAAATTATTCTTGCGCATGAAAATATAACAAATAGCACAAAAATGTAATTAACATAAATTCAAAAATCAACCTTCCCGTCCTCTTAGAATTTCTTTTATTTGTTCTAGAATGTAAATACTAAATACAAGATATTACAATAAAGGAAATTCACTTTTCATTTGAGTTTCGAGTTACTCTAACTCCGGACCAGTATTAATTTCGACGTCTTGTGTTGTCTGAAAAATATTTCGAAATTGGATTTTCCATAGAACAATTGCGATCTTACCTGACTTATCACATCCCCATGAGCTGTTCGTACCTGGTACAAATACCTGTACTTCTTTTGCCTCATTTCAGCCCTATCTGCTCGTGTCTGGCTTTTGACACTCACTCCCCTTGGCTTTTTTCTACCAGCTGCCCCTATATCAAAAATGCAATACTCAATAAAGTTGAATACTGGAGTATTTTAGAATTTCATGATTCTTTTAACAGCAACATCTCAAAAACTCTTTACAGTATGATGTTGGCATTCAAAAATAAAATTTATCGATTAGCTGTATGTTGGATACAAGGGTTTGTCGAAATATTCGAAATATAAAGATAAAAAAATTACCAAAATGCAACAGGAAAAATAGAAGACTTATGTTATAAATGAATTATTTTGAACTGTATAAAGTAATACACATTATTATGTTATAGCAAAATGTCAAAAATATTAGGATTTGCTGGCATAGAGTTCATCTCTTATCGTTTACTGGCCTATCAGTTTAATCTACATATATTACGCATGTTAAAAAAATGTCGATCTTACCATTGGTGTGATAGATACCCTTGCCCGTCAATCCAAATTGAACGAGAAGTCCAATAGCAACAAAACCTGGCCAAATACCCAATACTATCCAGGAGAACCAACACGGTGGTGGTTCCACTGGTCTAAGTGACACCCGCTGCCATACCCACGAAACCATCGATAATTTCTCCACAAAATAATCCAAAGCTGCCGTTAAAATGGCACTACCATATATGCTCGTACCTAATATTGTCAATCCTGGAAGGAATCATGTGTTCATAAGTCCATATTTCTAATATTCTAAGTTGTAAAAATATATCTAGATCTTACCTTTTCTAAAGTATAAATTGAAAACGGCGAAAGTCAAGGCAGATGCCAAAAGAACGCCCACACACAGCCAAACGGAGCCTTTGGGAGACGTTTCCATGAAATGATCAGCAGCCAATAACGCGGCTAGGCCCAACAGGAAGCCTGTATGAAGTCCACTCATGAATAATCCAACGTATTGAACCAACATCGTTATCAAACCAAACAGTACACCGGCAAGAAGAGCCACTCCTGGAATAGAAACAACGTCAAGAAAGTAAAGAAAGGAAACTTAAATAGGGCGGCGAAGGTGAAACACATTCGCACATGTAAATATTTGTAAAATCAATGTTAAAGTTGACTCACCTATAACTCAATTATAGAAAGAAAGGAAAGATCTAGGTTATGCAGGGACATTTGATTTATCCGAGGATGATGTTAACAAAAATTCAGTCATTACCTGTATTTCCATAGGGAGGCATTAGTTCACCTTGCAAACATATCAAGTAGACTAAGCTGGAGGCGAATATGAAGCCCGTCAAAAACATCACTGTCTTGAAACAACGATATCCTGAAACAAACGAAAAATGTTTTGAAATACCATTTGATGCAAAAATAAAAAAGGTCGTCGCAGAAATGGGCCGTTTCAGTATAAACACCTACTAAACTTTTTCTTTGCATATGTTAAAAAATAATACGACAATTACTCAATGAATGTTTATTAAAATACTGTTTACGGTTACCTAAAATGATATTTTGGTACGTTTTACAACCATTAATGTAATTCCTATGATGATTTATATGGCAATTCGTTATCACATCCCCATTTCAAAATATTTGCCAGATCTTCATTAATTGCGTCAACCTGTCTCTGTCTCGCTCATGTGGCTTCATTGGATGACATAGGGCTCCTGATGAGAAAGCGGTATGAAGTGAACCATCATCTGCAACGCTGTGGACGAGACAGGACGCAACAGATCGTTGATATTGAGCAGAAATAAAGTTGGTGGCAAGACAGATCCCTGTGGAACACCGGCCTTGATAGCCATTGTATCGGAGGATACTCCGTCTACCACCACATGGAGTGGGATGTTATTTTACAGGGATATCTTCTATAATATAGAATAGTCTGTCATGAACATTATCGTCAATGTAACATCTGTCTGGCATGCAAACGTTACTTGTATTGTTGATATGTTATATGTTGTCTGTCATAGCATATACAGTCAGAACTGTGATAATGATCCATTAATCTATGGATTTGTCTGTCATGTAAATTGTACGTGAATATATTAGCAGACGCAACGAAAAATCCGTTTTTAGCGGGTGCCTACGTCGTACAAGAAACATATCTGACAAGTTTCGAGTCGGTCCCCTTTATAGTTTCGAAGATTTCGTGATGAGTGAGTGGTATTTGAAGATAAAATAGCAATTAAAACAACGTATAAAGTAATTCTGTTAACATTATTTGTGATACAAGAAGAAATTACTTTCCACGAGACAAAGTAGGGTAGGTCGTAGGTCACTAAACCCGGGCACCGATTTTCTCTCCACGGCCCTGGGTAGAATACTAAGCTCCTTCGCCCGCTAAACCAATTATATCCTCATTACTCAAATGACTTTTCATTCTTGATCAAATCGACGCGAATCATGATGCGTTTTCTAAGTTAGCGAACAGACTCGGTCTCTTTAAGAAAACTGCCGGGAGAGCTCATGTGTTTATCAAATGATTGGAAGTTGCATAGGTTGGTTCCGGGCGTGGCCTGAATCACAGCATCCGTGCAGCGAGAGATGAATATCCCGATCGATTACAGCCGACCTTGCGTCCACGTTTGCTTGCGCGTCTTCCATTGTTATGTCGACGAGACTGCTTAATCCATCCTCCATCCGTTATCATTTTAGTTCGCTCAAAACCAGGCGCGTCGAACTTAGAAGTTAGACGGCATATTTGTCCTTCTTACCTGCTAGCCTATTTAGCTACCCCTACTGAGATTCATGTCGTATGGATTTATTCAGCTATCCGATCGACATTTGTTCAAAACTGAATAAAATAAGCGGTTTGAAAAATATGAGTGTCCGAAAGACGCCCAAACTAATGCACAAAGCTAAATACTGCTCCACTCTTCACCCCAGATCCTTACATTTATACAATAGGCTGAAAGAAACATAAAAATAAAATGAGATAGACCGAGATTCTCATTCAAATACCCAACGAACTCGGATATACTAGAATAAGCTAAAGTCATTTTTGAGTATCGCCAACATGTCTCTCTCCCACCATACTGTCATCTAGCTTCCCAGCAATCGTGTGGAGAAATAAAGATTGAATAGATTCTGTCAGATTAATTAATTTGAAGTTTCTAAGAATGCCAAATTTCGCAATTTTATACGAACAACAATGGATTTTGTATGAATATACTTATACAGATATGATTTGAAACCAAATTATAGGTTGATGTAGTGGTGAAAAAAGTGAAACTATTATTGTATTGCAATATAAATTAAATAATTGTGATCTAATAATATCCTCGATAGAAACAAATGTTTTTCACTGGTTAAGAATATATAAAAATATACTTAATTGCCCAGATGTAGATGAACAAAGTAATAAGCAGCTCATAGTCTGCGCTTCAATATAGTTGAAGTTTGATTGCCAAAATACCAGTCTTTTTCTGTAAAACATGGAAGAAACCCACATTTGTCATTAACATTCTTCATGTCTACAGCTACACTGTTAATATTGGTTATACAGTTTTTATTTTTGATGTTTTAACAGTTTAAAAAAAACGTACCTTACTGCCTTATAAATAGTACGCCCGTGGCGTGGGGTACCCTGGAAATCTGTTTAAAATACCCTATACAATACACGCCTATGTCGTGGGGTACTATTCCTCTATCCGTACTGGATTTCTACACGTCATGTTGGCGATACAAATTTCCGTAGTTACGAATAGACTGACTAACTCTAGTATATCCGAGTTCGTTGCAAATACCAGTGATTTGAAGTAGGTAGTTTCGAGGGCAAGGTGAAAAGATCCTGAAAATAAAACAGATGGCGCCACTATCGAAAATCCTATGTGATATACCATCTTTAACTAGAACGCATTAAAATTTTCAGACCCATATGTCTTTCAGTTCTGTTTTCACACCCATCGAAAGCAAGCAGCCTTGAAGATTTTTGTAGCGTCTTGATTAAATATTATTTCTTGCGTGGAAAATTACGCAAACCAAAGCATCGCTTATTAAACATTATGGGGACTCTTCACCATCGATTGGAACGATTCACAAAGGACGCCGAACGTTCTGGTCGTCCTGTTGAGGTTTACAACGCCAGAAATCGTCGATAAAATCCAGGGAATAATATTGGACGATCGGCGAGTTAAGGTGCACGAGATTGCTGACATCTCAACCGAGCGGGTACAGAACATTTTGCATATATTTTTGAATATGAGAAAGGTATCAGCCAGATGGGTGCCCAATTTGCTCTTTATTGACAACAAGCGCGACCGTGTGACAACTTCAAAGGAGTGTTTTGCGATGTTCAAGCATGATAAGAATAACTTTTTGCGCCGTTTTGTAACCGTGGACGAAACATGGATCCATCACAACAAACCAGAGACCAAAGAACAGTCGAAACAGTGGACTTGTCCTGGCGAATCGAAGCCGTAAAAGGCCAAAGTAGGTTTATCGACCAACAAAATCATGGCGACAGTTTTTTGGGATGCACACGGTATCGCCCATATCGATTACCTTGGAAAGGGCAAAATCACCAGCATATATTATACAGAGCTGTTGGATCGATTGGACGCCGATTTGAAGCGAAAGCGGCTGCATTTGGTAGAGGAAATCCTCTTCCACCAGGACAAAGCACCGTAGCACAGGTTCGCAGTCGCAATGGCAAAATTGCATAGCTTCGTCATCGACCATATTCTCCAGATTAGGCCCCCTGCAATTTACAAACTTGAAGAAATGACTCTGCGGAAAGAAATTTAGCTCCATCCCTGAAACAATCGCCTGTTTTGAAGGATTGCCGAAATCATATTATTAGGAAGGGAACAAAAAAATAGAAACACGTTGGACGAAGTGTATCGGGCTACAAGAAAATTATGTTGAGAAATAAAATAATTTTTGATCAAATAAATCATTTCTTGTTTCAATTTTCAGGGACTTTTCACTTTGGCCTCGTATCAAACGACGTCACATCATAAATGGATTCAAGAGATAAAATAAACATTCGACATCCAGGAAGGGAAGCGTTTACCGACAAGGGCGTGTTGCTCGTTAGCTAATTTTTTAATTAAGTGCGACTGTAAATATAGAACATAGAATCGCGCCCGCGATGTAATTTCACATTGAAACCGTACCTTCAATGTTATCTCACAAAGTAATAAGTATATACGATTACTTCCGGTTGCAAGATCTACAGATATGTAATATGGTTCTACATTAATGTTATTCAAGTAGGATTAAAACACGTAACAGTACAACGTCATGGTAAGTCGAGTAGGTTGATGACTTACTGCTAATTTATTAGAATTATTATCAAGGCAGGATTACATAAATACTTGGTTTCATCTGTTTATTTATTTCAATGCTAGATCAAGGTTATTAATGCACAATATTATCTCTGGTTCACGGCGGAAGTAAACAGATTGGAGCCATATGCTCTTGAATTGATAAAACACCTATATCTGATACTTTTATCATAGTTCACGAGAACGTCTGATAAAACTGCCTTTTTGGCATCTTGAATTGGAAATTTTCATGTAATAACGTTTCTGCAACACGCTTTCAGAATCTATCTATTCTATGATTTAAAACTAGAGTGTAATCTGTATATTCTGTATCAGTTTTTGACCAATCGGAAACAGCTAGGGCTACTTTCTTGAAGCAATTAATTATCTCGATCCACGCCTTGTCGTTGAATAAACGTTCATATGACGTTCCGGTTGCTATGGTTACATATTGATTGATATTCACGTCCCTCGCGTTTATTACGTTCATCGTTTCAAGTTACAGTTTGCACTGTTTGCGAAACAGTAAGTTTGAAAAAACTATTATTATTAATTAATAAAAGCTTGTTAGAGAAAGTATAGTCTACTAATATGTTTGGAATGGCATATTCCACCGTAATCCTCGCCTTTCCGCGCGGGTGGAATATGAGCCATTTCAAACTTGTTGTAGAATATACTATTCTTGAATAATCTTTGTTTCAGAATGGATTCCGCTTCAACGTATCGTCAACCATAGGCGGCAATAACAATACAGTTCTTATTTTCATCACTTGATCGATTTGTGAAAAAAAATTCTCACGGTTCAATCGTGTCCACAGACATATTTCAACCCAAAAATAGGTCTTGGTGGATTCAACAATGCTCTAAACGGATATTTCAGCCGATTACAATACTTCTTATTCCCTTATACTACGCATAGTGAGGTAATCTAAAATGAAGTTGATGATGGGTGATCGACAACAAAACGTCGAAATTTTATACTTCCATATGAATGAACATTTCGTTATGTAATCGTTGTCTGGCATGTAATCAACAAACAAATTGTAGCAGTCAAATATTTATACTTCAAACTATGAACGCATGCTTCAATCTAATCCGGCGTCCTTAGTCCTTATTCACTTTGTTGGAGTTGATGAGCATTGACCTCAAGTAAAATCCGTATAATGTTATATTTGTGACATCGCATATACTTCCACTCAATTTAGCTTTTGTTTTCCGAATGAAGCGTGAACGATTATATGTTTCTTTTGATTATAAATCTACGCTAGGCGAACAAAGTAAAATATATTTATAACTATGCGGTTTATTTCGAACACCAATGTCGCATCTTTTTAATTTTCACACTTGGCTGGCAAAATGGAAAACAACATGAAATTCAAGTAATATCCCGAGTGCATAGTAAATTGCCGATAATTTTTGCAGAAGCAGGAGAAAGCGAGGTGCCCGATTGCTGAGGCGAAAATTATTCACCACGTTGCTTACGCACGAGGGATGTTAGACTATTTCCGAAGACAAAATTACGAAAAAATTAAAATTTCAAGTTTGTTTGCATTTTTCATGTGACAAAGAATTGAATTGTTATTCAATGTGCTCAGTTAAGATTGATTATTTACTTTTGCGGGATGCGGATGATCAGTTTTGTGCGAAAAAAACATTTGTCGCAACGCGTCGTTAAAATAATCGAAAGTTCTTGAAAAATTTGCTCCAACGTTTAGCGGAAAGCTCGTCTATTGACGAAGAAATTACATAAAACGTTTAATAAAACATCTCCTGCAACTGCTTGAATTAGCAGTTCCAATAACCTTAACCACACACTCGTTTTCCTATTAACAGCAACGACCTTCCAAAATTTTAGCTAGTTTTCTAGACTTACACAGACTCATCTATTTTATACGACTTTTCATTGCAAACATCCATAACTGTCTCAATACACTCGCCTTTAGTTTTTTTAACAGTATCTGCTAGTTACTAGAAGTTGCACTTCCTCTAATAACTTTTTGGTCTTCTTCCCCAAAACGAGATATTTGAATGAAACTCTATTAGGAAGGAGAAAAGTTGTCAATTCCTAATGTAATAATGTCAGGTACCACTATTCCTATGAAGTTTTCCACATCCATGCTTGATGTCACCACCAACAGCATCCGCCCATGGAACCATAATATGAAGTCTATTACGAAAACTGCTTCACAAAAACCTTGGTTTTCTATTCCCGTGCCAGGAGATACTTTACACCCCAGCAGTTCCTCATGATCTACAGATTCGACTGTCCTGGAATACATGTTTGAAGTTCAGCTCCTAAACATACGCTGAAGCTCTCCGATTATATTCAGAAGAGAGATAGATAGAGAGAGAGAGAGAGAGAGAGAGAGAGAGAGAGAGAGAGAGAGAGAGAGAGAGAGAGCTATTCGCCCAGTTGGTGATGTCACACCTACGAATTCAATTACCTCTCTAGAACATCGTAGAAAAGTGGCCTATCTCATCCTTTTCTTTTCCACGGTCGGTGCAAATCAGAAATATCTGCTGTTATTCCACCAATAGAGATTCCAGGTAAGCGGACTAGACTAGCTCATTCCACCGTTGGCTCACACGATGTTCTACGAACGTTATTGGTTTTCCTCTCGTGTCGTCAAAACATAAAATGTCACAGTTTTGAAATTCATAAATTTTGGTGTGTGATTTTTTCATCGAATACCGTTTGTGCCTGAATTATTATCCATAAATTGTTACCCACTCACGAATATGTTCCAGAAATAATTTAGGAACTAGTGGTATTATAAGTGATGATATCGATAGTAATTCAGTTAGAAATGAACAAGATCAAATAGCTTGGAAACACCACGAGCAATTTGGTGGCGTTTGAGATTTCTGACAAAATTTTCGATAGATTTGTGAACACGAATTGTACTTATTCAGATTATTTCACGAACCAAAAAAGTTAGAAAAGTTCAAGTGCATCGATAATTCTATTGTATCTATTTTTTTGACTCGAATATTGCCAAAACGTTCGCTTATCTTCTTCATTTTGACACTATGAATAATAACGACTGTCGGACTGACGTTTAAAACAGGTAACAACACTCTCCATTCTTCTATTTGTAATTGTGGTTGCAAATTGCAAGGTGTACGTGATCTTAACGTCCCAAAAAGACGGAACTGTGTACTATCGAAGAATACCGTCCTGTTTGGTTCTCATATCACAGGAAACGATGGCTTCATATAGTAAGTGAAATTATCGATGTAATTCGTTTGCGGAAGGAAGACAATCAAAGGCAAGGGTCGGCAAAGGTTCAACAAATGGCGAATAGAAGTGAACGCTACAAAAAGCCAAGGGATGTTCTCAACGAGAGACATTAAACACAAACTTATATTGAGATAAACAAGAAAAGATACCTAGGGTGAAAGAAGTGAAATACTTGGGAGTAACGCTAGACAGGAAGATAACTTACTGTAGAAAACTTGTTTTATGTTAATTATTACGTTTCGTTCATTGTAAAATTTTCCATGTACTATGCCACTTATATGTATCTGATTAAAATTTGTTCTTCACTGTCTTGTAAACAGTAAATGGGACAAATAAATACTATCCCACCAAAAACATTCTGTAAAAAACTGGCCAAGTCTCGATGGAGCTGCTAGTTTATCTCTAAAAAGTAATGAAATCTAGACAAAGTCGTACCAAGTCTAAGGTTCCTTATTGCGATTTCTTTATTATTATAGTTAATGTTGTGTGACTTGGCCGTTGAACATTCTTTATACGTTAGTGGGTAGAAGTCAATTTTGTAATGTTATCTGTTGTAACTACCTATGTTTGTTAAGCGAGATAATAGCCCATACTGGTATTGGTAATTGGACGCTAGTGTCTCATTTTAGGCTGTTGTTGATTGTGCAACACATGCAATCAGCATTGACAATGCTGACTTCTGCTCTCTTCTTTTTGGAGCGTCAAATCGACCACCGATCTAACATAAAATAGACGTACAGACCGACTTCTATCAATGATTAGAAGTCCGTCTGTACTGGAAATAATTTTTTATACTGTTTGTTTCAGGCTCGCCTACACATAAATATTATTGAAATACGCAGCTTTATCAAGACAACAATTGACTGGTTATTGAACCAACGTTTTCCAAGTAGCAATTTTCCATCGTCAATGGGTAGTGGTTCTGGCGACAGATTGGTGCAATGGTGTCATGGAGCACCTGGTTTTGTACCCTTGTGTACCCTTCAACGGCCAAGTCACACAACATTAACTATAATAAAGAAATCGCAGTAAGGAACCTTAGACTTGGTACGACTTTGTCTAGATTTCATTACTTTTTAGAGATAAACAAGCAGCTCCATCGAGACTCGGCTAGTTATTTACAGAATGTTTTTGGTGGGATTTCACTTCTTTTTGTAGAAACGTGGGCATATTGATTTATTTCACCATCAGCATTACACGTGTACACTTGCATTTCGTCCCAATGTTCAGCAACGTATGCAACTATAGCAGATCTGATACTGCAAGTTGAGTCAGTTCTACCATACACCAAGAAAGATATTGAATGGAAGAGACAAGACCCGTCTTTGGGCATACCAACTACTTGGTAGCCACTAAGTTCATCGTGGTCTTTTAATATTATCGACATTTTTTAAGATATTATCTTGCGAAATCAAACACGTAACGTTTATGTTTATATGACAGACAGCTGATACATTGATAGACACATATACGACCGTGGTCACATATAATGTCCGTGGCAGACCATTTCATATCATAGATATTATTAAGGACACAAATGGACTCTTGTGTTTTCAAATAAGGGTCACCAGGTACTCCAGATCTTCGATTATCCTAGTTTTTATAGTTTTCCCTTTATGTGGCCATTAAACCCTAACTCTGTACCAAATTTCAGCTCTCTGAGTTTATGGGAAGTACTAGATCTATTATGATGATCATGAGTGAGTGAGTGAATGAGTGAGTGTCATAAATGCGAAACTTTGCTTTCGCTTAACTTCGGAACTAAATGACCTACAGACTTGAAATTTTTTATTTTAAGTATGTGATTTTATAGCTTACTGGATGACGAATTTCTGCGTTCTGGTCGTATCCAGAAGTTCTCAAATAGGGGCCTGAAAATGCGGCGAAATGGTTCCAGTAAAGGATGGTACGGCAGTGTTTGCTTCGCGCTCGACTTGGCGGGGGCACTGCCGTGCCCCCTGATCTATCTGTCTATCGTGTTTTTATGTCACTCAAGCATCATAGAGCATCCACAAGGTCCTTTGTTTCGTAGAAGCTGAATCTGAGAGCATTGGTTATTTTCATCGAAATATTGTTTAATTTCTCATTAATTCGTGTTAAACAAGACGTTATCTGAATCATCGCGATATAGCTACCTACAGCACCAGACTGTCGGGTTATTTTGATAATGCGTGTCCGGATCAGCGTTACGAATGAACACATTTTTACGATGACATACGAGTGACATATTATTTGCATAATTCTAGACTAAATGCACACACGACTCGAGCAACTTCAACCGATGTTCATTTGATATACATGAATGCATTTCAAGTAATTTACATCTCGTTCCCTGAGGCTGGATTATTAGGACGGAGTTAATGACCGTAAAATAATCCGTACCGTATTTCAATTGTTAGACGCCAATCATCAGATGTCGGGCATGTTCGAAAACAAATCACACTGAATTGCCAAACACAGAAAATTATTATTGCTCACGCTCTTCTCCATTGAATTACTCAAGAAATCTTGGAATACTTTCGCGGGCGAGGATAATGAAATCATATAGAAAAAATTCCAGCAATTATCAATATTTTTCGATTTTACAAAATTTCATTAGGGGTGTATGGATAAATCTTGATTTTGATCGACCTCAATAATAGATGCTAACGAAATGTTGTTCAATAACGTTTTCCATGCTCGCTTGGTTGATAATTAACCACTTTACTGCGTTTCGAGATCCTAAATTCTGTTCTTCATATATACCCTGAATGTAATAACATCATGTTGTCAAAGGAACACTCGAATTTTGTGTCCAGGGGTTGTCTAAATTACTTTAATTTTTATCCTAACTTTTAATACCTTTCATCGTCTATTTGATAAAGAATTGAGTGAACTATTTCAATAGATTCAAAATTACCACCAATAATTGAGGCAGTGTGGTATCGAAATTCTGTTTGTCTAACAATCTAAAACATCCCGTTAAAAATTCAGTTTTCTCATTATTTCAAACGTTTTTCAAGTGTGTTGTTGGTGTGATCAGATTAAAATAGAACTCAACCTTACGTGTGGTGAGTAGAAAGTAAACTGTTACTGTTTACGTGACAAGAACGAGCATCGATCTTCACTTTAGGCTCTGCTGGTGAAGGTTATAAAGAGATTCCGTGGAAACATATTGAAATATTCATGGCACACTGCCATCAATTCCAAAGTGTATAATTAATGTGCAAACTGTTTTGAGACACTATAAACGTTTCCTTAATTTCTCTGATGAACAATTTACAATGGAGTTAATAACGGCTAACGAAAAAAAAAACACGACGTAAAATTGCCAGACAGATAAAATTAATCAAAATCAAAAATGAAAAGATGCAAACAAAATTAGAAACTACAAACATAATACAAATACTTAACTCTACAATTGAAATATTTTTTGGATAATAACTTTCCGACCTTATGACCAATGTGTAAAATGGAATTCAACAATTACCACGACCTGCAGAGCCCCCAGATCTGAATCCAATTGGATTGCAAGATCAGTACAATGATTTACTATTCAACAGAATCAATATCCTGCTAGATAGAACATAAATGCTATGCTTGACCGCAAAATCTCTGATTGAATGTTATAATAAACAGTACGAAAAGCTATCGGTATAGTCCGAAACCATTAATTGTGTTTAATTCGATACAATGACTTTATCACTATAGGTAATCAAATTTAGAACCGTCTCATGCCAAGAAATTACTCGACTTTGGTACTAATAAACACAACTCAAGTCTAGAGCACTTAGACCGCTTGATTCGGTCCACTGTGCGCCCCTTTATATACAAGACAACGCCGAAGGCTAGGATTATGCATGGACTGATGTCTCTTATGGCTTCAGGCGACATGTATGCGATGCCGAGGTGTTGTAGCCTAAGAGAAGCCAGTGCTAGACATTCTACAAGGATTTGAGGGGCAGTTTCGGCCGCCTCTCCCCATCTACTAGAACCTGGATCATTGACGATGCCCATTAAGTGTAGATGTTTATTCAAATGAGAGTGTCCTGTAAGGAGTTCTGTCACCAATTTTAAGCATCTTCTGCTCATGGGAGAAGGGGTTTCGAGCGTTTGGGCGAGACTCCGCAATGTGAAGCTTCAACGGCCTCATACCGCGGGCACTGCGCCAAACCGAGTGCCACTGTCTCTCTGAGAGAGTGAAGCCCGGTTGTCGATGAGATTCCGATCACTGGATCAGGACCAGGGGTGCCTTGGGAAGCCACTATGCCAATTCATCGGCGACTTCGTTTCCTTTCACGCCAGAATGGGCAGGTACTCATATAGTTTGTTTCTTCTGCCTAATTTAACCAGGGTCTCCCTGCACTCCAAAACCAACCTAGTAATAACGTTGCGGGACACATATGCTTACTATTTTGGTCTTCCCGTACGTTTCGGTCTCACGACCAGCATCTGAAGACGTTTTAGACATTGATGATAATCGTACGTACGTAAAGACGAAAATAATAAGCATATATCTCAGTGTGACCTATTTCCCGAGAATTTATATATAATTCATACCTGGGTCGAGAATCATTATTATTAATAAGATTTTCTCGTATACCGTTAGTAATTTAGGCCGTACCTTAATATGGCATAGTTTGAACATCCTGTAAATCAACATATTCGCAGGAAATATCGATTAATTCATGATATCCATTTGATAAGCGTTCCATGTCGTTTCAAAGTCACATCATGTTAAAGCTCAACACTTACCGCGTCAAGGTTATTGCATAACTGTAAGTGCAGTTCATTCATTACCAAGAACATTTCGATCGGGTCACGTTAAATTTGTAGCTACAACATTTGTTGCTCAATACTTACGAATCAGGATGCGTGTTCACTTGTGATTGACTTTATGTACCTTGTGAAACACGCTGCGGGGTATTAAAAACTGAAAGGAATTTAAAGATTCTCTTCATCTATTATCTAGAAAAGTATGAGGCGTAATTACAAATCGCTTAAAAGCTTTTCGGTACTTTGTTGACCGCTTTCAGCTTTCTGATAATGCTAACTACGAGGTTTTAGAGAAATCGAAGATTCTATGCCTGAACGTATTACGTTTCCCATCAATCATCATCGTGAGATTTTTATTTCTGTACAATCAAATAAAACATTCTAACTTTGATGTTTCCCTCTCAAATACATCTTCTAGGTTGCCGAGAGGCCATAACAATTATTACATAAGATCTAGTTGTAGAGTTCACAATAACACTAATAAGTACGAAATAGTTTCTCGAGCAGGCTTAATAACCAATTTGATTCAATTGATTTCACTGTAGAATTAGAAAGTAATAACCAGCTTCCTTTTCTTGACATTAATATAGTCAAGGATTGTCACCATTTGGAATTCGACTAATAAAGAAAATCTACTCAACCGAGTAGATATATTCCAGCGGATTCATGTAAACCAATTAATTATAAAATAACTCTATTTAATAGTCTTGTTCAAAGATTATTAAACGTTCCTTTGAGCCAGAAAAATTATAACAACGAAGTTGAGCAACTTTAGTTAATAGCGACGGACAATAGTTACGACAAATCTTTGATAAATAAGTTAATTTCTAACTAAAAAGGAAAATGGAGCGCAATCAACTAACCAAATTTAGAGCTATTACTTTAAAATAATTTAATGAAATTCTGAAATTTCATTCATCATCCTTCAGTAATCAATAAAATTCGTTTATAGATGGAAGAATAAGATAAAAAACCGTTTTGGTAATACTTTTGATCAAGTTCCTGATTTCGCCAAATCTGGAATTCACAAAAATGATTGTGTGTCAAACTAGAAGGGACATAATAGGAACATACTAAGCGAGGTGAAGCTCTCGGTTGAACAGTTTTTTATTTATTTCGGCGACGAATTGTAAAACAAGGATTTTTATAAAACGCCTAGGCCAAGTGAATAAATTTTGATCATTTACACTTTGACTGACATTTTTAGACCGTTCACAAAAACGTCTAACATTTCTCAGTCATATTCTGTCCCGCAAATTCGTTGTAATGTCAGTAAACAGTGATGTTTGGAAGAAATTGTTGGGAGAATCAGGTGACTTAGGCGATTGCGATGAAAATTTTACTAATGAAACCTAACCTAACCTAACTTGTACCCATCTCCATGGCCTTTGACATTTTGTGCAACAGATCTATTGTACACTAGCCCTAAAATCTCTTTAAGGTTAAGTACTTAAGAGTATCCAAACCTTACCGATGTAATATATGTAGTTAAAGTTTCATTAACAAAATTTTTATCGGCATCGTTCAAATCATCTGATTCTCCCAATTTTTATTCTGTTTCATAACAAACTATTTCCAAACATCACTGTTTACTCATATAATAATGAATTTGCGGGATAGATAAGATAGAAGTGGGACTAGTTAAACGCCTTGAATGACCTCGTGATATCAATTGTACCACATTCCCAAAAATATATGATATGATTCAGATCAATATCGTCAGACAACAACTACTGACTAATCACTGTTCAGGTTAGCTATGAATTTATTATAAAAGTCTGGAAGAAAGGTGAAAATATTCACGGAGAATTCTGTCGTTTGGTAGCTATACTGTTTCACATTTTATTTACTAATCCACATAAAAATTCGAATTAGAATATTGGGTGTACCATAAATTTTGTTTATCAAATTTTCAATATTAAACCATTACGAGAAATCAAGCTCAACTCAGAAACGTCAGTCCAATGATGAGAACAAAACGACCGATTCATTCAAACATACTCTTTCGAACCCTATAGAGAAAACACAAAACTAATAACAATAATCAACAGGGCCAAAACCATGGATTTCAGCTGGAGTAATAATACCTACCAATTACAGAAATAAGTAATAAAATACTCAATTCAATCCAGATTATATTATATTTTGAAGCGAATATACACCCAAAAATAAATTGAATATACTTTTACAGAAATCAAAGAAGTATTACTATATATAAAATGCCTAACTCTCATGCAGTCTTTTAGAAAATGACTGAATATGATCCACGCATATAGTCATAATGTAAATAATTTAAATTTATTCAATTCGCCACAGTCATTTAGAAAAAGACTAGGCGTTTTATAAGACGCTTTGTCTTACATTTCGCCTACTATATATACATAACTCGCTTGCCTATATGGAACTCACCTGCAAAAGTGTAAAGTAGTCCGAACACGATATATCCTGCACATATGATGGCAGTAGCAATATCGTAATGTGTATCGAAGTGAGCACAGAGTTCTACCTTGGGATCATCGTGTAGCTGTATACCCGGAAACGTTGTTCCGTTAGGTTTGGGCGGCACCAAGGAGCCAGGCTGAGCTCCACTTGCCATCGTATATCTGTAATTAAAAAAATCCTTAAGTTAAAGGCGACACTGCGTATGCCTTGCGTGTGAAAGATATTTTCAACTGTAATATGTTTATATTTGTTACGAACTCATGATCGAATTGCAAGAATTTGAAGCTTCATGTTTCAACGTCAAATAATATTTGTTCTGTAATTAGTATTCATATCAACTAAACTTCTCAATAAACCTATGGAATCCTTCTTCAGTGGAGTTGCATGGTCCGAGTTGAAGTCAAATACTTCCTATTATTCAAAGATGTAGTTTTCTGTCAATTCAGAACCAGAACTTACGTTTCGATTACTTATAAACAAAAATTAATTCCCCAGAATTTGCCCTTTGACGAATTGCAATTAATTTCAGATCACGGAAATCTAAAATTGTATTATTGTTAGAACTTGGATGAACAAACTGAATTCCGTTTGTCGTAATCAGAAAATGCATACACAATGCCAATAGTACATTATGAAACAACCAAACAATTTCATGATTAATTTTGAATTATGTCCTCAAGCAGGTGTTGGAATGAATAGATTTACGGTCTATTACAAAAAGGGGAAACTTTGGTAAAACGTCAGCTACATACTGCGTCGGGTTTGTGAATTTTCATCGCGCATTGTTGTCTAGAAAGGAACATTGAACGAGGAAAATTTGATATTTCACTAGTAATGAATAGTGATAGTGCAGTACTTAATTGTTATAAAACAATGGTTATAATTGTTTCTACGATTGTGACATTTACCAAGTAGTTCAAGAATATAGAAAATAGTATTATTAATTATTTATTTTCGTAGAGAATGGTCATGGCATCTTTTACATCCATGCTTCACATCTATGATTCATCTTTCTCGGAAAGACGCGTTAGAAGAAAGGAGTCTCGCCTCATCATCCGTTTGAAGTGATAGGACAACATTATGATGAGTAATAGTAGTGTATATTCGATCATAAGTAGGTTTATTGTGCTCAGTCAGATATTTCTATAAGTGATAATAGAACTCAAATGTACAGGGCGATTAACGGTAACCTTGGTTTTTTTGACTTGGATGCTGGCCCTTTTCACCAGCTACACCTTTCTAGTCGGATGGCTTAAACTTACAATCACTCCTAACCTGAGCTAATCTTAATTTAGAAGTATTTAATTTTATGAAAATTTGTGAATGTTCGATTAAAAATGTTGACAAAATTCCGATAATACCGGAAGTGGGCATCAAATTATTTCTTATTTCAAATTATATATAAATTCTCGGGAAATATGTCACACTAATACATATGCTTATTATTTTCGTCTTCACTTACGTTTCGGTCTCACGACCATCATCAGAAGTCTAAAACGGGATTTCTTAAAACTAACTGTATCAGCACAAAGCGTCGTTATCGCACTAATTTCAATTTAAAATGTCCACGTCGTCGAAATGAACAGAAACACGAATAATTGTAACGCATTAATGTTTTAAGTATATGAAATGTATCAAGAATCCACTGTTTAGCAATATTCTTATAATATACGAACACATGTCAACAAAGTCTGTATACGACTGAAACCAAAAATCATAACGCTATCGATGTCGATGGAGTATCAAGTATCTACTTTCGAACCAAAAGTTAAAGATTTATGAGCAAATAGAAAAAGGTTGTCAGACCTTATTATAAATATTACTATTTGAGCATTCTTCCTAAAATATACTTTTAACATTATAAAGACGCATGCAGGAGTTTGCAAGGATTTTAGTTAATTAAATTAGTATAAATATGACTTAATGACTGAATATCTGTCCTATGATTTACAGATTTGGAGTCACGTTTTATGTGAATCATCTCCAGAATAGATCTTTTATGATAATTAGTTTCCTTAGTTAAAATATTAACATTTTTGTAATCGATTTTTTGTTTCTTGTACTATACTTATGGCCATACATTCTTTTCTGTAAATATTGTTTAGAGATTCCTGTATAAGTCTCATCGAAATGTAAACAATTTAATTTATATACTGTGTGAGTTTCTTTATCGTTACGTATTAACGGTTTTAGATTCGAAAAATATTTCCCAACACAGTTAGTTAATAGGTTTATGCGCAACATTTATATCATACTTTTAAAAATATTTCTTAATTTTCTCTGAGGTCTCCGGAATATTTGGTAATGTTATAAAATTATCTGTATTACAGTTTATGTTATTTATATATTATGACGTTACATTATAGATTTTGTTTATTCTTTCTTTAATAATGGAATTGAAAAATGTTTTTGAGTAGCCATTCATTTCAAGTGTATTACGAACATTTCCGATTTCGAATTGAACGGTAATTTAATTATTTAATTTTTGAATTCTACAGCTATTTTAGAGTGTCTTTTATGAGACATCCATATGTCTAATGTTAATCGTTTTACTCTGACACTGCTCTTTCAAAATAGTTTTCTCTGATATTAACAAAATAGAAGAAATATGTATAGGTGGTCAAAAGTCGAAATCTTAGGCTTCCTAAATGACTTTTTTTGAAGTGAAAACTTCTTATGGCGCGTTGGGCACTTTTGTGGGAGAGCATTTTCAGCCGTTCTCGCGACAGATGAGATTTTACACAGATATACTCCGCGTGTATTCTTATAATATATGTATACTATACGCGCTCTTCGCATGGGCATTCGTTCGTGCTCTCGCGGCAGGCGAGATTACATACCTATATGTATACTCAGAGTGTATAGGTATGCGAGAGCGCTGCATGCTATACGCAGTCTTTGCATGGGCATTCGTTCGTGCCCTCGCGACAGACGAGATTGAGAGTTTTTTATATTTATTTTATAAATGAATATTAAACGGAAAATTTATTTATTTAAATATTTCATTTGACTTGTGTTGCTGCTATGGTATTGTGTTAAAAAAACAAATCTAAAGTGTAAATAGAATTAATAAAAACATTGTTGTAGTGCAATAATGCAGTATTCACAAGATATATAAATAGATTTAAATCAAAATTGTTCATTTCATACTTTAGTTACCATAGACCTATTGTTTCAGTTTTAGAATTTGATGAAAATCCTGATAATAATGATGAAAATGCTGATAATGATGATGTAAGAGTTGTTGAAATTATGAATGAGAATTGATAAATTTTGTATTTACTATTTACTAATATTTACTCATTTAAATAAAACCACTTCCTTCGAATATAGTTTCTATATTATTATACTTCATGTCTATTCTAAAAGTGCCCACATTGCTTTGATAAACTTGATTTTTTATGAACAATTTCTCATGTCGCGAGCGCACCTAAAAATGCTCACCCAAAAAAGTGCCCAACGCGCCATAAGTTCAAGTTTTCACTTCTGCCTGCACTCCCGGAGTGCGCTGACTTTTTTTATTATCACTCAATTTTCACAAGGTGTTTGAAGGTCGAGTCCGGAAATTTTCAAACCCGTGTTGTGTGTGTATGTGCGTAACCCATTTTGGAGACGATTGAGTCGTTCCTATTGGTTGTTTGGATTTTTACAGATCGCTTTAAAGAGGTGAAAATAGGAACTGTATTTTTTGGGCCAGCCCGTTTCGAGTGCTATTTCTGACATCCAACTTCATTTACTCAAATGGAATTATGGTATTTCATTGAACCATAAGGACAACCGTTTTTTTCTGGTTATAAATATATATCACGCATGTATGTTTAACTTGCAGAAGTGTCCGAAATTATCATTTGAAGATTCAAGTGACATCATCGATATCTATTTCACGCCTTTATTCTGTGGTACATTTTGATAGTCACGTGATCAATTAATCATAGCGTTTTTCGAATGGAATGATATGAATATGTTTCACTATTCCGCGGCTCTTATAAATTCATAACGAAGTTATTATTATTGATTAATATTGCATTCAAATCTTCAATTTAGATGACCTTTGGCAAGAAATAAACCTGTTTGGTCAACGCATACACTATCTAAGGACATTCAATTAAACTAAATGTAGAACAATATTCCTTTCTATTTGTCATAGTGATTCAGACAGATTTAAGATGATTTATATTATGACATGCAACGTTGTCTCTACAATTATACAGTAAGTATAGAAGTATAGTATCAGAAGTTTGTTTCCGATCAATTATCTATTAAAATAATTGACAGGTTTTGAAATAAACTTTGTTTGTTTACTTGAATTTAATATGCGACATCAAACATAATATCTGTGCATTTGCCACTTTATATTTGTTATTATAGGTAGTGTAGAATTACGTTTAGGTCATTAAGGAAGTGTGCTGCCTTAGTTCAAAAATTTTGCCTAGCTTTAGTTCTTTTTGTAACATCTCTCTATGATTAAAACATCATCAGTTGTGCTTAAATCCATATTTTCTTTTTGTAAGGCATTATTGACTTCGTTGACACTTTCAAAACATCTAGCTAATTTACTGAAATCATCCGATTTACCATTAAATTCTGTTTTACCAATAGCGAAGCTGTTTCAACACTAATACATTTTTTTCATTTGCGCTTGGTGGGCGAGTATCGGCTTCAACATTGTTTTCCGGCAGGTGCTGCAGCTCTGGTTAAGCCGGCACTGTCCATCTATCTATATTCTACCTGGGAAATGATGGTGGTTTATCGAGTACGGTTTTGGGTTGGTCTAACGCTAACCTAATCATTCTTGAGCCATCAGTCTGTTCTATCGGAAGGAAGTTCATCGATTGCTAAGCCATTTTTAATAGTTTTCTATGGTCATTTCAAATGAATCACTTTGGTTGCTTGCCAGTCAAGTTTCCTGACCAAAATTGGTACGTTCTTCTCATTTGGACATGTTCTCAAAATGTTGGTGATTCCTAGATACTACTACAGAGCTATTCGCAGCTCTAAAATAATGGTTGCTTTTTCCACAATCTTGTCCATTTTACTATTTCAAGGGTGTTTAGGTAGAAAATAATTTTTAAAGCTGAGACACTCGTTGGCGCGATGATTATGCGGTTGCTGTATTGAATCCTAATAGATAAGATAATATGACTTAGCCCTCGCACGTCCATCGAAATTTCTACAGGCTATTGTTTAGGAAGAGCTGTTAAATTATCTAAAGTCTGTACTACATTGTGATCATACTGTTCCTCATAATAGAAGTAATTTGAGGAGTTCAAAAAGTTCCATAATACAGATGTTGAGGATGTGAGAGTAGTCATTTTCATTATAATAATAAGAAACATCAACTTTTCCTCATCTTAAACCTATGTACAAACGAATTTATAATAGATGAACATAAATTACTGTTACCATTGGTTCAATCAGCCCCTCAAGTCAATTCAAATTGTTTTCCCAATTAAATAGCGATTTAATGATGCAAAAACTATAAAATTGAAATGCTAAGCGATGTTACTATCGGGTATATAATTGAAAAGTAGCGGTGAACATATTGCCTCCTAGTCTCTATATTTATCAATTCATGAGATGAATGTAATCACTAAGAGCCATTAGATACACACTACGGTTCATTGAAATTGAAGTTAACGGACCTATTGAGGATTTGACTAATTATTGTACATCAATACATTTCTGTTATTTAACAATTATAGACAGACATATCTCCAGGACTTAAAGGGAATATAGTTTTGAATTTTTGACAGTTTTTCAAAAAGGACGTAGAATTCCAACATATTTGCAATCTTCCCTCACTTCCGGTTATTAGATATAATTTTTGGTTTCTTCGTCGAAATTAAGAGTGATCTTGATAGTGAACATTAAGTTAAAGGTTTTCACTTTCCTTGCTTAAACTTTTATTACAATCATAAGTTTGATAATAATAACCTTGTTTTTTCAGCCAAAACTACTATGAAAGCATTCAATCGTCTATGAGTTATTGAAGATGATCATATGAAAAAGGATTATAATTCAATACAAAGTACAGCTGTCGTAAAAGGCTCAGCAATCCCACAATGTATTGAGATAGTAAGCTTGTAAATAACTAGTTCCCTAATTATTATTTTCTGTAATTAGTGTTGGAAAAAATATATAAAATCGGAATAAAAAAATAGCAGAACTTTTATGAAGAAGGACAATAGAATTGGAAGTAGTAGATTTCAAAGATTCCATGGTTTATAAATTTATGGGAGAGTAGGAAACATTTTATCCCGATAGAGAATGAAGCTTTCGACCAGATGTATCTTCTCAATAAATTGATGGACGTGCTTTTACAGCTCAGCGTTCAATTGTTTTTATCACGTTCGTGGCCGATTATTCTATGGAATGGACGAATTGACGTTCAGATATTAATAACCCATTGCCGGAGTAGGCTCAATTATCTTGCGAGAGGATAAACTATGCCACTCTTGTCATTTTATGAATTATGATAGGGCAATTATTTCGGAGAAAACATTTAATTTTGGTAATTGCGAGACGCATTCGAAGATCGAAGAAAGTTCGAAGGGGCCCGTGACTGATCGATGATCATTCAATTAGCAAAACTTTCACATTTTTACTGCTCGGAGGAGCCATTTTAATTGTTCAAATTTGAACAGAAGGAATTATTTATTATATATTATTAACAGTAACAAATCTATTTTTAGAAATCACCGACTATGCAATAGCCTCTGGTCATTGTCGACGACCACTTCTTCAGACAACCATTCCCTAGCAAGGCCCTTTTAACAACTGGGGAAACATCTGAATACTGTCTTCAGCGAGGCTTAAGGGATGAAATCTTCATTTGGGGGATGAAACTATAGTATGTTCTTCATAGAAACATACAGGCACCCGGCGATCTAACTAGAAGAAGCTGATGGATATGTGGCGAACTGGATGAAGTGTGTATCTGAAGCTCTCCTATTAGTCCAGTCGTCCTGCAATTGAGATACACTTAAAATGATATTTTTTCCACATCTCTATTTTATGGTTGATATTCATGTTTTTTGGGTCGCTGATCACGAATATGGAGGTTAAAAGATCGTAGACCCATGGCGTTAGATAGCCAGAAGTCTTTTCTGTAAGAATTTTTTTAATTTTTTCGATTAAAAATTGGGGTCACTGTGGACCCAAACCTACATCAATAGATATCTCAAGTTCTACTCATCCAAAAAAAACGTACGGAAGCTTGAAATACTGGTAGAACAATTCGCTATTTGCATGTGAAAGTTTAATCTCATACGAGTATTCTAACCTGAAAATTATTAATTTTTTCTGGGACCTTGATTTTTCAAAACGGTCCCATTTCTTCACTTTTCAATCAACGGAGTTATAATTTTTTCTAAGATGGCGGATTTTGGCGCCAAGAGAGATAGACAAAAAACGAGAATTGGTTCGAAAGTACACATAAAATACTAACATTGAGCAGAAAATAAAGTCCTTAGAGGAAAATTTGTATTATGAAATTCAATTTTTATCTTACCGAAAAAAAACACAAAATGGGCCTTATATCAAGCCCCGAATAACTTAGAGACTTTTTCTTGTATCCATTCGATGCATTTTATATTTCTCTACAACTTACCCACCGATGTATAGTCGATAAAATGTGTTGTTTCCCTTAAAATTGCCAAAAACGACGAAAACTCTAAAAAACGGCCATTTTTGGGTCGAAAATGGCCAATATCTCGGAACGCCATGGGTCTACGATCTTTTAACCTCCATATTCGTGATCAGCGACCCAAAAAACATAAATATCAACCATAAAATAGAGATGTGGAAATATTTCCAATCCAAATTGCAGGACGACTGGACTATATCGTCACATCGAGGGAGATGTGGGTTTGCTGTATCTGAAACTCTTCTGACTACTATTGCTGCATCTATTATTTATGAAAAAAATTGATCATATAGGGTGATCGAGCTTAAACGGGTTATTTTCTGAATGAAGAACGAAATATCAGAAAAATCCGTATAAAGTAGAGTCTCTCAGCAGTTCAGTATAAAATAGAATGCGCTCCTAGCGTTGTTCATGATTGTAACAGTTTCATGGGGTTATATTCGTAATACTTCGGCAGCCAATCGATGTCACCCCCACAGAGAAATAACACGCACAGGAAATTTGGTCTGATTTCTCTCCTGATGAGGTTGTTAATTAATTAATTTGTTGTGGTTTTCTTAAATTTCTTCGAATAGCTTTTACTCGAAATTACGTGACATACAAAGTACGATAGACCACGTTTCGAAGCATGTGCTAATGGAAGTAACCGACTCTCTACAGGCGCCCACATATCACATAAGACTGTTTCTAAGCGATTCATCTACAGCCGTAAAATACTTCATGTACGTTACAAACACGCGAAAAACACAACAGCAGTAACGATACGTTTCCCGTTCTTTAAATTATTTGCTTCCTGCAGCTGTAGGATACGAGCGTATCCTACAATTTAGGGGTGAAATATTAAATTTCAGAGGGAACGTGATAAACTGCAAATATTATTGTCCTATTAAAACAAGAACTGTAAGCACGGCGACTCTCGTTTATCATCTACTCTACAAAAAAAATTACCATCCTTCAATGCCTACGCAATATCCGCAGTATGTTTAATAAATTGTTTTTTTTTTCAATTTCGCCGAAACTTGGTTATGTAGATATCATGATCCGATAACATGTTAACCGATTTAAGTTCTCTATTGGACATATTGAAGATCAAAATTACACGCAAACGATTCCATCAAAATTGTTTGCAAATAACAAGGGTATGCCAGAGCTACGCTATCAAAAATTTAATCTGGGGTTCTACATCGATAAATACACTAAACGTCAAAAGTCTTGGCCCCCCATTCAGTCTTGTTAATGAAATGTTTTGTTAGAAAAACAAAAGATATCTATCAAAGTATATTGTTTTTTCAATCTATTTCTTGTGAAAGGATTATTTTACACAAACTGGGATACTTAGAAAATTAAAAAGTAAGAAATGTGTGAATTTGTTGAAAAAATTATTGAATAAAAAAAGTAATGATCCCACTGCACAGATTATACTAGACAATTTGAACAACAGTTAGATCCAAAGAAAAGGAAAATCGATTGTGGCACATTTTCACTATTGCGGTTTTTGTGGTTTGAATGTCATTTTCAAAATCACCAACTATTTTGACAGCTAGCACTAAAAAAATTTTCTTAAAATACGACAAAACAGACACTTTAAACAACAGTTAGAACCCAGGAAAGGGAAAATCGATTGTGACACATTTTTACTATGGCGATTTTTATGTGAAGGTTATTGTCAAGGTCACCAACTATATTGACAGCTTATTTCTGTAGGTTTATGCATAGAAAAAAATAAAACAAATAAGCTTACCGACACCATTCGAAAAATTTGAACACCATGTACAAAAAAAAACTAGCAGGATTTGGCTTAAGCTTTGGTAAGTCATTACTAACATTGGCAGGATTCGTGAAAATAAATATGACCGGATATAAAAATATGAAGGGCAAAAGGTGGCTGATTTGACATGAAACGCCCCGCCCCATATTTGAAATTACTCCAATGATTTCGATGACAAGCACAAATTCTTGATAGTTTTACTAAACATACAATACATACAGCTGGTACAACTGTTGAATGCCACGGAGATGCGCCCCATGCCGATCTTATCATTTACTTGAATTGTATCCACTTCACGTGAACCGTCAAGCGAGGAAATGCAATTAATCTTCAGATTCTTCCACAAGTAGCGGTTACAACAGAGATTACGAATTAGTATTAGATCGATGACGCGGGCCGATGCTTACGTGATCCACGAAAAAATCAATCAAATCTGCTCCACACCAGAGGCATCTGAATCATGCCTAATGTTCATATCTAGGAAATAAATTACGTTTTGTTCACTTCTATTTCACAAGTAAATTGAAGTTTACAGTGGAAATTGTTAAATTTATTAATCACGTACTGAATTTTATCAAGATGAACAAACCCTGGATCCCAAAATTTTGCAGATTTTGATATTAGGGCTAAGATAATTGTACTTTTCTAGAGACAATGTGAGCTCACATTGTAATATTTGCACAGGTGTTCTCATTGGTGGGTACAACGTGGAACAAAACAAATTCCCACTGCAAAACCTGTTAGCGGCCCACTTCCAGTTTTTCACAGATTATACTAGACACCTTAAACAACAGTTAGAATCAAAGAGAAGGAAAATCGATTGTGGCACATTTTCACTATGGTGATTTTTCTGATTTGAAGGTTATTTTCAAGGTTACCAACTATATTGACAGCACCAGAAGATTTCCTTAAAATACGACAAATTGTATGTACAATTTACCTGTTTTCGTATTTCTGCAGGTTAATGCATAAAAAAAATAAAAGAAATAAGCTTACAACATCATTCGAGAAATTTCAACACCACGTACAAAAAAAAAACTAGCAGGATTTGGTTTAACCTTTGGTAAGGCATTGATAGGATTCATGAAAATAAATATGACCGAATATAAAAAACAAGGAAGGGCAAAAGGTAGCTAATTTGGCATGGAATGCCCCGCCCTACATTTGAAATTACTCCAAAGATTTCTATAACAACTCCGAATTCTTGATAGTTTTTACTAAACATACAATACGTACAGGTGAATACCTCGTCCTCCGCAATATTATGCCGATCAAGGGTATTGCATACAACCGAATAAAATAACAGAGATCAGTGGACACTTACCCCTCGAGCTCGAAACTCCTAGCACTTGGAGGTTACTTAAAGACGTAAAGGAGGACTTGGGAGCGATAACGAATCAATATAAAAAAATAAGGAATGCCCCTTTACTTTCTAATGGTCTCTATGATCCTGGTTCTTCTGCTTTTACCCCACAGATCGTAAGCTACGTGACAAGTGTCAAATCACGACTGAATCCACGTTCCGTTCGATAAAACAAATTATGTCACAATTAGATAACCGTTCCGCCAGGAAATGATCTTACACGTCCGATCGTTTAACAAGTACTAACAATTAGATCGATAAGAACCTAGATTATGATTTAACATTGTATCGATAACGCGGACAGTTGTTATCTCATACGCAAAAAATCAACCAAATCTCCTCCACACAAGAGGCAAGTCCACACTTTTCCACCAGAGTACCGGATCCGAATTCAAATTCGAACCAGACTAATTATTCGAGGAAATCAAGCAATAAAAATGACCAAACCTTGCAAAACCGGCTCAGTTGGATGGATTGAGATGCGGTTTTCTGCATTCGATTCAGAAAGTAATTTAGAAATTTCGCGCCCTGTTTGTTTATTGCTGAAAAACCAAAAAGTACACTTTTTGAGGTGAATAAAAAAAACGACTCGAAATGGTTTCTCTGGGGTTTTTGGGGTCCCTGAATATGAATATGCTATCAAGAAATTGCCTGAGGTCTCCTTGGACTTTCCCCGGAGTATCCGGGGGTCCTGACGCCCTGGTTATCAATGAATTTCATACCAAGGGGACCTCAAGGAATTTTTTTGATAACATATTGGTGTTCAGCGACCCCAGAAACCCCCGAAAAACTAATTCAACTCCGTTTTTTTATTCACCTCAAAAAGTGCAGACAGAAAATGCATTTTTTGGATGTAGAAATGCAACAAATGTTTTCGGCAAAAAACAAACACGGCGCAATATTTCTAAATTACTTTCTCAATCGAATGCAGAAAGCCGCACCTCAATCCATTCAACTGCGCCAGTTTTGGAAGGTGGAATGCTTTATTTCCTCGACTAAATTGAAATATCAACAAATCAAAACAACTAAATTACGTCCATGTGAAATGGAACACTCTGTATAAACAAAAGTATTTTCCATACAACTCTGTATATGAAAAATGTTTTCTAACGGTATGGGAGAATTTGACGTCGGTGAAACAACCTGTACAATGGGTGTCTTCACTTAAATGAAACTTTTGCATGTCAATTAAGGCGCATCGTAAAAACTTACATCTTTATAAATAATAATACATTTAAAACCTACGTTCTGAATAGAAGGTCATTTTCATTTTTCCGTTTAATTATTCGTAACAATTTAAATAATTGTTTGAATTAAAACATGTAGAGAGCTGTATGTGATGAATAAAGTTGATATTTATTTATTATTTTCTCACGAGAGAGTATAGCTGGAAAGTATACCAAGTTATTAAATTAATGTTGACACAACAAGCAACTATAATAGCACATTTTCATTAATATTCGAAATGTACTATTAACAGTAAGTCATAGAAGCTTGTTTCTTGAGGCATATTTCTGCTTTCAGATTGTTAAAATATTCTCCCACCTCCAGCGATAAAATTGATGTACATTTCTTTTTTAGAACCACAATACAAACTGATCATTTTTCATAAGATTATTCCATTTTTTCTGTTTATTTCCAATATTCCTATCTTATTTATTCAAAATTATTTTCTTACTTACTTTGTGTTTGTTTAGAGATAATGATACAGTATCAATCAAGTATATAACCTGATGTACCAACAAACTGATTTTCTCCCAATATAAAGCCCATAAATCAACCAAGGTAGGTTCTATACTGAACGAATAAAGTGGAGGAAAAATGAAATAGGTACTGCCTGATACGTCAGTGGAAGTTACTTCCCGAAAGGTAAACTGCAAGTCATGCATTGCATTGTTCCACTTTGTAAGAATATTCTTCCATGTTAGTCAACATAGTAACGTTTAACTACTCGCATTTTGGTGTCTTATAGACACAATGTGATAAAATACGCATTACCTCAACAAGCGCTTTCAATCTTTCACATTTTATATATCTATAAATCAAACATAATTCCACTCACTTACTTGGGCATGTTCACTTGTATGAAGATCGCAAGTTTTTATTGAACAATCTCAAATAAACCAGTTTGTAAAATTGTATCATTGACGTCTTGAGCTCGATCGAAGAGTGCTGGACAAAATATCCACGTTCATGTCTTTAACTTTTAGTATTATAATGTTTAATGCAACCAAAATTTAAGCTTGTGTCTTCTCTTCAGGAAGGCGTCTCCCACAATCCCTAATATGATGAAGGTCGGAGATCTCTCCCTTTTCTATAGATATTTCCATTCCCGTAATAATAATAATATAGCAGTATTCTCGTGCTCAACCAATCTGAAATTTCTATGCGACTTGGAAACTGTATTTATGGATGGTACATTTCATAACCCTAAGTCTTCTTACAATTTTTGTATAATTCATGGTCTAAAAGATGGACATTGTATTCTGTTTGTGTCTTGTCTCCTGTCAAATAAACAAAAAACTACTCATAAACTACTCATATGTATTATTGTAATTGAAAGATTTTTTGAAATCTGTAAAGAATCATCTATGTTTGAAAATAAAAAGAAGGGATTGATAAATGTCTATTCCAATAACAGTTAGCAAGTTGTTTTTCTTGAGAAACCTCTACAACTTTGTTTATACCCTAATCCAAAGATTATTCGCATTGCTCTTTTTTGCTGTCTGAATATTATATCAACCTGGTAGCTGTTACCCCAAAACTCAACAGAGATTGAAAGTTGGCATAATAAAAAACTTTTAATGTATTTTCCTCGAATTGTGGTTTCATGACACGTAAACTATAAATGATATAACTCAGCTTTTTACATTGTTGTTCGATTTCCTTGGGTATACCAGTTTGGAATAATCCTTCATTTCCAAAATGTAATTATTTAAATTTAATGTTTCTGGAATTTGCAGCCTACCATGGCTTGGCGAAAAGATGATGCAGTTTGTCTTACTTTTGTTCAATGTGAGTTTGTTATTCATACACCAATGTTCAATCTTGGAAAGCGCAGAAGCAATTTCAGTTTCGAGAAGGGAAAGGTGATTTACAGATACTTTAATATTACTATCATCTGCATAATTGATAAATAACTTTCTAGCATCAGCAATAACTTGTGGTAGATCATTAATATAGATTAGGAACAAAAGTGGGCCAATTATGCTACCTTGAGAATTTCCCATTTGTAGTGACAATTCCTCAGATATGAAATGTTGTCCACCATCCGAAATTTTCACTCTCTGCGTTCTTCGTTCTAAATGTAAAAGGTATGTCATATTATAATAAATCAAACTAACTTGTTTCTAATGTGTAAAAATTATTTGATCCGTGTGTCGATGTATATTTGTGCATATTTGGTTTACTCAATAAAATTGTTGTTCCTAATTAATTTTTATCATTCAAGTTTTTTCTTAATGCGCAATTCGGTCTCCATACAATTTCGTTCTGTCGAGCAACTCGAGGCCTATGTTTGGAGCCGACAAATAATTCGGATATTCCGGATTCAAGATTCAAAGATACATAGCTACATTAGATTGTTGGGTTTGAATTTGTGCCCGAGGAGTTATGGCGAAAGAATGCGTTTTTGCGTTCATTTCAATTTCACTCAGGAAGGTCACTGACATCTTCAAGAATCAATAAGGAAGACGAGATATTAGATCATATAGAAAAACGTAATGTTATATGATTCATCTTGAGATAAGACAGGTGTAAACCTGAATCTACAAACGTAGATTCACTAATGGGAGCGAATACCAGCTTTTCAATTGCATAGTCGTTCCGAAGAACATGTTTAAAGCGAGCTTCATCATACATTTTATTCCTAATAAGCTTCGGATGATTGGAACTGGTCGTACTGGAAATACAACCTACTATTTATGATGCTACTCGAATACGTTACGCAATATTTAAGAGTCCATTGCTACCAGGTATAGTTCCTAGAAACCACTTTATGTTACTTTACTTTCTGCACAAGGCGTACATGGTATTCCTTTCAAGAAACGCATTCGGGCGATTACCATCTGACTATTTCTTGACAAGAAGTCATCCGTATTTGAAAAAATAATCGGATTATCAGCACTTCGCTTTTAATTACTCTGCAACTACGTTCCACGATTCAGTCTAATTAAGAGAATGGTGATGTTATGAATAGCCTGCGGTGACGGAGCTTACTTATCCAATTAGTTTTCTGATAACATTAGCCAACAACAAACATACAAAACACGTTTCTAAGTTTAAATTATCCCTTATAATTTTTCACGTAGATAGAGACGTGTTCAGGTGGGAAAAGAGTAGAAAAAAACATACTTATTTTTCCCATGGATATAATAAAAAATCATTATAAGCGTGTAGAATATTTCGAATCAAATATAAGTAAATTAAATGTTGAAAAGTGATGATACCTTCTTTGTATCTGAGTATAAGGTAGTTCAAAATAAAAATAATGTTCACTTCACTAATGAGTAAGAAATAATCACCCTTATCCACTGAAAATACTGTTAAAGTATTAAGGAGCTTCCAGCTTCCAAGTAGCCAACATCAGAATAAACTAAATGAGAAAATAGAATGTATCTGATTAAATAATGTAACTAAAATTAAAGTAATGCAAATAAGGGATTACCATCAGCAGGAAATAAATATGAATTCATTAAATTGCATTTTCGCTTAAGCATTTCCAACCTTTTTAAGTCACCGAGATATTTGTCAGAACTAGAAGGAAATAGGAAATTCTCCGGTGGTCAAGTAGGGCAGACAAGTCTGCGATCAGCTTACCCTGAGTCAAGCTCTGTGTTTAGCAGCTATCGCCCAGTAATCGACGTAAACAAACTTTTCTGTTGTCGTGGTTGGCATATCAGAGCACTACAGATTAAATAACAATGGGGTGAGTACTGAACCTTGGGACAATCCGTAATTTAGTTTCATAGCTCTGCTTAATCAAAGCAACTGAGATTTTTTGCTGTTCTGGATATGAGTTGTGGAACCTGGTCGTGCACGGGCTACTGAGAACCCTCCAGGACAAAGGATACAGAACCCTTGAATATGCCGATGACATAGTTGCCATGGTACAAAGAAAATACAACTCCACGGTCAGAGATCACATGCAAAAGGTTCTGAACCGGGTAACAACATGGACGGATTCAGAGGAACTGAATATAAGACCCACAAAGCCACCATAGTAGCATTCACTCATAAACGAAAATATGAGGGCTTGGGACTTCTGAAAATACGAGGAGAAACTGTACAGACAAAAGGGGAAGTCAAATATCTTGGGGTGACACTAGACTCGAAACTGACTTGGAATCAACATCTGGGAAAAGTATTTAAAAAAGCGGAGACCTCATTATTTGTGACCAGACGCTCATTCGGGAAAAAAAGGGGGCTACGACCGAACATGATCTAGTGGTTGTACAACATGGTGGTTAAACCCGCAATAATATACGCCTCTTTAGTATGGTGGCCTAAAACACAACAAAGAGGGACCACGACAAGACTAATCAAGGTCCAGAAACTTGCATGTCTTGGGATCACAGGTGCCATGAAAACAGCCCCCACTGCAGCAATGGAGACACTACTGGGATTACCTCTCCTTCAATTGGTAATCCAAGGAGAGGCAAGGCTTTAGAATACATTGGAGAATGTTCACATTGTGCTGGGACACATGAGCATAGTAAAAATCGTGACCAGGGACGTGTTAGGCATGAGAACAGATCACATTCCAAAGCGATACTCTTTTAACAACGCATTCAGATTATCAATACCAGAAAATACTGAATGGGAACATACAGACCTGGGCTACATTCTACAGGGAAAGAGTTCTAAGATTGAAAAAGGTGCAGGTGCAGGGGTATACTCAAGAAACCCAAAGACATACTTCAGCTATTCATTGGGTAAACACATCTCCGTCTTCCAAGCAAAGGTATATGTAATGTGTGAAGGAAAACAATCGGAGAGCCGTCGAAGATGAGCAGATTCACATATTGACAGACAGTCAGGCTGCACTTAAGGCAATGAGAAGTCAGGAAGTGACATCCCGTCTGGTATGGGCATGCAAAGAATAGCTTGAAATACTGGAAGACTGAAACCGCGTTAAGCTGATCTGGATGCCGGGACATCAGGGAACGACAGGCAATCAAAAAGTCGACAAACTTGCAAGAAAAGGGTCGGAGAACGCTCCATATCCAGAACAGACCACGGGGGTACCAAAACGTACAGCAGGAAGGTCTGTAGAACATTGGATCATGGAAAACCACAAGGAATACTGGGAAAAAATCCCAGGAAACGAACATGGGAAGAAATACATCAAAGCCCCGTGTACAAAAGAACGACAGACCTATTAGAACTAAATAGGGTTAAAAATTAGAGTCGAAACAGGGCTCATGACTGGCCATGCGCCAGTAAAAAGGCACCTAAACAAAATGGGACTGTACAATGGTGACCTGACATGCAGGTTTTGCGGTAAGGATACAGAAACAGTTACACACATACTGTGTAAATGCGAGGCACTGGACCGCAAAAGACAGTCAATTTTTGGAAAGCCTAACGGCGAACCATAATTATACAGTTCCCACCCAGTAAAGGACTTGTACAACCTCGTACAAGGTACAAAATTCTTGGAGTCATGTTTGCTTAGACGCCACATCTGAGATCCGGCTTTGACATCCAACATTAACAAATATTAGCATCAACAACAGCAAAAAGAAGAGCGATAAAAAAGTTTTTATAGCTGAAATATTCTGTTCCCCTCGAAATTGGAGTTTGTAAG
Organism: Endomychus coccineus; assembly: GCA_958510875.1. Lineage (NCBI taxonomy): Eukaryota > Metazoa > Arthropoda > Insecta > Coleoptera > Endomychidae > Endomychus > Endomychus coccineus. Next base: position 6,547,526 of record OY294069.1, on the reverse strand, counting down.
GTAGCATGTTTGCCATCCATAGAACCAGCGCAATTAAGAAAATTCCACGTCCTTGGCAATAACCTGCCACTCTTCCGCCTTAACTCGAATATTAATAATAGTTTTATTTAATTTCAAGAAATATGGTATCTATGAATCCATACGATTAGTGGGTATGTAAGATCCAATTAGATACAGCAAGTGGTAGAAATTGTAAAATGACAATCTGTAGAAGTTTTCAAAGTTGCCGCAAGAAGGGTTTTCAGGGTTTTAAAAATCCATCACTACATTAAGTGTGGACATAAACAAGTTGTATAGGAATGTCACTCAGTTTGGACAGGCATTTACATTCAATTTGATGCTATTGAGCAAACTTTGAATATTGCCCAAATTCCGAAATAGTAATTATTATTGTTCTACCTTTATTTTGAACTCACCACAAGTACTCTGTAGATAGAAAAAGGTCACCGCGTTCGTGCTCAGCCCTAAATTAGTGTTGAAGAATACGTATTCTATCTAGGAAACACAGTGCGTCCTTTTATCTCTTCGCTGAGAACAACGTGAGCCCTCAAGCCTCATATAATAACGCTCACGTGCTGCATAATTGACTGTAACTGCATTACAGCTCGTGCCAAGGCATTCGCGATTAATGTAAAACGCGATATGTACAGCTGCCATTGACACCTTGCAATGAAGAATGTTCAATATCGATTATGGCCCATTTCGTTCACGAGCAAGTTGTTTATCGCTGTTAACACATGCCTTGTACTTCCGCGTAACTAATTTCGAGATGAGTTTTTCGATTGTTGCTTACTTACAACGTTTAACGTCTCTGGTCGATGACGATGGGTAATTACTCGCTAAATGTCAAACGTCGTAAAAATAAATATGCAACATTTGACTCTTTCTTTAACACTTAACAGGAAAATGTTCATTCGGGAATTGGTCACTAACTTCCCTCACTTTTGTTAGTACAATTTTTTTCTTTTGGATCCTCTGCGGGTCAAATGTATGATTGTATGAACAGAAAATATATTGCGAATGATATAAAGAACGTTAAATTATACTCTATCTTGCATTGAAATTTTATTCGAATAGTCTACATAATGTATTTTACAGCTCTATGAAATATGATTTTGGAAATTATTGACACTATAATACTGACACCTCAACTCAAAATTACTATTACTATGAAACCTTACTTCCATGATGTACCACAGAGCATTGAACCAAACTATACAAAGTATAATTTAATGCCACAGTGTAAACACATAAAATAAACTCTGACGTCACATCGACGACGTCACTTGAATCTTAAAATGAAAATTTCGGACACTTCAGCAGGTTGAATATATGCGTGTGATATATATTTATAGCCAGAAAAACATTGATGTCATTATGGTTCAATAAAATACTATAATTACATTTCAAAAACAGTAGACGCTAGGTGAACGAGTAGTGAAAAAAACTAGTTGAAACAGTGAGAGAACGGGACGTGTCTTTTTATTTTGATCGATTTTAAACATTTAAATTTAATAGTCATAATACCATTCGCTTCAATGGGAACATGTATCTCTACGAGAAAGAATACGCCCAAATTTGACAATAAAAAAGAAAGAGAGGTGATAGGAAAAGCATACAAAATAATAATGCTCATAGGATGTCTCTGGATGGATACCAAAGAAGTTTTGGTTCTGAGTAACTGCCATGAAAATAAAATAGTTGAGATAAAACGAACAGGCAAAGATGGGTCGAAAATCATACTACCATGTCCTAAAGCAAGACCATTTTATAACTTATACATGGGCGGTGTGGATCTGTAGATCAACTAACCGGTCTCTATGAAGTTGATTGACAATTTTTGATGGGAAAAGTATTTCATAGCCTCCTATTGACTATTGTTGTCAATGCTTGGATCAACTCCAAGGAGCTCCGTAATAAACCTAACATCCCTTTTATCAATTTTCTGGTTAACCTCTCAAAAGCGCTAGGGCCTACAGGTCGCAAAAATGCTTTTGTAGTTAGAAAACGCTCATATGGTAAATCATCTTTGTCTTCAAATAATTTAATAAACGTTGGAGATCATCTACCAGTTGTGACAACAGTGCTGCAATGTTTCGAAATGTAACAACTGTTTTTCTTCGTACCACATGTGAATTCGTAGTATTGTTGTTACTTTTTTTGTACCTTCATAAATATCATTTGATCGGGAGCTACCGCGCCCAAAACCAATACAGTCCCAAAATTTTTCTGGACTGATTACACTACTCATATTGAGGGAAATAATGAGGTTGTCATTCATAAAAACCTCGATTTTCATTATTTAAACAATCAGCGCAAATGATACTCAACCTCCTTAGTCCCACAAAATTATGATCTGTCTTAAGGGGTGCTGAAAGTTTACAGTAAATTTAAGTCAATTCAGAACTGCTTTCACCCAAACTTCAACAAAATCGTTCAACAACAACAACAAAAGCAATTTACATTTACATGGTACTTTAACAGTTTATAACAAACGACGATGTGGTCTAAGAGATAAGTCATTCTAATCATAAAAATTTGTTTTGTACATTTTATTAAAAACATTAGTTAAAGGCCTTTAAACCCTTTCGGACAGCAAAGCTGCAATATTAGCTATAAGTAGAAACAAGAACAGCTACAAAATAGCTTTAGCAAGTCACAACACCCTACGTCTGTATAGCAAATTAGCTTAAAACTGCTTTTGGCTTTGGGTAAATCGACATAACAAAAGCCGGACGAGTTGGCTCGAGAGGGTTCCGTCAAGGGAAATCCTGAAGTCGCAACAACAATTGCACTGTCACATGAAAGCCTTAATGCCCTTTTCAAAGAAGACAACCTCAAAGTGCTCAAGCGACTATCGGAAGGAACCCCAAAGTTGTAGACAGGCCGAGGAAGCGATGAACGCACCTTGCCCAAAAACAGCTCAATATTACTGTATCGGAAGAATCTGCGTCTACTCAAGGACACAGTCAACTAAGGAGGCATATGTGCTCTATGGGACTAGTAAATGACCCACTGTGTAAAGCATGCGAAGAAGAGGCAACACTAAAGATCCCGTGTTGGGGAAGCTATGGCCGAGCTGTTCGTCCAACACCTACTTCTAAATGTGCCAGAGTCATGTCGCTTTTTTCTAGGAGTAATAAGCTTAAGTACTATATCCTTTACCGAAGATTAAGTACTTGTTAAAGCAGACGTTTCGGCTAAAGCGTCACTTGAATTAAAATCTCTTTTTACAACAAAAATCAATCATCGGAAACCAATAAGAACAAAAATGAAAATTTCAATTTCATATTTATATTATTAGGTATATAATACCTGCGAACGGTCTATTTTTACCTACTTACAATGATATAATTATAGTTATAGATGAATAAAATTTGTATTTACTCCGGCTCTGCCCCAAAAGGTGGTAAATTTGGTGCCTTTTATGGCCAGGGGGATAATTAGGGTTCTATTGCAGTCAAAAGTTCAACGGCATAATATGAGCAATACTCTACATCCCATCTGAAGAAAGGCACAGACAGATATTATCTTGCCTAAGGCCTGAGACTTGTATGATGTATATCGAAAATATCTCAGCCGTGACTCGGGTATGAAACCGGGTCGGCAGAGGGTCACCGAAGGCGGTCGTATATCCTATATCTGTATAAATATAATCCAACCAAGTGATATGTTTTTTATCTCATCATGATGATCCATTATCACCAAGTAACAGCTCCCATTATCAAATTTTTTTTAAATAAAATAATACGTTGGTTAAAAGTTGGGAACTTAAGATTCGACTGACGATTTTTCTCAATACAATTAATCTATCGTGAGTTTCAAGTAATCAGCATGGTCAGACCTGTCGGCAGCCTGTTCCCCTATCTTATGTGCATAGACAAATTTTAACTCACGATATGAAAATATGTCAGTTTTAAACTGCTGGCGAACTGTAAGTGAATGAGTAATAATCATTGGAGTACCTTTTCTAGAACAAATAACCAACAACAATACGGCTTGCAACAAATTATATCAGATAGTCTATCTATATCTTATCTCAAGGTTGCGGAAATAATGATGCACTTTTGCTTATTTTTAGAGTATCATGTTGGTATTTGGTAATACATATCATGGATCATTGCATACTTTAAATAATGACGAATATAACATAAGCTTCACATTTTCCTATTTTGAACACATTGTTGAATATTAACATTATATAATACTACGCGCGAACAGCAAATGTTTGGTTCACGCAAGCTTGTGGTGAATATTAAAAATAGATGAAACGTTTATCACGCTTTTACTACGGTAAAACAGATTATTCAACTCGTTTTTTTATTAAAAATCAATTTAGAAAATAAGCATATACGCATAATATTCAATTATTTATATATTCTATGATTGGACCATTACTGCACAGTGCATAATGTTCTTTCTGATGGAATACAATTATAGAACCGTTCCACATTAATATATAACTAGAATATTGAAACATTCGTTAAATTGAACAACATTTACGGAACGGCTTGTAATATGATAGAACCTGTATCAATATTTCAAGCAAGGTTGGGCAGAATCGAATTATTTAAAAAAATTTAAAATAATTGGTACCAAACATGGCTGACTCGACGATTGACAGAAGATAATCGTCTTCTATAATATTACATGTTTCAATGAAATTTCTTAGTCTAGTTTTAGAGTACGTGATATGATTGAATTAATGTAACCATCATTGAACAACCTTCGACAATAGAAAAAGCGTTCCGAACATAAAACATATTATAACTAAAGCATGTTAAAAAAATTGAAGTTTACTTACAAATTCTAAATATAATATCAAATATCATAAGGAAGTTATATTGAGCATAATCATTTTTATTATATTAGAAGACTACGATTTGAAGAATTCAAGGGGATTATTATGATTAATCAATACAAAAATGTAATCTCGCTCTTTTTTAATGCAATACATATTGCAATGTTATTACTTTTTGTTGATCATCAAGGAACCAAGCAGCCAAATGACATTTCTAGAGATCTGATAAGTCAATAGCATCTTCCTCAAAAGTTTGCATAAAGATATTAGCTAGGACCGAAGAAAGTGAGGAACCCATGGCTGCTCCCGAGGACTGCTCGTAAAACTTGTCATCGTACAGTAAATATGTGGAAGATAGGCAAAAACCAATTAACGGTAGTAAGTCCATTTAAATGCTTTTGGCAGGTAACAGTTGAGAAATTATGGGAAGGGTGTCTGGAATGGGAACATTGGTAAAGAGTGATTCGACGTCCAGCAAATCGCCTGGGTCAACTTTCAGCGTTTGGCGTTTTTCAACGAAATGAAAAGAATTAAGGATATAACTGTTGGGATTACCTACAAGTGGTTTGAGAATAGATGACGGATATCGAGAGAGTTTATAAGTAGGGGATCCGATAGTGCTGACAATTGGTCTCACAGGAACTGAGGGTTTATGAAACTTCTTTTTGGATCGGGAAGGGAAGAATAACGGATAATTTGTGAATGGGTTCCCCACTTTTCTTCGGTCATACCTAATATCTTCATGAACACTTTTGAGGAAGATGCTATTGACTCATCTGTTGTCAAGTCGAAATGTTGGTTTAGATATGTCGACGACTTTTGTTATTTGGCAACATGGTCGCGAAAATCTTGTTCCCTTCCTCAATCATTAAAATTCATTACATCCCAATATTCTTTTCCCGATGGAAGTTGAATCGAAAGGTTCACTTCCGTTCCTAGATGTATTAGTTTATTAGTTAGTCGACAGACTGACGGTACTTTGTGACATTATGTGTATCGAAAATCCACTCACACCAACAGATACTTCAAAGAACTTTCCCACCGCCACCCTGCCCAAAACAAATCTCCTTTGTCATAAACTTCTTGGTCCACAGAGCTGTCAACTTATTCCAATCCCAATCCTTAAAATCAGAATTAAAACATCTTTCATCTGTCTTATTATCAAATAATTTCTCCCATTATAACATTCAAAAAGCCATAGAGGAATACACTTCGCCTAAGATTTCAGATCAACCTGAGCCACAAACTCCTCCGTCTGCTTAATCCACTGCCTATCTTGAATATAAGCAGATCGAATTTCCAAAATCCTTAAAAAACATAATATTTCAACTCGGTTCTCCACACTTCCAACACTATCTCGGTTTTACAAACCTATCAAAGATCCCCTCTCTCCTCTTCACTTAGAAGGTGTTTATTGCATTCCCTGTTCTTGCGGTAAAGTCTACGTTGGTGAAACAGGTCGTACAGTAGCTACTCGTGTGAAAGAACATGAGACTTCGTGACACCAGTAGATCCTCTTTGAAAATACTAAAATCCTAGCCCGAGCCCCAAACTTCTATCAGCGAAAAATTCTTGAATCGATAGAAATCCTAAAACATCCAAATAATCTAAACCTTCCCAACATTTGGAAACCCATCCTCGAAAATACCACTTCGCACATGATCACACAACGGCAGGGTCAGGTGCCAGAACGGAGTTAACCACCGGAATAAAACCAGTGAACTGTGTAGCTTGAAGGTTTTTTCCTACAATAAATACCGCTATAGAAACCAGAAGAATCAGTTTCAGTTCAAGCCTCAAGTCTGCTCTGAAGATGCCACCTGTAATGGCTTACGAAACGTCGGCATCAAGTCGCGTTATTGTGACGCGGAATCCATCCGGAAGCCAAGAATTTTCAAGATTAGCTATCCGCGGAAGTCTACTATTCAACAAATGACATTTCTCTCGATTTCCGTTTCTGCAAAATAACAATCGGTGTCGCTTTCTAAAGCAGCTTCTAAATATTTATACTTGAATCAAACGTTTGTAAATTTAACTTTACTTATGTGGTATTCACCAAAAAAAAAACTGCGAGAAATGTACAAATGTCTTTATTCTATGAAATTTGTCAAAATCTAATCATTGATAGCTTAGCTTGTCCAATTAGTTTTAACTTTTTGGGCTCGATTCAATGGTACTTGAAGAATCCTCCCGATGGTAACTTGTATTTCGAATCAGAATAATTCCTACCATGAATCATATCATTTTAATGAGAAAATTATATCGATGTGTGGTCGATGAACTACAAATCTACGACATTTCCGCGATTTCGCATATATTTCCGGTGTATACGAGCCGAGGAGGGTTGTTTTGTAGCACAAATGCTTCGGCTAGACGGACGGGATAATGTCGTTGAACTTTAACAGGTTGGCGGTGTAAAATAGGAACGTTATCTATACATGTAATGTCATTATCATTTGCACTTACTTTTATTTCCTTTCGCGTTCATTGGACTTCTCTCTCTCTCCGTAGAATTGGTATTAAGCGAAAGCTTGCATTAATTATTTATCTATTTATTTAGTACATTATCATTATACCCTCTATGCTTGCAGATTGTATTCAATGGCGACTAAATGGAGACAAAACATATGCTTTCTTTTTTTTTCGTGGATCGAGCACTAATGATTTCAAAGAAGGCATCTAACATAATGAAAATTTTATTGTAGTTCTCAGAATCGCAATACACCGGCAGGTCTCAAACTTGCACTTCACTTCCTCATTTTAGGGACCAAAGTGCCAGATTTACTCCCTTGGGACTAAGACTCATCCCTAGCGGCATTGGTAGAGCGTTGATGTTATAAAGAAGAAGTCGAAGAAATTCACAATTCAAAAATCATTACGCCTATCAAAATTCAAAGTCAAGTAAAGTATCTAGGAGTCCACTTCGACAGCAAACTGAGGTACAATACTGATATAACAAAAACCTCGAATAAAGTCTATGGGATATTGAAAAGTTTATATATAAAAATAAAAACCTCATTTATAAAATCGTAATAAGGCCTGTACAAACATACGATTCCCCCTTATGGTGTAGTGCCTCAGCCACTTATATTAGAAAACCACAAGTCTTTCAGAACAAATGCCTCAGACTAATCTTGAACGAAGATAGATACACTTACGGCTTACGCGTGCCCTTCATGAATGCACAAACATCCCCATGATAAGGGACTGTACCCTACGATTGGCTGACAAATTCTACCGAACACAGACACATCATATTCCTCTATTGAGGAAAGTAGTATGCAAAATACCCCATTTTAAATCAAACATAAATTGCCCCATCAAGATCAAGCGCTGGATATCTTTCAACATTGAATCATTCATGGTTAACATTACCCCATAGTTCGTAGGAAAAAAAACAACAGAAACCGATATTTTTTAATCTCATTTCTAAACGCAGGTTTTACTAACATTTTCCTGTAGTAGAATTACTAAAAATTATTGACATTTCACTAAAAAATGTTTACTAAACATATATTATTCCCATTCATGTTACTTCCAGGGTAAAAAAAGGTAAATATTGAGAAGCAAACGCCAAAATAGGCAGGAACTTCACGATAAATTAACAATTGCTAAAAATAAAGTTATGCACGCTCGACACTTCTTGCGTATGTCTGTATATATATGTCAAAGAAATTTAACAGTGCCACAAAAAAAATCTTATAAATACAAGGGCACAGGTTCAAATCTTGGGGGTGGATTTTTTTTTCTTCTTTTCAACAACTTTCTTATAAAGATTCATCAATAATATTTTTACACCTAAAGAATGTTTTATCGACTCCCTACCCCATTCTTCGCTCACGGTATTAAATACAAAAATGAATTAACGTTGTTTTGTAGGTAAAAGGAGGTAAATAAATGACCAGATAGAGATTAATTGCAATTAGATTTCTAAAGAAAACTAATATGGATGAAAAATTTGAAAATGAAATGTTGCCATGTACGCCTTTGACGGGCTGATAGTTAGAGAGTGAGAGTGTGTGTGTGTGTGAGAGAGAGAGAGAGAGACTTGTGGTTATTTAAAGGCGCATATTTTCACTAAAACGGAACGAATATTTGTCTATTCTGTAGCCTTCTTTTACCATAATTCTTCGATGCCAACAAGTTGATGTCGCTCTGAAGTCCTTGAATCTCCTGCAACGTCGTTGACAAAAAAAAAAGGGTTTCGAATGAGCGTCTACAACGAATCAGTGTCCTGTGTCCCATATTCCGGAAATATGTTTTCCTGGACCTCTACAGTGATTTTCTCCTAGTATGATCATCAACGATCTTTAAATTGGGAAAAGCAGTATTATTAATTCAAAACTAAAAGCCACATAGGAGAATATGTCTTATGTCAGCAAGAAGCTAGAAGCTGGCACCGGCCATTCGGCTGACTCCGCATTCGTTCGGAAGTTGTCTTGTGTCACCGTTCTGTGGAACGATTTCATCCAGGAGAGCCTCCAATACGACATTTCCAATTTTATACCACAAGGGTCACGAAACAATTATGATCCCCGCGGGGATCGCCGGTTAGGAACCACTGCCTAGACTCAACCGGTCAAAAAAATTGTTCAAAAACTACATACGATTAAGAATAAGACTGGTAAACATCTTCCAAATGAATTATTCCACTCCGTGAGTGCTGGCCTATATACAACATTCTGGTGTATATGTAAATGCCTATAAATAGCATACGCCTCATGGTCCTTTAGTAATAAACCGTTAAATATTTAATTTCGCCGACCCACATTTCATTGCATAGCATGCATATGACATCGGATGCGTTCTAACAATAAAATGAGCAGTCTGAGATGATGATAGATTCAAATAATTGGAAATAGGCCAGATATCGCAGGACGTTGCACCAGGTCTTCACACGTCATGACAACCCTTCTATATTTGCCACCAAGATTGAATTTACTTAATGACGTTATGGAAATTGTGTTAACTGTATCGATTCAACAACATAGAACCAACATGAAAATAAATATACTACTACTAAGACCACGATAATATTTCGTAACCTAAATAAGTATTTCGGCAACTAGTTTGTCATCTTCAGTAGATCAGATATTAGCTTACTGACTTGACAAAAGGTTTTCAAAATGATATTTTTTTTTATACTTCAAGTACACGAGATGGAAACCTATAATGTTCGAAGAACATCGTGTCAGCAGTGGAAAGTTGAGAGAGGAGATAGGCATTCGAATTTTGCTTGAAGGTTTGGAGGTTATAGGCATAGGGAAAGACCCCACTAGGTGAAGAGTCCATAACTTCGCTGTTCGATAAAAAAATTAAGTCTGGTAGGAAAAAGTTGCGCAGGTTTCGAGTTTGACAGTGAAGTGGTGACTAGTTTCAGCTCGTCTTCTCCGCCTACCTGGAATCTGTCGTGGTAGAAGAACAGACGAGATTTCTGATGATTTCTGAACACCGACCATGGATATATCTATGGAAAGGGAGAGATCTGCCACCTTTCTACGATATTCTAGAGAAGTCCATGAACTTGTAAGTGTGACGTTATCAATCAAACGAATAGCTCTCTTCTGGATATAATCCAAGAGCTTCAGAACTCCAAAACATATGAACAATACTCCAGGTCAGATCGAATCTGTGCTTTGTAGATTAGAGAGCTGCTGGGATGTAAAGTAGCTTTTGGCACGGAATAGAAAACGAAGTTTATGGTGATCCCGAGAATTGTTATGAAAGACTTCATAGGAATAGTTGTACCTGACATCATCATATTAGGGATTGTGGGATCAGCCTTCCTGGAGAAAACGCAAGCTCTCTACTAGATTATCAGATCCCCATTTCAAAATCTTTGCCAGATCTCCATTGATTGCGTCAACCTGTCTCGCTCCTCTGGCTTCATTGGATGGTATAGGGGCTCTAGTTGAAGAAAGCGGTATAAAGTGTATCATCATCTACGAAGCTGTGAACGGGAAAGGTGGTCACTGCAGATCGTTGATATGGAGCAAACACAAAGTTGGTGCCAAGACAGATCCCTGTGGAACAACAGCGTTGATAGCCATTGTATCGGAGGATACTCCTATAACCACCACAAGGAGTGAAAACTCGATAGCAAGCTACAAAGTTGAGGCGGGAAACCATATGAAGGAAGTTTCCCGAAAAGGCTTTTGTGCCTGATTCCCCATGTTTTCCAATAGATTTTTGCCATATATGTGTTACGACATCCATATTGCCGGCCATTCACAATTTTGTAGCTCTCTGGGTATTTGATGAACTCGACGTTGATTGATTTCTCCATCACTTTAGAGATCACAGATAATATAGTGTAATGGGTCTATAATTATTAGGAAGGGTCTTCTTTCCTTTTTTTGGAATTGGTTCCACTCTAGCTGTCTTCCAGTTGGAAGGAAATACACCAAATTTGTATGAAAGGGTAAACAACCTGTAGAAAACTGATTGATTGAGATCAAGCAGAATGAGCCTAATTGTGCGCTCACGAAAGACAATTTCAGGCTATCGATGGCAGCAATATTAGAAGGGTCCTTCCCTTGTGGATTCAAAGTTGAATTTGCTGCAAACATTCCAGCAAAAAGGTTGACTTTTTCTTGTGGTGTAGTATCCAGTGTGCCATCATCATTCGTTAAGGGAGGGAATGAACTCATTTCACGAGAGCGTATTGCACTCGATAATCCTTTACAATTTATTATTAATTAGCTCATATACATACAACGAAGAATATTTCTATTTTTTGCACATTCAAAACAGCAATATATCAGTTGGAAATGATTCAAAAAACTCTCATCAAAATTGCCTTAAAAAAAAACGCTACCCCTACGATTGCCTTTTCTCGGACACTTGGTTACACACAGTGTAACACATTCTTATAACACCCGAAAGAAGGCAAATCAGAATCTACAAATTCCAAGATGTCGACTCACTCATGGACAAAAATTTATTACTTTAATCGGCCCTAAATCATTCAACTTGTTACCAGATAAGTTGAAGAACAACATAATTAGTTTGAAAAAAGAATTGAGATTATACATTCCGTCTAATTATGACCTATTGAAAGGTGTTTTTTCAAAATGAAAGAATCTAATTAATAAAATAAATATTAACTCTTATGTATCTTTCTGCCCACTCATTCACTACCTTAAAATTTTCGCAAATAAACATACTACTATATTGAATAAATACCTATTTTTTACCATTCCATTTCCATACTATATTGGTGGATATTCACAAAACAACCACTGCTTAGGTGAAATCTTCCTGATTATGTGAATTCAGATATTACATTTCTTTTTAATTATAGGTTTTTACAGCATTCATAATTATATTATAACAAAAATGTAAGGATAATTTATTTGAAAATACGATTGATAAATTTCTGTTCTACCTAAATAATTTTGATTTAAACTTCCAACTTTCTTATGACAAACCTTTTGCAGTCTTCCTTTATTTATTGAAGATAGTTAGCCTCTCAAAACTACACTGCATAGTAACAAAAGCTGTGTTACAAGAACAATATACACTGATATTTGACATTTACCTGATAAAACATAACCCAGATCTGTCAGCTATCAATCGTATTACTTTCCATCCAAAAATTGAAGAATAATTGCTCACAATATCGGCATTTTATGTGGAATGTATGAACATAAATATATCTAATTACGTCAAGGTCAAGGTGGTAAAAGCAAGTTATAATGAAAGTTCTGAGCTTACCTAAATTCACATCACTTTCAAGCGTTGATATTGTTGAAAATGTATGTCATCAATATTATTCATTTCTCAGCTGATTCAATTACCATCTGAATTAGTCGACGAGTTATTGTTGTTCAATTTCCATTTCCTGCGGAAGATGTTTCCGTTCCCAGAGAGAACCAGATTTGACTCTGAAAACAGTATTAACCTAATTAGAATTCGTATAAATATTACTAGTGAAGATGAAACATCACAAGGTAAAGAATGTAAGCCAAGCTTTCCTGTCTTAAAAAGGGAATTTATTCAAACCATGTTCTCTAGAAAATGAATTATTCAAATTAGTTAACTGTGAAGGTTGTATAAGATGCGGGTGAATGACAAATAGAGGATGTTCCGATATATAATAGCAATTCTTTGACAGTCGATAGTCCATTTAAAAATAAATCGACTTTTTTTCAGAAACACTTCTTAGAGAGATCTAGTCCTTCAAAATTCGGTTTGACTAAATTGTTTTTTATGATGATGGCTACTTGGTAGTCAGTAAAGTAAAGTACTCAGTACTGTTAATGAAATAACAAAAACAAAAAGGATGTGCGAGTGAAAATGCAATTTTCCAAATAACAGGAAAGTATGCAGCGAGCTAGTACCCGCTTTTCTTTGTTGTTAAAGAGTATACATACTTTCACTCCCCCGAAAGGTATGTTATTCTAACTATTTTAACAATTCCGCTGTTCATTAGAGATACATTCCAACAGCTAGAGTTAGAGCGCGCAATCTTTGTGTATCCGCAGTACGACCGATTCGCATACCTATATGATGAGCCAGTAGGCGAGTGTTTCACGATCACGTGGTTTCTAACGTCACTTAGTACTCGACGAGGACTGACCCCTGCGTCGATTAAAAAAGCGTTGCCTTGAGCGATATTCGACTTGACAACCCCCACTTCTCGTCACGTGACGCTCGGCCGACTACAGTGTTAAGGATGATTCCAATTCTTTGAATCCGGTATCAACTTCTTCCAATAAGGAATAATGTTTGGTAGCATTTCCATTATACTATTTTTCTATTCCCATTAAATTTGGAAAATGTGAGTTTCTCCATAAGCGATTTCCAGACCACCAATTCAGCTTGAATGCATTTAGCGCACCTAGAAGCAATATGTTGATTTCCATCCTATAGTTTCTAATTTAATTTTTTCAATTTTATCATTGAATCGGTTAGAAAGCCAAGCTTAATTAATTAACGTTTTTGCTCAAGCTTCATTCCTGAATGATAGACATTCTTTTACCTGTGGTTGGTGATGTAAAATGCTCGAGCACGTATTTTTGAAATGAAGAAAAAGTCCCAACAATTATGTTTTGTCTAATATGAGTTATATCAATTACATTAATTAATGTTGCTTTGAAAGCGATACTCAATTTCTCCATTGGGAATATCACCTGAGAGTTCATCAGTTCAAGTACTTAATACAATAATTTTTCCAATTTCTTACGCATTTATGCAATATTTAAAAAAAGATCCAGAAGTACGAGTTAATCTGGTTCGTGCTAACAGGAAGTAAGATAAGATATGCTGAAAGAAATCCAATAAGACGATCAACAATGATTGACATAGACATTTAGATTTAAGATAGGGAGAATAACGAGATCCTGCTTAAAGCAGATACATTTTTTTGGGCTGGAATAATGGAGTTTTGAGCCCGGAATTTTATGGAATTAATATTTGCAATTTTTGCTCTTCGCGACGAAGTCGAAAGAATATATATTGCTCAAGCTATTTCTAAAATCGTTATGAAAAATGTCCTAGGGCAATTTTCCTGCACCATAATATTTTAAGCAATTTTGAAAAGATCTTTCTGTCTGTCTGGATATCCGCCACGAAATTTGTCTCCACGACAACTCAAAAGCGAAAAGTCCTATCATATTTGAATTTTCACCTAAAATCGTTTGCTGTTCGGTCGTTCTTGGCTCATGCGTCTGTAATAATTATTCTTGGGTTCCGATGTGTTTCCATTTTTGTATGTGTTTGTTTCTTGTTTCCGTATAATTTCTTCAATTTCAGGTATTCCTGTATCTCTAAGGAGCTGATTATCTTGTTCTGTATTATTCTCTATTTGCGCGAATGATGCAATTCGAAATATCTTCAGATAAATAAGCTATGGGGACAACTTTCGAACATTCGTAACAAATTCCAACTGAAATGACCAATTCATGAGTCAAGAATATAGTTCCAACAGCTTTGAATTCATTCTATTTATCAATTAAACTAAACCGATGAGCAAGAAAAAATTCATACATTATCTCCATGACTGCACCTCTGGCATAGATAGATATTTATTTGATTTGAGGAAATGATGTCATTCAGACAAAGGAATAAGAGTTCAATGTTACTAAGTAGAATTCATAATATTAATTTGAGTTAATTAACTAGATTTTTTCTAATTATCCTGATCCCTCGCTAATTCCTCAACGAGGGTACCTCTGACAACGGGTCTCGCATCAAACAGATTCCCCTCGAAAGGAGGAATGTAGACCAAACTCTACCGTACACCATTATTGTGAAGCCTGGTAGTCCTAGAGACATTAACCCTCAAAGAAATTCGCAGCCAAGGAAATGCATATAATTGCTAGAGGAAAACATTATAGCACTCTAAGCGACATCCTCCAGAAAAGTCTTCAGATCACAGAGAAATGGTGTGAATTGACGAGTCTAGGAATTAACCCTAGTAAAACTACAATAGTAGCCTTTACCAGGAAAATCATGTTTCACCTGGAGCATATTGAGCTGAATGGAACGTGAACGATGGTATCGTGCGAAAGGATGAGGTCTAATATCTAAGCATAAGTAAAACTAGAACTCTCACCTACTGACACCGCTCAAAAATTATAACAAAAGGGCGACACGTGCCGTAATGGTCTGCAGAAGAATGGCAGGTATATGTTGGTGAGGGCTACCCTCACTTTTAGGGCGATAGCCTACAGCAATAGAACCAAGTAAGTCACCGAACAATGAGAATTGAACAAGATTCAAAGGCTTCACATGCATTTCCACGACTGGGGCACTGAGATCTTGCCCTACGGCTAGCATTGAGACAATACTGGAACTAAACCCACTCCATTTAAGCTTTCTGAAGATGAAGCACTCAATATTCACGGCACCAATTGACAACGTGGCAAGAACTTCCAAATCCACTTTGGAAACAAAGAAGGGTGAGGACAGGCGATAACTCATCTTGTAGGAAAGGAGCATATACCGATGGATGCAGAACAGATCCCGTGAGTAAATACACCAAACACCAGTATCTTTTGAGTGGAAATCCATGCAACTGAGTAATGTACACAAATCAATCTGGAGAAATGACGCCAGAAGATAAAAGTGCTGAGTTCAAACATCGTTAGCTCAAAGATGTTTCTTACCTGGAAAGATCACATACTATACGAAAATCTTCAGAACAGAAGACAAAGCACTCAACACTGAGGTGTCTTCTCAGATAATGCAAGATCAACCTAGACAAATTTTAAAAAAGGATGTCGTGGAATCCATAAAAGAAAGAAGGAACCTAACAATCATGACGGGACACTGCAAAAAATAATAGGCCTAGTCAATGATCAACTTCGATCATTATCATGAATTACACCATTGGAGTCGGAAAAATCCTAATCTTACTGAAGGACCCGAAGTTCACCAGTGTACTGTCAAACAGTACCGGGAAGGGGATACAATAGTCAATTAAGGACACAATAATAATGTAATACATCGACGGATGTTGAAGAATATTCATCAAGTACAACTCAATACACAAACAAGTTGACTCACTCATGTTTCTTCAAAATTCTCTGGTATCTGCTTATACAGACCGTTCGTAGTAGATCAAACATGAGGTTGGCAAAAATGCAATATGTTTTCGATATTACTTCGATCAATGAAGTTAATTTACAACATCTAAGCAAGAGGAAACCAAATGCCATATTTGTATGAAATAGTATATAGTATATTGTATCCTAATCACAGTTATTAGGCACACCTACATGATTTACAAATCCTATTATTGCTATCAGATAAAACTGTCAATTATATCGTAATGAAATGTATTTCGTCACTATATAAATCGTATCGTGAAATTTTTGACCAACAATGAATGTGATACTTATCTCCTTTATGTGTCGAGTGAATTAAATAATACATATGAATAGTGCTAATATTATCAAATCAGTTTTATTTTATTTCTTCAATAGAATGATTACCTAATAATATCGCCTGTCGGCCTGTCATATGAATAACATACTTTCTGCTACCATGAAATCTCATAATACAATAATAAATCACTATAGCTTAACGAATTCGATTTAATTAATATCTATTTTCGTCTACTAGCTTCAAACATATTATTAAATTGAATTGATCGAAACATAAATTGATATAGACAAGGTAACCTTCATCTGTTTTTAACTTGTATTGTTGAACATCGAAGCCTCTAGTAATTCTTGCATGTAGGTATTCCAATTAATTACATCAGATTTATCTGTAGGTATAAAGTGGATGTCGGCTATATCACGAAACTTTCTCGCGACATACATCTGGCACGTTCGTCTAGAGTAATGCATTGTGAGAGACAATTTCTGTATCTTAATTGACCTATGCAATTTATTATCTCCTGCAGACAAATTTTCTAACGAAGTAAAGTTTCAGTTCAAGCCTCAAGCCTGCCCTGAAGATGCCACCTGTAATGGTTGGCGAAACGTCGGCATCACGTCGAGCTATTGTGACGCGGAATCCATCCGGAAGACGATATTTTTCAAGATTAGCTGTCCGCGGAAGTTTACTATCCAAGATAGTACTTCATTGATATGACAATATCGGCGTGTGCCGTTAAAATGTCAATCAATCAGCCAATGCCGATATTTTTTCACAGTTTTGATATACTTATTAATCAAGTTTTATTCATATTTTAACAAAAATTACAGCATTCTAATTAAAAGAAAAGCATGACATGAGAACAATAACTGATATGAAAAAAGCAACTGGTATTGCCCGAAATTATGAATTTCCTTCTTACCAATGACTGTACAGATAATCATTGAATATTAAGTTTTTATGGTATAATTTTAAATACTCAACGACACACGACCGATACGCAAATAACAGACGCGATTGACAATAAACTTTTGTCTTATGACGTTAAAAACTATATATCCTGAGTTGTCAGTTACTCCCTTGAAACGCTCCAGAATTTTCATATCGAAATAATTTTCATAAAAATAACATGTAAGTTACTCGAAACGAAATGCCGATGAACTGAATCAGCAGTATTTACACGAATTAAATAAATATATTTAAAAAGTTAGAGGCGGTATAAGTTAACAAATAAACGAGTTTTTAATGATTGACTTTCTTTTTAATGACCATAGGAATAACATAAATACTGTACTTATAGTACCTATAAATGTTAAAATCATTCCCATTCTTTCGAATAGGTAGTAATAATAAATAAATACAAACTTTACAATTGGTTATTGATAATAATTATTGGAAATCATTATCTTGCTATAATATATTCAGTTCATATTTTTATAATGATGCACTTACTTGATGAAATTGTTGAATACAAATTAAATTATCTAATTCATTTTATGCACACTGATCAACAATTCTTTATCATTGTTTACACTTATCAATAACGATTAGAGCACATCCACTTTTCGTCCAAGAAAATTAAACCCTCGGACTCCTTGAAGAACATAGAAGTTAATGATTCAACTGTCAAGCGCCCTGTGTTATTCGCATACTAGTTTATTGAACGATTCGCGGGTATCTCGCGTGCGAAATATAAATAAATAAACACAGCTGATATGAATACGACCTACTCTAGCAGGTTGCTGCGCTGTGCTACCCGAATCATATTTGAATGGTTACATTTATCAGCGCACGACGCCACAATTCACGACCGCAACACACTCGTACGGGGACGCATGCGTGAGTTCGGGAATTGTGTGTTGTGTGTGGAAGTCGAGAAGCGCTTGGAAACGGAAACCGGAGACTCCATAAAAATTAATTGTTTGATCCGGTTGCTGCAATGTAATAGTGCCCGAATTATTAATAGATAATTTAAGGAATGAAAATATAACTTGATTAGGAATGTGACTTCTAGCTTACCTATTTGCAATGCTCTTTACTGTAAACAAACGAATGACAGAATACTAATATCTTAAAACTAAATGGAATCGAAGTCGGTTTAGGAAAATGACCGGAAATACCGAATTACTTCAGATATTTCCGTTTTTGATAAATATTTTAATTGATCGGGCACAATTTTTTTCCAATGGCATTTTCATAATTAGGTATGTCAAATACCTACCAATATGCTATCTAGTAGTAAATGTGATTTATCATATTAAAATTCATTACATGATGAGTAAGTATCGCTCTGAACTCCGTACAGTGCAGATGTGCTCAAGGTCAGTCTATAGTGTTGACGTATTGTCTAATACATTCATAAAGTTATGCAGTCTTATAAATGATTCTAATAGTTTTTAAAAAGTCTAGTTTCTTTTCTTTTATGGTGAAATATTTTTATTTAAACTACCTATCACTAATTCTGGCATATAATTTTTGATTTCCAAGTTTAATTTAGATGAAATACCTATGAGTTCATGTACAATTTGTGAAGTGGTTATCTCTAGGCATTCCTTGGAAAAGATTCAGTGTTGTAATTGCTCTGGTTTTTTTCATTGGCAATGTGTGAACATTTCCGAAGTAGAATTTGAAATTTTGGGAGAAAAGTGGAATTGTGGTAATTGTTTGCAATTAAGACGTCAAAGCAGAACTTTCTCTGATTCTGACATTAGTATGGCAGGTGATTCAAAAAAAAATCCCAAACCTATTAAATCAGACAGCGGCAGTCAACAGTCTCAGTCTGGAACTTCTAGCCAGACACAATATATTCATGAGTTGCTTGTTGATTTAAGAAAACAAATAAGCGACATTGCTGTGAGTCAAGCAAATGTAGAGAAAAATATCAATGTCTCACTGAATTCCTGTCATGACAAAATTGGGGATAATAAGAATCTCATTGAAACACAAAATAAAATTATACAAACTCAGCAGGACATTATTACTAAGCTATTAGGTGAAAACGAGGTTTTAAAAAAGGACATTCAGTTTTTGAAGGAAGAAGTTGATTTATCTCAGCAAGAAAATCGTTCTAATGTTGTTGAGGTATATGGTTTACCAGTGAGGCAAGGAGAAACCTTGTCTGCCGCTGTTACGAACCTCTCTACTGCAATTGGCTTCAAGTTAAACTGGGATGCGATTGATTCTTGTTTTCAACTTCGGAAGATTCCTGGTATTGAATATCCTACAATATTATTAAAGTTTTTAAGAAATAATGATAAAAATGAGTTTCTTAAGTGTAGAAAGGTGAGGAGGGATCTTAACACTACTCACTTAGGAATGCAACAAAGTTCACCTATTTATGTTAATGAAGCTTTGACACCTGTTAGAAAGAAACTATTATCAATGGCGCGTAAATTTAAAGTTCAAGAAAATTGGAAATTTGTTTGGGTAAATAATGGTAAGATCTATTTAAGAAAAACTGATGGAAGTAGAGTTTTTTCATTTTCGACAAAAGCTCAGTTTGACACTTTTCTTGCAGGTGTTAAACAATAAGTTTTATGGTTCTCTTAGAATTAATAATGTACATAATACATAATAATATTATTTTTATTTCATATTTTTAAGTAATTTTTCTTTTGAAATGAGAAGAAAGAGTTTTTGTTTCATTTTTGTTTTATCAACAGTTGTATTGATGTTTAATAATATTATTAGTGATTATAGATAATAAGAATGAGTTTGATTTATATTATCAGAATGTAAGGGGACTGAGGACAAAAACAAATGAATTTTTGTTATCAGTTTTGCAAAATAATTTTAATATAATTGCGCTCTCTGAGACATGGTTAAATTCTTCAATTTTGAATAATGAAATTTTTGATAATAGGTATGATGTGTTTAGATCCGATAGAGTTTTGTTGGAAAGAGGGGGTGGGGTACTTTTAGCTATCTTATAGCTTACTCTCTATAGGTTATATAGAGAGTGGTAGGTATTCATAGAAGAGTATAAAATTGGAATGGAGTCAAATCTTAGTCGAAGGTGTAGTTCCAGAGTACTCTCTTGAATTTGTGACGTACGTCACTTTGCCTATTGTAGGTTATATAATTCATCATATTAAAAGTCATTACATGATGTCATGATGAGTAATATTTGAAATATCAACCGGATTCTACCTAGGCGATTGTTTTTTAAGGGAAGTACCTACCTATTGTAATTGAATAAAAAAATTTTGTCGGTTTTTCGCCAAGGTATCCGTTCTGAACCTTTCTGAATTCATGTAAAGTCTAGCTCTAGAATCTAGATCTAAACTAATTTTGATATGATGCATGTTTGTGAATTGTGCGTAAAAAACCACTGTGGAGACGATTGCGTCATTCTTATTGGTTGTACGGAATTGAAATTTTGCCTATCGCTTCAAGTTCGAAGTGGTGAAAGAAGTAAAAACTGTACTGAATTCGGGCGATAGCCCCCTTGCAAGAGTTACCACACAAATCGTCAATATCGATAGCATCCAATTCAGGCTATGAAAATACGATTATCATGGCACGGTAACGCTCAACATTCTCCATAACAGAATTTCCAACATCATTCTCGAAGAAAAGGGATTCAATGTTTAATCCAGCAAAAAATGCACACCAAACAGTGACCTTTTGTGGATGCAACGGCTTTTTTTTTCAACAATCCACCTTGGATTTTCATCGGCCAAAATGCGACAATTATGCTTATTAACAAAGCGAATGAAGACTACTTTTTTTGTAAAAATTTTCATTGCTCGTGCATCCTATCGGCGAACGTAAGACGCTTCAAACGGCCAGCAGGCTTCAATTTTCATTTTCGTAATAGACTCCAATAACTTTAACACGTTATTCGATTGCTAATCTTTCTACGGTTGAAAATGACTAAGACTGAACCACGGTCGTTCATACAGGTCTGGGATCTCGAGGCTGTTTCCTATGTGAGAAGTGAGTCCGCTAAGCGTCAACTGTCGCGTAGTACCAAAAGGGTGGCGCAGTAGTTGAAGAATGATCTCTGACACGTATACGACCGTGTTTGAACGATATGGCGCCTAATCCTGACAACAAACTTCGATCCAAGCGCTAGTTGGTGGCTGAGCGGGGGACTACTAGTTTGGCGACATGTAAGAAACTCATGTCAAACAATAGAGTTCCCAGACCTGTATGTAGTATGTACGACTGTGGACTGAACTTGCCAGATCTTAAAACAGAACTCAACAATCGTTTGACGTTTAAAGCTCTACATATGTAACATCGAACCATTTTACTGAAATACCCTCCTTTATTACAATCATAATTCAACCCACAGAAGTATCCGGAAGGAACAAATTGTACTAACAAAAGAAGCCAAAGGGAAGTGAGTAAAATAGCAACTAATAAGTCATGTGACACATTATATGTAGAATCCTGGTCTAGTAGTCTAGGATCCAGCAATCGCCAGACATACGGTAATATATTACATAAGAAGCTTATGGTTTTCCATGTGTGGTAGATACATATGTTGGAGTAAAACGTGGTAGTGGTAAACTCGATTTTTTAAATATATTCAATTAACATTATAAACTGTAACAGATACTTTCACGGTGTGTAACTTCCGTTGGACACTTGAGCTATACTGCTTTACTAACATTACAGGTTTTCTTCTCGTGTAGTGAAAAAAAAGATAAAAAATTGTTGTTAGTTACATAAAGGTCATTCATGAGTACGAGCGTGAGAGCATTAAGCATTAATTTGTTTTATTTATTTTATTTATGGGGACTATATGCAATGCGCATATAGTTATTATAATTAATTATATAACTATATTCGCTGCTTCGACAACTAACTGCAGTTCTCGCTACATAATAGAGAATTTAACTAGGAGGTCAGTCAGTACTGTATGAATATGCCTGAAGGGTTAAGACGGACTGTGTCAGTAAGCAGAAAAAGGAAGAAAGACTTTGTTCGGTACGCTCACTTCGTCTTTCGCATAAGTCGACCAAGTTGTGTGATCTCGATTCTTCAGCACTGCCAAAGGTTAAATGAGCGTTTAAAATCTGTTACTCGAAAACGGCTTAAGATACAGTGAATCGGAGTCACCGTTCGACCGCTTGGTAGAAGCCAAGAACGTGTCTTATGAACCAGAGGGAGGAAACTGCTAAGTGACAACTGTTGATATGCAAGATAGTAACTTTTGGAGCAAAAGCTGTTACTCTGAATGCAGTTTTTGATTGCTACAATTAGCAATTGCTAGTGTCTATGAACGACCTCTACGAGAAGATAAGCAGCAACATAGAACTGAGATATTCTAAAAATCTTTAAAGCTATTCTGTAATAATATTCTTTGATGTCATTATTTGTGGTCTAATCGGATCGGATCTGTCGTCTAGTGCCTGTGATTGCCCCAGCCCGTACCGTACGTGAGCTGTCATCATTACAGTTTGCATAATAACCTGCTTTGTTCTTGCTTCTTCCGAACTTTCCAGTTCTTTCCTATAGTAATTCAAAAGTATTACAGTTAAATTTTTTCATTTATTCGTACCTATCATTAACATTTGAATGTTTTTAGTGATGGCCAGTGGCTCAACACGTCGAATTCTTGTAGAAACCAAAAATTTATCCAAGGATCCACCACCAGGAATAAGTGCTAATCCTGATGAAGGCAACTGTAGATATTTCCACGTCGTTATGGCTGGTCCTACCGGCTCGCCGTACGAAGGAGGTTTATTCAAGTTAGAATTATTCCTGCCCGAAAACTACCCTTTATCCCCCCCAAATGTGCGGTTTTTAACAAAAATCTATCATCCTAATATAGACAAATTAGGACGCATTTGTTTAGACATATTGAAAGATCAGTGGTCACCTGCATTGCAAGTTAGAACCGTTTTACTGTCGATTCAAGCTCTTTTAAGCAGTCCCAATCCAGATGATCCTTTGGCAAATGATGTAGCAAATATGTGGAAAACTCGTGAACAAGATGCAATTCTTAAAGCTAAAGAATGGACAAGGTTATATGCAATGGAGTAATTGAATTGGTAAAGGGGAGATTTTAAGCATTTTTACGCAATTAATGAAAGACAAAATATTTTTAATTACATTGTACTTTGTAAATAAATTTGTTTTTGTTCTGTATGTTAAGTAAGTTGGTAGTATGCTTTTATAGTTAAGTGTCAGGTTACTGACTGTGATATCACTTGTATATAAAATTATGAATAGTTGGTTAAATCAAATGACTGAGTATGTTAGTTACATTTTAAGAACTTTCTCATTTCATAACACTCAAATTTTTACCTCAATTGTTTGTTTTGTTCATTATTCAGAGCGATCAAATTTTAGATTAATAGTACCATATGTAGATAGGCCTAATGTTGATATACCAGTGTTTTATATGTTTCCATGAACGAGTTTAGATTCAAATGCTGGCTGTAAGAATTTGTATGAAATAACGGTTCAATTTTTAGCAATATTGTTTGCACATTTAATTCACAATTCGATCAAAGTTGAACAAATTAAGTGGCAGATGAATCTTAAACTATAAAATAATATCCATATTGTAAAATTAAACACTACTGTTATCAATTCAATTAGTATCTTCCATTACTCAAGTTTTGCCAGATTACTACTTTTCTAGTTCACAAATAACACTGTCATTCTTTGTTCTCCGATGAGTATTCATAGCCGAAGTTATGTATCATTCCATTCGAGTAAGGTCAAGTTACAGAAGTTACAAATTGAATGTTTAATTTTACAATATAGATAATATTTAAATTATTAGAAAATTGATATGTAAAACGTTTTCAATTATATGACACTATTGAAACAAATGAAGAACTTAGGGACATTTCTTTGTTTCAAGAAAATATTCTCCACCTGCATTTTTAACAAAAACCAAAATGACACATTAACTAACAATTTCAGAAATTACAAAAATTCTTTCCGATTCTCAATTAAGACATCTAATTTTGTGTTTTATTGCAAAAATCGGTCAAAGTTGATACTTTTATTGAATTTTTTTAATTCGAAATCATTAAAACATACTACTGAGCCTCCATGAGGCACTCTTAAATTGTCCGATAACCTCACAAATCATAACAGGCTTTTCGACTAATAGGTGGTGCACTTATCAAATTGAGATTGCTCAAATTCGTTATGACAGACAATTTATACCTAATCGATTAATTTGCAATAAAAAAACTGCAAATAACATTCAACACAATTATTGCTCAAAAAAATATTACCTTACAACTCACACTGGAAAACGGGCTTACCTCAAATCAATTTACACACATTTATCAAAATTTTGTAAGGGAATAAATAACTAAATATTTAAACTTCAGTATATTCATAAAATCAGTTACAAAAGAAATAATAGATGTAATTTGTACATTGTACATAAATATTTGTATATCTGGTACATAAAATAAAAGGCATTTATTTACTATTAATAGTTTTCTTGGGGGATCCTTTGGCATAGAATGCATCGAGAAATAGACCAGTGAATACAAAACTGGCTCCGAGCCATTGCCTATTACCCAAAGTGTTTCCAAATAACAGAACAGATGCCAACACTGTGAAACATTTTCTCGTAGTGGTTACTATGGACACAGCCAGAGGTCCAAAGTCCGACACCTGAAAATTAAGTAATGCATAGCAATTTTGATACTCTTAAGTTATCTTAAACCCTTCTAAATGAAACGATTAAAATTAATTATGCGCATATACCCACCATGGAATATAAGAAGAGTTGTCCAATGGCTTGTGTTATTCCTAAAATCAAAAGATTGTAAATAACATCAGGATGGCGAGAAGCAAATTCCATAAATGATACTCCCTCTCCAGTTAAAACTACAGCCAGGCCTAGATAAATGGTGGACCATCCATTGGAAGTTTTCATCATTTGATGTCCAGATGGTTTAGATTCACTTCTGATTCTTTCCTGTGAAATAAACATTTGTTGAACCGCGTAATGAAAAATAGGACAGTTAATTAAAATGAATGAAAACCTTAGAACTAGATATAATTTTTCCTTAAAAGTTGATTACTAAAATCACAATTTTTGTCTTGATCCACAGATGACAATGCTTCACAAAATATTCATTTGAACATTGTAGTTTTTTTATCTATATAATGTAATTATATATAAATTCTCGGGAAATAGGTCACATTAACACTTATGCTTTATATTTTCTTGTCTTTACGTACGTTTCGGTCTCACGACCATCATCAAAAGACTTATTATGTCTAAAACTGGATTACTTAAAACTAATTGTATTAAACAAAGCGTCCTTATCAAAACAATTTCAATTAAAATGCCCACGTGGCCGAAACGAACAGAAACACGAATAATCGAAACTGTAATACCTCAATGTTATAATTATAAAATATCAAGAATCCACTATTAAGCAGATCTTTCAATAAAAGCATGTTCATGTTAACAGAGACAGTGAACTACTGTTAATGTGACCTATTTCCCGAGAATTTATATATAATTCATACCAGGGTCAAGAATCTTTATTATATATAATGTAATGAAATGTATTTTAACAACATTTTATAATGTACTGCTAACAACATGGCTCGCCTTGCAAAATTCAAATAGAATTTGAAAATATTTTCCTAATTAAAAGCATATATTAAAAAAGTTGGTAAATGTTTAGAATATGTCCTTCGCTACACAAATTTTGATTATACCCACGTGTTCTACATACTCCTAGCAATCCATTGCAAATTATCATAATTCTGGAAATTGATCCTTATGTCACAATTTAATTATTTTTTCACATTTCGGATGACACTGGTACAAGCGAACATTGTTACATAATTAATCTCGACCTTGCCTGGATGGCTTGTATTCAACTAAAAGGGATGCCATATTTTTTCTAAAAATAGTCAATTTCGCTTGCCTTGTCCTATCAACTCCAATTATTGTTATTATTGATTATGAAATTGCTGTAATTTTTTTCTCTAAAAGGGCAAGGGTAATTGTCAATGATTCTAAAATATTTATTGAGGGTTTGTTTGTGTCCATACCGTAAAAAATCAAATTCCAAAACTAAATTGTGACTTAATGATCCATTTGAACAATATAAGATAGTTCGAGATGGATTGCTATGAGTATGGTCAAAATGTATACAACGAAAGACGAGTAATTAACAAAAAGTAGGCAGAACTAACCTGAATAGCACCGGTAAGGCCATCCATAATGAGAGACGAAGCAAGAAGTACTTCACCAAGACCAAGACCTGTTGAATCTTGTACAGCGGCACCCTTTTCTTTGAAGATGAATAACATCACGCCAACAACAATAAGTAAAACAAATAAATATTTCTTTAAAGCATATGTTTTCCTGCCCAGTAGGACTCCAAATATCATGACAGGTATCGGCTTTGCTGATTTCCCAACAACTTGTGTGGGATAAGATACCCACTGCAAAGCCATATTTGAACAAACCATTGCTAGCAAATATGTAAGTGCAACACTCGAATAGTATATTTTAGAGGTTTTGTCTTCTCCTTGTGGCCATATGTACAGTACACATTTAGCTATTAAATAATTAACTACACATTGTATAAGCACTAGTGATAATGCATAGGTGAATTTCTCATTTACAACATTTTTCGTTCCATCTTCACCAATTGTTTCATAAGTGTATTTTCCTCTAGTAATTTTTTCTTGTAAAATTCCGAAATAAAAATATGAAACAAAAATACCAACAGCACATAAACAAAATTTATTATTTTGATCCATAATTAATTTATTGTTTCCTATAAATATACCAGATTATTTATTAAAGATTCAAAATTTGCCATTTTCAAATCACTTATTTCACTGACCTAACAACCTGTAACATCTTGTACGATCCTAACCTACAAATCGTTAATTGTGATTGTAGATTTGGCAGTTTGGAACTACATGGATCAGCGCGCAGGGTTGCCAAATAGGTAATATGAAATTATTAAATGAAATTTAATGATGAATTTGTAGAATTATATACTGGTTATTTTTGGGAGAAAAGTTCTAGTTTCTTAACATATTTTCTTAAGAAACGGAGGAAATTTCAGTTTAGGTAGCTATCCTAATAAAATCTACGAGATTGCCTACTTTACGTCATTCGAAGTAATATTTGGTTGAACATTTGATCTTTAATCCGTTTGAACAACGGAAAGAACGAAATGTTTCAAATATTCAGGATTTTTCAATGATTAAAAGTTGAACATTATTAATCTCTAACAAGGGACAAGTCATTAGCCAACGTAATTTCGTTTGCGTTGTAAATATAGCTATGGGAAAATTGTTGTTCATTCATAAGCCTACAACCCTCTATAGTAACGTACGGTATATTGTTGTCCTACAAACAAAAACTTTGTGTGTGTAAAACTACATTTTAAAGACACTATATACAATTTTTTGACGAAAAAATTTATTTTCAAGGTGTGTGAGCTCATCACAAGTTTTGTGCAAAATTAAATATTCATTTCAAACTGTGAAAATTTGTTAAAAAGTATGTAGGTATTGTGTCATAATAAGTAAATAAAGGAGTATTATATGTGCGTTTTCTGCAATATCTATATTATGCATGTAAACTATAATACATATGCGAATTTTATTGTTCTTCTGGCGATTTTTATCCCCTAAAATTCTTCAATGCTCAAATTTCCCTAAATTTAGGAGAGATACCTCTGATCTAGCAGCACTGTAAGTTATAGTAAATTTGTCCTTTTTTCATTCGTTAACAGAAATGTATCTTTCGCGACATTCGCCACAACTAATCAAGTCGGAATGGGAATGGTAATTATCGGCACACTAGACACTATCACACTTCACACTTCACGTTACAGTGGATATGAGATTGAATATGGTGTGATGTGTTGCGGTAATAAAGATAAAAGCTTCTCGTTTTGTGCTCTTGTGAATTGTGATGTAGTAAATGAAGAAGTGTATGTCTTGAATATCATCTACAATAGTTAGGACATCTTTCGCAAATAGAAGGTTTGTTCTATTAGTTCAGTTTTATAAATACCCTACCCACTCATTTGATAAAGGGAAGGTGTGTGTTACAGTTCAAACCAAGTTTCTATCAAAACCATATAACAAAATTTTTTAGTATGTATTATGAGAGAAGTCTTGGTATTATTATAAATATATTTTCGTCTTCCATACTTATTTCGACTAATAAACAAGTGCATGACTTAACCTTAACCTTAAAAGCCTATTACTATTAAGAGTAAGGTCGAAGGTGTACGAATTCTAACCAACAAGTGGTTTTTACAGTTGAACAGTCCCTTAGTGTTCCTTTTTTATTTGAATATTTATTCGATGGAAATGGGTAATCCATTTTCGAGATCCAGTATAGCGATAGCCGACATATCAGAAAGCGATAGCGATAGTGAAGAAGAGGACGGTTATGACTCGGCTATGGAATCGGCAAGCGAATATGATTCACCAACCAACAATGGTTAGTAAGATTTACATTATTTTCTGAAGTTGGGGTATGGTCTTAGAATATATTATTATAACAAGATAATCTAAGGGTATGATGGGGCATTTTGAATTGCCGGGGAAACACATTTTCTATTTCCTTATAACACTTAACAGGAACCAGATTCAGAATTCTACTTCATTTTTAGTATACATCAGCTAATCATGTATCTAAGGGTATGGTTGGACATTTTGAATTGCATGGTAAGCACATTTTCTACTTATTATACTTAACATCAATCAGATTCAGAATTCTACTTCATCATTTATAGTATACATCAGCTAATCATGTATCTAAGGGTATGGTTGGGCATTTTGAATTGCATGGTAAGCACATTTTCTACTTATTATACTTAACATGAATCAGATTCAGAATTCTACTTAATCATTTATACTATACATCACGTAACAATAATAATAAAAATAGAAGCCTTCGTGTAGGTTTAATAGACAAGATTGTTTAGTAATTCTTCGAATCCTTCAATAAAATATCACTTCCATCCGCTTTACTGCTTTATCTAAAGCTCAACTTTTAATGAATAGTATACTTAAGATGAATAATTATTATAAATTTTATCTTAATATAATTAATGTGATTAACAAACTTGATGGTTTTGAACAATTTTATGTTTCGTCGCTAAAACGATAACTCAACTTTTGTTTCATGGTTCACATTTGATAGTTTTGGTGGTGTCTTTGTTTTACGTTCGAGAATATAAATTGCCTCATCGTAAATTACAACATCAGTTAAATCCAAATGGAATTTCATGATGTTTCCCAATCTTTAGTCACGTACAGGTAGATTGTTTTGATTTGATTAGTTCTTCTCAACCAATGTACCGCAACCTTGCAACTTCTTATTTGGTTCTGAAATGTCTCAATTTCATTGTGCGTCGTAGTGGGTCTGTTAGAGCGCCATAAAAGATAGGTAGCATGTCTTCACCTCACTGAACGTTCGACGGCGGGTGAGCTAATTTACTGTACGTATACGAAACTCCAAGCGGCAAGACCATAGCAGATTTGTTTGTTAAACTTTTGACGTTGAGAAAATCGAAGAACAGATGAAACTACGATCATTAAGCATGTAAACTCTGAAGTAACATGTCAAAAGCTTAACCTACGATGACCTTGCCGCTTGGAGTTTCGTACACGTACAGTACATTCGCCACAGAACAACTATAAATGAGGTGGAGAAATGCTACAGAAACCTACAAGATATGTTCAAACCATATTTGGTATTCACGCTCTATTGTTTTTGGGTAACATCATAGTATAATATTAACCTGCCGATGCATCTTGGTTGAATCGAGCATTTAAAATTTTTTAAACTAACAATTAATTGGAAATACTTCAATTAACCAACATCTATTTTATTTTTCGTGAAAATCGTAAACAATCCAGATCCCCCAATTTTCAATTTCGACTATAAAACGAACAATTATTTGAAAAAATATACCGTCGTCAAATTACTCATGATACTAACCCCTATTCTTTTTGTCGTGTTTAAATTTTGTGCAGTCAAACATTAACCCCACCCGTACTTGGGCCGATCATATAGATTAGATAAACATTCAAATATTTCAAAATTTTGCGTAGTTACGTGATCTCGCTGTAGAAAATATAAACCAAGTGGTATTGATCCTTCAACTTTCTAATATGGTTGGTTTTTGAGCTTATGTTTTAATCTTAGAGGGTAGGGTATAAATTAGAAATTGACGATTGGAAAGTGGCCACTTTTTTTTTCATTTCAATATGAACAATAACGATCTTGTTTTCATATGGCTATGATGGTATAGTTTTTCTGAAATGGAAATATCTCGAATATTTGACAAAAGGTAATATGCTTGGGTATAGTTCAGTGTAATAATATAATATGGCCTTTCTGTAGCTAAACTTTATTATTATTATTCTAAGAAAAAATTAAACGATACATTAGCTACCAGTCGGCAGTATTCGCATCTTATCCAACATTTCCTTTATCGTGATTGTGAAACCTTCGACGTTAAAATTAAACTGTTACCATCACTATCTGCTGATAATTTAACTGTTTTAATTTTTATTGTTGACCTCTTCACAAATACTCCCTCCTGTGGCAATGAAGATATTTCTTGTACATCTTTTCTTTTCTTGCCTAGGGGAAGCATCTTTCTCATTTTTCTCTTGCACAATTGGAGTTAGGTGCTTTAGAATATACTTCTATAATATTAAATGGGCAGTATGCCATCATACCCGGATTTCCACTACATTTTATTTCTCAATGAATGTATATGATGGGTTCAATTATTAGGAAACATTTTTCCTGCACGTTCGTAACGTTTTCGTATATTTTTGCAGATAGGAATAATGTATCAAATTATACATCGGATGCCTTATATGCGATGCCTAAGCGGCAATCAATGATTGTAAAACATTTAGAATTATCAGATATAAACAGCATTGAGAATGGTTTGGAGGACTATGAGAAGGTATGTTTATTTTAGGTATCTGTTGATGATGTTTCTTTTCTATTGAAATTATATTTTGGCAGATATTCAAAGAATGTGGGTATTTATTCTAGGTATCTCTGATTTTTTTGCTGTATACTGATGCAACTCAAGCTCTAAATGATCTTACTAGGTCACTTCATAACAGCCTATCTAAATGGTCCATCAATCAAGAATGTTCGGAACAACAATTGCAAAAGAAACTTGTTGAAGGTCTTTGCATCATAAAGAATTTTCAACTTCTGAAAACACTAGGTAAGTTGTAATGAAACAATTGAAGTTTTATAGTTGTATCTGTGACTTCCTATAGAACTACAGTTTGTCCGTTGGATCATTGCCTCTAAGTCATTAAAAATATCAGTATGCCTACTCTAGTAGTCGAGTCAAATACGGAAATAATAACGAAAAATCGAGGTAGACAATTTTTTTCTGAAACCGATGTCTAGAGCAACCCTTACTTAACACAAAGTGAGATTAGGGGCAAGTGCCCCCACCCTATAGTAAACAATTTAGAAAACAAATTAATTATCACGGTACCTTATCATATCAATATCCTTCTATTCACAGAGAAAATTTCAATTGTTGGTAAGATTTGGTTAAATTACTCGGATTTTCCGGGAAAGAGGACGGATTTTCCATTTTCCGACTTCGGATTCGGATTCAGGAGACCTAAAAACCCCTAGATACCAAATTTCAGAAACATTGACTTGAAGTATCCCGAGTTGTTATATACGTTGTTAAATGAAAATGGGTTTTCCTTGTTTATTAATGGAAAAAATCATTTCCGGAAAAAATTTCGATGTTCACAAATAGTCTAGAAGTCAAACCAAACACGATGCAAAAAAAATTTTCAATCCGGTTTGGAATCTCAAATTTTAGTTAATAACCATTCTACTTTTGACTGGACTATTTCCAATAATTACAGCTTCATCGTTTAATTGTCTCTACCTATGTATATGCTGTATGCTCATATCAGTTGAATTGCATTAAATTCACAGTGATAGGGTTGCAATCTCAAGACATGAGAGAAGTAACTA
The DNA here is from genome assembly GCA_958510875.1 of Endomychus coccineus. Lineage (NCBI taxonomy): Eukaryota > Metazoa > Arthropoda > Insecta > Coleoptera > Endomychidae > Endomychus > Endomychus coccineus. The sequence continues at coordinate 6,514,929 of OY294069.1, read as the reverse complement.
TGATCTACATTAGTCTAAACCACGGTCGTACATACAGGTCTGGAAACTCGGGGCTGTTTCCTATGTGAGAAGTGGGACCGCTAAGCGTCCACTGTCGCGTAGTACCAAAAGACGTCACGTGAGTGTATTCTCTGACAACTGTCATTTTTAAGTTGTAAACACAAGGAAAACCTGCGTTTTTAGAAACAAATTACGAAACTGTGCATTGTGCCGAAATGCAAAACGTGGTACAAAAGTGTTAAGCAAAAACCTTCTGTTTTTAAAGCCGAAAGATGCGGAAATACGAAAAAAGTGGATGCTTGCGATTTCGGATAGAAATCGTTTTAACGAGGTCTTTTATGTGTGCGAGCATGTGTAACGAAAAAGGGGAAGTTATTTTTAAGGTGAGTAATACATTTTGACAAGAGAAACAGTTCTATTCCTCTCTCAAATCAGAATACTTAGTAAGCATCCCTAAACAAGATTATGAGGATAAAATGTCAGTATTTATCCAAGCGGAATTAAATGAAATACGTAAAGACCCAACTAATCTTTTTCAATTAAAAACAAAACAATTCCTACAAAATAGTGAATTTTTATTTGACAGTGGTTTCGAAAAATATAAACTAGCAATCCTTGCTCACCTAAACTATACGGACTTATAAAAATCATAAAGAAAATGCCCCCTACGACCTGTAGTGTCTTACATCAAGGGACCTTGCAAATCAAATTAAATCAGAAATTCAAGAAATTCACTAATTTTAAACCTAAATTTACTGTTAAAAACTCTCGAATTTATATCTATGGTTTCGGCGTTTACGTAGTGTAAATTCATAATACTTCAGAAGTTGGAGAATAGAACTCAAATTTTACACAAAACTTTTAACATTTAATTTAAAAATGCTGACAAATTGTTTCACCACACTGTGGCATTATCAAAGCGAGGAGTTATCAACTAAAGCTAAATCTAAAAGTATGTCCTTAAATATCAGGGATCAGAATGTGGTGCAAATTGAGGGATGGGGGTGGATAATGGTGGGAGTGTGTTTACAAAATTGTTAACAAGCGGTGAATTATATGTGTCGATTTGATCATTTAATATTACATTATTATTGTTTTTTGCGTGTTTCAAAATTTCTATGGATTCTAATATATTAAGTTTATGTCCTTTTTCCTGAATATGTAGAATATCAGGATTAAGGGTGAAATTGTGGTTATGTTCTAACAGGTGATTTGCGTAATTAGAGTCTTCTTTTTTGAGCCTGTAACTTCTCAAATGTTCATTGAACCTTACGCTGAAACTGCGTCCAGTTTGTCCTATGTACAAAGCACTACAGTCATCACATCTCAGTCTGTAAACTCCAGATTTCTTTAAGTTATCTTTTTTAGATTTCGAGTTATTAATATACGAGCATAGGTTATTTGTTGTTCTAAAGGCGACGTTTTTATTCTGTTTTTTAAGGAATTGAGATATTTTTAGTGAATGTTTACCTAAATATGTTAGACATGTGAAATTTGATTTTGTATTATTATTAATTTGCGGATAAATTATGCTTAAGGCTTTTTTATTGAGTTTATTTTGGAGTATTTTATTAATTATCTTGACATTATAACCGTTATTTTTGGCAATATCTACGATTCTGTTTAATTCTAAATGGAAATTATCTTTACTTAATGGGACATTAATTAATCTATGTATCATACAATTATATGCTGCTAGCTTATGTGATTGTGGATGTAAAGAAGTGTTGTGTATTGTGGTATATGTGTGGGTGGGCTTGTGATAAATAGCGAAAGAAAAGTAATTATTTGTGTGTGAAATTGTCAGATCTAAAAAGTTTAAGGACTTGTTGTTTTCCATCTCTAATGTGAATTCTATATTTGGGTGTAAGTTGTTGATATCAACAACTTACACCCAAATATTGCCAAAAATAACGGTTATAATGTCAAGATAATTAATAAAATACTCCAAAATAAACTCAATAAAAAAGCCTTAAGCATAATTTATCCGCAAATTAATAATAATACAAAATCAAATTTCACATGTCTAACATATTTAGGTAAACATTCACTAAAAATATCTCAATTCCTTAAAAAACAGAATAAAAACGTCGCCTTTAGAACAACAAATAACCTATGCTCGTATATTAATAACTCGAAATCTAAAAAAGATAACTTAAAGAAATCTGGAGTTTACAGACTGAGATGTGATGACTGTAGTGCTTTGTACATAGGACAAACTGGACGCAGTTTCAGCGTAAGGTTCAATGAACATTTGAGAAGTTACAGGCTCAAAAAAGAAGACTCTAATTACGCAAATCACCTGTTAGAACATAACCACAATTTCACCCTTAATCCTGATATTCTACATATTCAGGAAAAAGGACATAAACTTAATATATTAGAATCCATAGAAATTTTGAAACACGCAAAAAACAATAATAATGTAATATTAAATGATCAAATCGACACATATAATTCACCGCTTGTTAACAATTTTGTAAACACACTCCCACCATTATCCACCCCCATCCCTCAATTTGCACCACATTCTGATCCCTGATATTTAAGGACATACTTTTAGATTTAGCTTTAGTTGATAACTCCTCGCTTTGATAATGCCACAGTGTGGTGAAACAATTTGTCAGCATTTTTAAATTAAATGTTAAAAGTTTTGTGTAAAATTTGAGTTTTATTCTCCAACTTCTGAAGAACTCTCGAATTGGCCGAATTAGTCAAAACACACCATATACTAACCAATGGTTTTTTAGTTTCCTTTGATGTTTCAAACATGTTTTCAAATATTCCAACTGCAGAATGTAAGTTTCTAATTAGAAGCATTTTAGATAGATCACATATTAACCCCTTAATTCAAAATGAAATAGAACTCGCTTTTGACCTATGCTTGAGTCAAAACTATTGTCAATTTAATAATAAATTTTATGTACAGAATTCAGGTCTCGCTATGGGTAACCCATTGAGTCCACTATTAGTAGACATTTTTATGTCTGATCTGGAGGACAAAATTATGAACTGCACATTAGCAAAAAAACATATTCAATTTTGGTATAGATACGTAGATGATGTACTTGCCTTCTTCAAAGGCACATCGAGACAATTAAATTCCTTTCTTTCATTTATTAACCAACTTCACCCAAAAATTGAATTCACGTTAGAAACAGAAAAAGATAGAACAATAAACTTTTTGGATTTAACACTGATACGTGACCATAATAAAATAAACTTCAATATCTACAGGAAACCCACTTGTACAGACATCATTATTCCGAACTCATCGTTTAGCCCTCGTAGCCATAAATTAGCAGCATATCACTCAATGATCCATAGAGCATTTTCGATACCATTGTCAATAGAACACCTCACTATTGAGTTGAACACGATCAAACGAATAGCCATCAATAATGGTTTTCCGGTAGATCAAATAATTGAACTAATAAATCGCAAACAACAACAATTAACTTTCTATAAAATTTATCCGCGTATAAAACACATAGATGTATCCACTAAATTCATCTCTTTGACATATTTTGGTACAGTAAGCGAACATATTGCTAACATTTTATCACGCCATAATTTTAAAATCAGTTTCAAACCTCAAAATAAACTTTGCCATCTTATATACAACGCCAAAGACAAAATCAATAAATATAGAAAACCTGGAGTTTATAAGATGATTTGCCCAGACTGTGATGACTTTTATATAGGTAGAATTACTTGTCGTAATTTCAAATTAAGATACGAAGAACATTTTCGCTCGTTTAGACTCAACAAAACTGATTCAACCTTTGCTAATCATTTTTTACAAACTGGTCTGAATTTCCCTAATTTAGATAGTCTAAGCATTCTACATAACCAAACCAGAGGTTTTAAATTGAATGTATTAGAATCAATAGAGATTTATAAAGGTGTCAAAAACTCTAATAAAAATATCCTCAATGATCAGTTAGACCTATATCAAAGTGATCTTTTCATGTGTCTTTCAAACCGCTCTTAAAATAATTCTTAGAATATTAAATTATGATCTCACTAATTCACAAATTGTTGCTATGTTTACTATGTAATACTATACTTTCCTAGGATCTACCTGTTTTTGCAATTTCCGTTGATCCCTTAATCTCAACCCCACTTTACTCTACTCGATTTATACTTGAACTGTTTCATTGATTCCTTCATAATTTTCTAATTGTTTGATAATGACACTTCGGTGTTGAAACTATAGTTACGTTTTCACGTTATTATTAATAAAAGTGGTATAAAAACAAAGTAGTTATTATTTCATACAATCAAAATGATAAATTACCATAAAGTAACGGCTTCCACCATCGATTTTTTGAATACTTAGTAACACTGCTTGCGATTCCGGAAAGAAATCGTTTTACCACTTCGAGATCCAAGCGCTAGCTAGTGGCTGAGCGAGGGACTACGAGTTTGGCGACGCGTAAGAGACCATGTCAAACATACGAGTCCCCAGACCTGTATGTACGACCGTGGTCTAAACTATCTGGATCGATTTGTGACGTATGAGGCAACGGACGAATTGTATTTATCTAGTTCTCATCTGCTACACTTATATATTTCGAAAATTAAATAACGTAATTCTTGTAGGGCTCCAAAAATCTAAAGCTATTGAAATTTACCATCCGTTTCATCACTTCTACACGAACACAGTGGATAAAATGAGAAAATCTCTGTATTTTGTTTGCGAAAGTTTAACTCTACGAGATGGAGAAAAGTTCCTTAACAAAGTTAAAAATGATTTCAACGAGAAAAAGCTAATATTTAAAGTGTTCCCTTATTTGGAATTATATTTCATGTATTGGTTCACCATAAATTACATTTCATCTAATGACTTAGATAATGTAATAAAAATATTCAAAGTGCTAGACATGGAAGATATTTGTGATATTTTGAAATTAGTATCAAGCGTACCAGCAAACAACAGAACTACTGATACTAATATAAAAGAAACGAATAGTGCAGAACTATTATTACGAGAAATACTGGACGATAGTCATGACTTTACCTATGTTACTAACAACAATCATTCATCTTCCTCCAAAGATTCGGCTCCATTGAAATACGATGAAAAATATGACATGACAAATCCTGGAGTATGTTTGATTATAAATCAAGAGAATTTTTACACAGAAATCGACGTCAAATACAAGGTAATTTAAGATATTTTTAAAATTATTAACTGTATTTACAATTTATTACGCTGTGGCATAATGAAAGTAAGGTTGATGGTGATGATGATTTTGGCAATTCACCTGACTGCAAAATATAAAGCAAGTATAAAACATAGAGTTGAAAACACATAGGTATGTTCTCAATTCGAATAAACTTTCAATGACATGGGAGTATAATTTGACGTCTTTCTACGTGTTAAATATTTTCTGTTCCTACGGCAGTTAACAGCTGGTAGATATACAGGATGTCCCAGGTTTTAGTAGCAGAACTTCAACAGTCGATAGAAAATTTGATTTTGAGAACAAAAAAACGTGTGGCCCTCGGGGACTGCCGCGGTGAAGTTATTGCATAGCATTTTTTCTCAACTTATGCAATTATAATTATTTATTTATTTTTAATTTATGCAGTATTTTTTTTTCTTTGATATTAATTCAAGTTACACTTTTTGAGCGTGGTGACCGATAAGAAAACAATTTTTTTTCTTTTATTGAATAAATGAGAAGTTAATATCGTTTAAAATATTTTTATTATCTTACAATACATGTAGGTTATTCAGGAATTTGTTATCATTGAAACTATAGGTTTATGGTAACTGAATAACTGAAATAAGAGACATAAGTTTGAGACTTGATATCCTCTAAATATCTGGAAAATACCGCGTCAATGGTGGTCCCATATTTTGTTGTGGCTTCTTGTATATCATTATTCATTTTCAAATTCAATTTTTCCGAAAAAAAAGTTGTCAACCGCTCTGATTTTTCATCAGCGAAATTGATGTTGAAATCGCCAGCCAAGATAAGTGGAAATTTATTACCATTTGTACCAAGTATTTTCGACCCTTCTTCAGTGTACTCCAGTAAAGTGCGATGAATAAAATGCTCTACCTCATCCAATTTTGGATTCGGATAAATGTAAATTGCCACCATGACTATGTGTAGGCCATTTCTAAGTTTGCATAAGCACGCACAAATATCTCCAAAAAATGAGCGCCTAGCATTAACATCGCTAACGTGTGCAATATTTATTTCAATATTCGGAGTCATAATATTAGTTACATTATTATTATTTTGGTAAATAGCTACCCCACCTTTTGGAACAGTATCTCGTTTGAATTGAACAATACAATTGAAATTAGGTATTTCAATCGGATTATCATGCGCCATGCAAGTTTCGGTAAGAAGTAACACATTTATTTGTCTCGTAACTGAATCTTGTAAATCGTATTTGTGAATATTTAGACTTTGGCAATTGAAAGTCATTATTGAAATGCCATTTCTATTACTAAGGAAATCTAAGACACTTTGAGCTGTCGTCTGAACACTATTTAAAGGCAGTCTTTTGAATTTTTGCAACAAAGATGCAGTCGATGCAGCTTGCCTCCGATTATTATAAAACTTGAATGTAGAATTATCGTTTTTTGTCGTGATATACAATTTTTCAATATTAGTCACCCGAGAGAGCGCAACATAAACGAGTTCCTGTTATTTTCGTTACGGAATTTCTTGATTTGGTCGCCGCGCTCAAAGCCCGCGATAAAAGCTATATGCAATAGCTTAAAAAAAATAATATTTTATCGAAATATCAATTTGGATTTGCTTCAGGACTTAACTAACTAGACGGCAATACCAAATATTTGACAGTGTTCCTAGACCTTGCAAAGAGGTGTGCCCCATGACATTCTATTACAAATCTTGTACAATTATGGAGTTAGAGGCATCGAGTTGAATGTCATCGAAAGTTATTTGGCAAATCGGGCCCAACCAACCAAAGAAATGTTTAACGAGCAACTTATAATTAAAATTGGAATACCGCAAGGTACCGTTGTAGGTCCTTTACTTTTCAACACATATAAACTCCTTGACTAATATAACTATATAGTCGAGGAAATGATCAGCGACTTTGAAAACCCCCGAGAGCTAGAATTTGTTACCTTTTATGAAGAAAAATTATCAAATTCCCAGAAGATGACGTCGTTACCCGGACGCAGGGTACACCAGGTATTGCATAAGAGTTTTTTCATGTCGTTATCATCACTAACAACCTTCATATCACCTTTCGAACAGTTGACAAACATTAAAAATAAATCTTTCATTAATTTCGTCGATATCCAGGACGTCATGACGCTAGTATACCCCCGGGGAGGTCCAAGGGGAAAAGGGACCTCAGGGAATTTTTTAAATATCATATTCGTGTTCAGCGACCCGAAAAACCGCCGAGAAACCAATTCGAGTCCGTTTTTTTATTCACCTCAAAAAGTGCACTTAGAAAAATGCATTTTTTGGTTGTAGAAATGCAACAAATTTTTTCCGCAAAACAATAATACCGGACAAAGTTTCTAAATCACTTTCTGAATCGAATGCAGAAAACCGCATCTCAATCCATCCAACTGCGCCAACTTTCCCAGATTTGGCCTATTTTAGTGCTTTATTTCCTCGACTAACAAAAGGTTAGGTGATTTCCTATGCACAGTTGTTAATTTTAGAGGGAAGAAGTGAAAAACATAATCAAAACAGGCTAAAATAACAAATTGGTTGGACACATTCAAACTTGAAATTCTACAAAAATTAATCACAATCTTCTCACTAATTGCAGCAAATCGTCCTGATTTTAATAATATTCCACATCGATTGACATTCATTTAATTCCGTTGACGAATTTTTTTTAGAGATTTTCTCCTATATTTCCTTGACTATAGGGTTCAAAATTGTTATTTTTAATTTCTGGATTAATCGTTACCTTTTGAAAGTTTTCAAAAACGGCTGGCGTCTATCTGGAATCGTAGCCAATATAATTCTCCCGCCGCTTCTCCATTTCTGTTACCAATTGCGGCGTTTTCGTACACCATAATTTATTTATAAAAGGGAAATAACCTGTTAACTATCGATTTAACAATTTGAAAGACTCACAATGACAAGAACGTCTAATAGTTTATTGTTTCTCTCTGAAGAAAGACTTTACTAAAGTATGGAAAAGATAATAATTTGCCAAAATAAACGAAAAAAAAACAATGTCAGACCCATCATATTATATATTGTTGGAATCAACAAAAAATACTCTTTTCAACGAAACCTCAACCTACTATGGTTTTTTTTTTTTTAAATACAAGTTTGTGTCGTAACTTGTAAATGGAAAGCGCTAAAAATTCCGCTTACGCCAATGGATTGCACGCAAAAAAGTGCCCATATAATTTTTTACTTACATAGCGATAGCTCCAACATTAAACATGCTACGAGGCTTTGTTGAAAACCTGAAAAATCGAGTCAAAATTCACAAAGTAATGTGTTACAATTTCGATTACTCGTGTTTCTGTTCCTTTCGGCAACGTTGTCACTTTTAATTGAAATTAGTGCGATAAGGACGCTTTGTGCTGATACAATTAGTCTTAAGAAATCCCGTTTTAGACATCGATACGTCTTCTGATGATAATCTTGGACATTGCAAACAAAAGGTTCAACAGAGTAGCAGACTATTCAATTCAATTTTGTCTTAATGTTTTAGCATCTTCTACCAAGAGAGAGCAACACACAGATGCAAGAGCGGTTAGGCACGCAAAAGGATAGAGAGAAATTGGAACAGACTTTTACAAATAGAGGTTTTAAAGTTATACTGAAAACAGATCGAACGCACCTTCAAATAATTGCAGACTTGAAAGAAGTTACCAAAAACATCACTAATGAATCTTGTTTGTTTGTGTGCATATTATCCCATGGAGATGAAGGTATGTCGATTACATAATACCGGGATATCAAAAATTATCTTGGTCAAGGGTGGTTGTGGAATCTAAAACGTGTGTCTTACTTTACGTTTGAGATAATTATGTCATAATTAAATTGAAGTTTCTAAATGTGCGAAATTTCGCAATTTTATACGAATATTGTAACACTCAGAAGTCTTTAGCGCTTTGGACTCCGGGATTTACACGTGGCGTATCGGAATTAAAAGGTTCGAATTATCTAGAAACATAATTGCATGAACGCCAGACGTCCTATGTAATTAGCTACGAACGAAATCATTTTGACATATGCCTCGAGGAGCTCGCTGCGCGTAAGTTAGAGTTTATACATTTTACCTCGGTCTTGTTAATTTGGGGCCGTTTCTTGCCCCGTGCGACCGGCGCCAATTGTAATAAAGTGTTTTTGGCTATGGGCCGCTAGCTTTCACCCGCTTCGTGTATATTTTAGTCGCGAGAAAATTCCCTTTGGTACGTCGCACGTTAGACGCGCGTAGCTGAGATCTGAGAATAGCTCAAACTGTTTTGATTAAATTTTCCTATTTAATGGACATTTATCGAAAAAAGAAGGGCCGTCGGGCACAGTGCGATACTAAATCTAACTACATGGAGCGAAAACGGCACGCGAAAAGTCGTCGTAAAGCCGTATTAGGTACAACCAGTTTACACTTTTCTAACTCGCGTGCTGCGGGCTTCTCACGTGAACGTCATTCGATTTACGGAAAATTAACTATTTCAAAACAGTTTTTGACCCGGATTGTGGCTATCACGACCTCTGAAAAGGTTCAAAGTTCACATAATTATTTCATAATTTCTACTTCATTATTGTTTCACAACTGAAATAAATAGGTATGGAATTTGTAGGTTATTGATGATGTCAGTGTGACAGTGACATGATTATTTCAAACGTAAAGTAAAGACACACGTTTTAGATTCCACAACCACCCTTGACCAAGATAATTTTAGATATCCCGTATAATAGTCTCAATATTTTGGTTAAAAATTAACACTTTATTATATCTATGGTTTCGGCGTTTACGTAGTGTAAATTCAAAATTCAATTCAAAAAAGTTTTGTGTAAAATTTGAGTTTTATTCTCCAACTTCCGAAGTAACACTTTATTATTAATAAAATAAAAAGAAACCTGGCATGTGTCACCACACGTCTGCAAAGGCTTCAGTTTCAATTAATTAAAACGGAGGCGGGCAAGTTTAGAGCATTTAAACGGCTTGATTGGGTCCATTGTGCACCCCCTTGATACAAGATTCAGCTTTCATTTCAGAACAAAATAGAAAACATTAAATAATTCAGCTCTCAATATGAGCGATTTTATTTACTCACATTGATTTATTTATAGGTTATATGTAAATTCTTGGGAAATAGGTCACATTAACATATTTAACTTATATTTTTCTATTTTTTTTAAGAATTTACATATAATTCAGAACAGGATCAAGAATCATAATTATTTAAATTTTTAGGGGTAGTTTATGGTGTTAACAGTTGCGAGGTTGAAGTGACCGCAATAAGAGAAATAATGTGTGGTCGTGAAGGCAAGAACAACCTAACCGGGAAACCGAAAGTTCTTATTCTCCAGTCTTGTCAAGGTTCCGAATGTCTCAAAGGTACCTATTTCAAATTTTATTCTTTTAATTTTTTTTAAATCTCCATGCGATTTATTTTATGTTGATATTGATGGTCTGTTAATTTGTTTGCAGTGACTAATGAACTTACCACAGATGGACCCAGTAAACAAAAAGTTTACTCCACCGATATGTTCACATTTTGGGCCACAGTTCCTGGATTTGGCGCTGTGCGAAACAAAGTAACTGGGACGTGGTTCATACAATCGTTGTGCTCTAAGATTGATGAATTTGGATCAAGGTAGGTAGTAATTAAATGCAATTAAAGAATTATCAAACTTTTACAATAATTATTTTATCAATTTCGGGTTTAATATGCAAAAAAATATAAAACCGACTAAAAATCAATTCAAGTTAAAAAAATCAACAGCGTCATCTACGTTTTTAAAACCCGTATCAACAGGAGAAAAATAATAGAACATAACAACACTAAAAAATGATTGCGCACCTGGGGAATATTTAATTTCAGCTCAAGTATTTAAACAAGTACGTGAATATACAGGGTGTTTCAGTTTTTTCGTTCATAAATTCTGATAAATAATAGGGGTCTTTCTAATAAAATTTTTCTCTAAATTACTTCGTTTCCGAGATACAGGGTGTTGAAGTTTTGAAAAATTATTACATTTTCTTCATTATCATCTAAACAAATGAAGATTTTTGGTTCAAACTTGGTAAACTTTAGTTTTTTTGGTGACAAAATGTTCTTGAGACAAATACAGTAGCGTAGTTATGGGGTTTTGTACCCATTTAAACCCCTTCATTTTCTACGCCAAAGGTCGGAAATTATTATTGTATACAAATTTAGAAACTTTAATTCATTTTCTATAAAAAACTATTCTTGATAAATTTCCCTTAGGCTTCCTATTCGAGCTATTTTGATTTTTCTAATCAGGGTTAACTCATTGAATTTTTTAGAAGGACTATTTAAAAAGTAAAAATATATTTAAATACCTATTTATTCGCAACGAAAAAAAAATTAATAATAAATGCTCAAAATGATCCATTTACTTCCTATTTAGCCATTCACGTGTCTTCCAAAATGGGCACAACAATCTTCCGATTGTATCCATGCATTTGATCTCTCATTGAATGGTGTTTCCTCTCATATGTCTTCGTGATTAGTTTCCAAAAATTTGAAAAATGCAGCGGCCGTTAGTATGTCTGCTATGGGTCAAATATTGACACTGAATTTTTTTTGGAAATTCCTAGACTTTGTACCAAGAGTGTTTTCATTTGCCCATAAAAGTAAATTGTAGAAATTAATAAATCCATGTCTGTATAAAATGTGCTTCATCTGTCCAGAATATTTGCTGAAGAAAGTTTTCGTTGTTGTTCAGTTTCTTATGGGCAAATGAAAACTCATCATGGTACAAGATGTAGGAATTTTCAAGAAGAATTCAATGTCAATGTCTGGCTTGGCATTTACAACAACAACATTTTTGGCCCATACGTTTTACCAGACAGACCAATGGCCGTTCCATTTTTCGAATTCTTGGGAACTAACCACGAAGACATGTGGGAGGAAACACTATTCAATGAGGGAACAAATGCATGGTACAATTGGACGATTGTCGTGCCCATTTTGGAAGACAAGTACGAGAATGTTTAAATAGGAAGTACGGTGAAAGATGGATTGGTAGAGGTAGTCCAGTTGCATGGCCTCCTCGATCACCTGACCTGAATCCTCTGGACTTTTTTGCTTAGGGTTTTTTGAAAGATAAAGTTAATGCCACGCCACTGAATCGTATTCGAAGAGCTTGTGGTGAAATAAATAAGAGGTTAATTCGAAAAATAAGGTCGTTAAGAAATCTATGTCGCCGTTCTGTTGAAGTAAATGGATCTTTTTGAGCATTTATTATGAATTATTTTTTATCGTTCCCAATAATTAGGTATTTAAATATTTTTTCACTTTTTAAATAGTCCTTCAAAAGAAACCCTGATTAGAAAAATCAAAATAGCTCGAATAGGAAGCTTCTAAGGGAAAATTATCAAGAATACTTTTTTATAGAAAATGAATCGAAGTTTTTAAATTTGTACACAATAATGATTTCCGACCATTGGCGTAGAAGTTTGAGGGGTTTAAATGCGTACAAAACACCATTACTACACCACTATACTTGTCTCAAAAACATTTTGAATACAAACAAAATTCTCATCTAGTAAAACTTAAATATACAAAGTTTGAACCAAAAACCTTCATTTGTTTAGAAGATAATGGAGAATATGTAATAATTTTTCAAAACTTCAACCTGTATCTCGGAAACGAAGTGATTGAAAAATTTTATATGAAAGACCCTTATTATTTTTAGAACAACTTCTTGAAAACGGTGAGATTTTGAGATCTTCGACAAGAGTACATTATTTGTTTGAAATAAAATTGTAAACCAGAAAATTGTGCAACGAAAACAAAAAAATTATTCTCAAAATACTTGAGGCCCAAAAGAATCGCCGAAAAGTCGCGCACTCAGCGCCCTCTACCGCATAATCTGAAAGTAACTAAACCATCTTATTCGGCGTTCTCTGAAACCCCCGAGTACCAGATTTCAACGAATTATTTGTAACTGCCCAGGAGCTACAGCAAAATTTCGTTTAAAAAAAAATTAAATTTAACGCCCGTATCTCCGAAAAGAAAAAAGATAGTTTATATGAAAAATCTGATTATTTTTGTAAAATCTACCGTCCCCTGTATTTACGGGAGGTCTTTCTGAAACACCCTGTATATCCAGTAATATTGAACGATTCTGAACATTACTTATACTCGTCATTGAATTGTTTTTATTTTGTTTATACTTTGTTTATAACATATTACCTATGTGATAAATCAAAAAATCGAAAATTTCAAAAAGTTATCGTAGCGCATACAAGAGTTTCTGCACTTAGGCGCCTATCCGTTGAAATATTGTTGTTGTATATGAAGGTGTATATGTATATGTGTGATTATCATTAATAACAATAATAATAATAATAATAACAATAAGTAATTTCAATAGTGGGTAATTTTGTGCTTTTATTTTAGCCGACATTTCGAAGAAATTTGTACGTTTATAGTAAAAGACGTAAGCTCAAAAACTTGGAAAAAAGATAATACAGTTCTGTATGCGATGGTACCTCTTAAAGAGAGTACACTTACCAAAAATCTGTATTTTCCAGGGAATAACCAAGTTACTACTTAATAATATACTATATTTTTTACGACTGAATGTAGTTTTTAGTTTTTGACTCATTTACTTGTACTTGTGATTTTTTTTAATTTTTATTGTATATTACCATTTTACTGTTCAAACCTTGAAATAATTAAATGTCCACATATTTGCCACAAATTCTATACAGGTGCTGAGTGATTTATTTCTCATTGGTGTCTCTAAATTTTAAAATAAAAAAAATCATAAATAGACAAAATTACGAATGAAGTGGGTGAATATTAATAATTATTTTCGATATATCTGGCAATTTGAAATTGTGGATTTTTTACAGAAAAATGTTAATAAAAACTTTACTTTGTTAGCTATCAATGAATTTATTCAATGAACATTGATGCAATCTGGAACTTTAAGTTAAGTTTCAAAACATGCAATATGTATTATTGAGTTCGAAATTGAAATCAATGTGTTTTAAATGAATGCAGTGTTAGATAACGAAGCAAACCTTAGTTATATTGTTATAATGGAATATGATGAAGGAAAACTGAATTATTAGTTCAATAAATCATTATTTCTCATTTCAAACATAAGAGGATTGTTGAAATCGTGGATTAACAGTGTATGGCATTCAAATTTACTGGAAAGTTATGGATAAGAACTCTTCAATCATAACAAATATTATTCGAGTTTACTAAGAAGTTAAATTATTTAAATTCAAAAGTATTTGCTTAAATTTTAGTTTGTGTCAAAATTGCCCACTTGTTAAGTTCACGTCATATTTGCACATATTCAACAAGAGATCTTTGCAGCTAACAAAGTATCCAGAGAGAGTGTAAAATTCAATCTTAATTATTATTCTATTCTAAAACCAAGAACAATCAATTAAGAAATTAAAATTAATGATATAAATATTATCTCTACATGCAGTAGGATCAAATAAACTTCAAATTTCAGACTCAAAAGTAGGATGATGGTTCTCTTCTCTAGATGAAGTAATATTTAAGAAAAATACAATGTTCTAAATATTTTTTATTTATGGGAGAATGTTGGTGGTAAAAGGACATGATAAATTACAGAATCTTTCAATTATAATATTCATTACTAGAAAGAACATCATAAATTATGTCATAACAAATTTAGTCATTTCCAATTATTTTAAATCTGAATAATTGATAAATTTTAAATAGATCCGTCTGATTTGTTTAAAGCAATAATTTATTCAATAAAGTGACTGAATATAAGTAATATCTTTAGATATATTTATTAGAATAGGCCTTAAGTCTAGCAATTATTTTAAATTGTATATAAATAATATTAACTTTTAATTTGTGATTTTGATGATCCTTCACAGTTACTTTGTGATATTTCATTTATAAACGAATAAAAATACAATTAGTCAAATATCATTATGTTTAACAAATCGTTGATTGCAATTTCGAACATTATTTTATTTTATTCTATTTTTTGATTCTCATGACATCTGGTTATTCTCCTTTATATTGAAATTAAGCGGGGAATTCGGAGTATCTGTGAAAATTGTTAAGTAAGGTACGCATTTGTGTCGATTGTGTTCTCTTTAAAAAAAACATTCTACACTTACAGAATCTCTATCGCTATCAGTATTATGTTCATCACTATGGATTTGGAAGTCATGAGGATTAAGTTTTCAATACATAATATACTAATAATATAATTTCTTATTTCTTTTTATTTTCAGTTAGTCTGTTATTCAATCATCTTGGGCACATAACTCGAACACTGAATTTTGATTTGCCGGTTCATTAGAGATAAAAATACACATGTGACTTTGAAAATATTACTTGTTATTGTCCCAAGCTGTTGAATTTTTTTCAATCAAAATTGATAGGTCGGTCGTACTACTTGAAACAGCTATGGTGTTATCGTACTATTTTTGATTTGTTTCGCGCATTCGACACTATCTGATAAACTTATTGTCGTTATGTCATCCGGTATAATAGTTGGCTAAAGTCTTTTCATTTAAACAAATGAAAGATTTAGCTAAATGAAATTCGAATTATCACTATTTTTTATCAGATTTTATTCAATGTGCTTTAACATGAGCTATTTATCCTAATATTTTTATAAATACTGAGGACTGCGTTCGCCATTGTGTCTGCTAAGATTTTTGAAACAGATGTTCTTGATACCAGGGCAAAGATGGACATACTCCAACAACAACATTATGTACCCTGTGGATTGGAAAATTCACTGTACGTGCCCCAGCATGGCTTGGTATGATGAAAATAATACTTATTTTCTCAAGTAGCCAGCCAGGCTGGTCTCATAATAGAGTCAAAGGTGGTGAATTTTTTAATACAAAGCCTTGCACGCCATCTGTGCCTATTAACTTTACAATTGTGCCTTCTCTGTCAAGTATTCAAATAAATTAAAAACATTTCTATTCAACTAATATGTGCCTGGAGATTTTAGCTTGCAGTCTTGTACCTAGTTTATGAAAACGCCTACACCACATTTTAGGAAACTATTTACATGGAGATTTAATAGTTTTTTTATGTAGAAAAGATTTGTTCATATATGTATGCAAGGCCTTGTGGAAAATTGATAGTAACAAATATGGACATCTGTTGAGACTGATTAGCTCTAAGAACTTCAATTCCAAATATTTACTATCGATTTCTGATTTATTTGTAGCGTTTTGTATATTATATAATAAGTATTGTGTTTTCATATTTTGTATCTTTTGTTATCATTATATTATAAAATCTAAATTATCTTTTGATTCAATATACCCAAAACAAGTTCGTTCATTTACAACTACACAGTACAACCAGTTGCTTTTTGTCTGACGAGCAAAAACAGATTGATCAATCAATTGTTGATTTAATAAATTGCAACTATTTCAATTTTATTGCAATTCTTTGTTCCATAATTAAGTTTCGTTGCAAAGATATTTTTCAATATGAATTAGGCCTTACGTCCTTGTGTTGCAATTACATTTGAAGTTGTTTTACAATAATAATAACATGGCATTGTTCTATACTGTGCAATAATTGTTCATTTGTAAAATCTAATATGATTTCTTGTTAGAAAACTAATTATCAAGAGACTACAGTAAAAGTAGCAAAACGACATGGCATCGATTTATCGTTGAAAACTCGTCATCCTAAAGGTTCTCAATGCAACGGCGTTTTTTAGATTTGATTTGTGACGCTGAATTCAAATATTTGGAGGGATACAGTTGAAATATTTAAACTTTCTTGCGTCACTGCTAGATGAACTATTTTGTTTTGACATGTTCTTTGCTTTGGGGTTGAGGTTATGTTGACTGGTTGAAATCATTCACCGTAAATGTTTCAATACATACATACATCAATCATCATAAATCAGAAATAACTTGTATTATATCCAGGTGCTTTTGTTGAAAGTTTTATTTTAAATGAAAGCTATGTCTTTTGTCTTTCGCTCCAGAGATAATCTCTACTAAATTGTATTGGTGGGCCTATTATAGCATGATTATTCTTCTCCTGTCTTCGTTTTCTTAATAAATAAATTAATAGCAATTGAGCAACATTATATCATATCCAAGAGGCAGCAGTATGTTGTTTGCAAGTTTATTTTTGGATTCAGTAACTTTTGAATTAAGTAGTAAGTACGCATAGATTACTACCGTAGAATGAAATGTTCCATGTTAGGTACCGAAACCTCGACAAGAGCGCTGCGTGAGGATTGGAAGAGTACTAAATGATGGTTTGGAGGGAAATTCGAAGTTACACAGCACATAAATGCAAATTTTGTTTTCTACAATTTAAGTAGGAAATGAAAGTCGATAGTTTTTATTCAACAACAGAGTTAGAACAGAAATATATAAAATATACATATAAATACAATTAAATATCGAGACTAATTTACAATGGGTTAAAGCAGAAATACAAAACATATAAATATGAATACAATTAAATATCGAGACTAATTACTGATAGGGTGGACTAGCGGCTATATCAATTAATTAAAACGTAATACTTGAAAACATTGTGTTTACTTGTATATGAGAAAATATAATAATTAATGACACCGCACATCAGAAGCATAGAACCTAACAGTGTTAGCAGAACGTGGTTGGATGAATATCTAGTGGCAAATGGAAGAAGCATATTTAAAATAGTAAGTAAATGAGAAAATAAAAATTTTAAAATGAGCTCGAGTATCAGAAGCATAGAACCTAACAATTACAATGGGTTAAAACAAAAATACAAAAAATAGTAGTTATCTATGTAAATACGTCAACTCAAAACGACCAGTCACAGACACGACGAGTTGTGAATTTTATTACCTGATTTCACCCAGAGTTCATATAGATTAGATGTCTATACAGTGGCTCTATACCACTGAAATATATGTTCTTTACATATAATTCAGTGCTCTATACAAGACAGTGGCGACAACAGTTGTCCGATTTTTGATTGGTTCCGCCATGTTTTGTACAAAGACAATACAGTTGTTCTGTGCTAAAAAGTCTTCTAGGTTATGGGTGTTTGACAGTTTTGTTGACACTGACTAGGATTACTGGTTTTTGAGGTCTTTGTTTCTCTGATAAGTATTTATTCACATTTTTCCCGTTTAGGTTGAGTTGAGTTTATATTAAATAGCTGTGTTAATCTATTATTATATTATATAATCAACTAGATCTATTTATTAGATTGGGCTACTTATTGATCAACTGACGTTATTTTAATTTTTGTATTTTTAGTTACAATAACCTATCACGCCTGGTTGCGCCTTTATTAACTGTACAAATTCTGGCAAAACGAGTTATCCAATGAGAAGTTTCCCCAGAGATCCAGTTAGGAGGAAGCATTGTCTTAAATAGGAAGTAAAAATTTAACTTCTATAAACATAATAATGTGTGAGGTTTGTTATTTTGGTGCTATTTTTAATAAGTCTAATTGTATTTTCTCCATGTGCACTGCCCAGCTAGAAACATGATTAAAAATATGTGAAGTAACCTCAATAATAAATTAGTATGACCACAATATAAATGCTTTTTTTTCAGAAACTGAATGAACCTGAGCCGTATGAAAGGTTCAGGTCCGTTTGGATGGCTACAATCCTATTTTTGAATTTCCACGTTCATTTTGCAATAGAAATGTGAAACCATATACCAGGGTATTTGGTACTAGGAAGTTGAGAATGAATATTGCTTCAACTAAAATTTCTTTTTCTGTAATTTTATATCTGCCAGTTCTGACCAAATGCTTATACTGATACATATAGCTAAGGCAAGTACTTAAATTAAATAGATGAGTAGATACGTGGTGGATATACATCCAGAAAAAGTGATGAATAGTATTACAATGGTATAATTAACTGTTTTTACGCTGATCTTGCTGAAGTCAATTTTGTCTACCACGTTTCCTCCCCATATTAATTACTCTGGATTAGATCGGTTTATCCAACAATACTTACTCATTTTAAATTTATTTGAAACCAGTGGTACAAAAAAATAAAATTTAGTTGAGGTAGCATTCATTTTCAACTTCCTACTACCATCTACCCTTGTTTTTTCCCACATTTCTATGACAAAGTGAACCTACAAAAAAAATAGAAAATTGTACTTTTAAAATATAGAAAAACTATCAGTCAGACAGACCTGAACTTTACATACAGTTCAGGTCCTCAGGGCATGTGGAGAAAATACATATAAATATAGCACCAAAAATACAACCTCACTCAGAAAATAGTTGTTTGTAGGAGTCCAGTTCCGTTCCCATCTTACTAAGCCATGGCTTCCACCTAACTGGATCTCCTGGTAAACTTTTCATCTGAAAACCCTTTTCAGTACAATTTATAAACGCACATCCAGGCATAATGATGGTCAGTGTAACTAAAAGTACAATAAAGGATTATTGTCAGTTGATAGAACAGTAAAATAAGTAGCCTAGTTTAATTAATAAATTAACTTGATGTGGTATAGAAACTCATCTTAATCTAAATAGGCAAAATGTAAATAAATACGCACCACTGAACAAAGAAATGAATAATACCGAATAATCCTTGACAAGCACACTAAATACAGATATTATTAATTAAAAGTTTGTCGTTCTCAAAAATAGCATAAATTAATGCAAAAATAGTCAAAGAGTGAAACACCGATCCCATAACTGACAAGACTATGTTATGTACAAAACAAATGAGCTACAATTGACAAAAATGGCTGTTGTCGCTTGGCCTACACCGGTGACAGGAGCGACTGAGAATTATTAATTTCTATGCTTCAAAGAGCAAATTTAAATACTCAGTCCATTTATATCTCTATGAGCTATACTCCTGTCAACATACGTCATCGTGATACCTTTGGTAATTAGTACAACTCTATACTCTATGGTTCAACTAACGTTGCATTTCAGGTTATCAAAGAGGTATCGCACTGACGTCATTGATAGGATGAAAAATTTGCTCTAAACTTATATTGTTCAATGTTCTTAGTAATCTATGGTTTAAGCACAGAATTAGCAAACTATAGTTTATATTTAAATAAGCAATTTGCAAAATGGTTACGTGAAACTTAAGAAATTGAACAATACAATATGTAAAGCAGGAAGAAACCTCCAAACACGAAAAAGTGTAAGGTGGTATATAAAGGAAATCTCACTTACCTTCTTTAAATCAAATACGAAAAATTACATAAAATATCCCCACATTAAATACACCCCACAGCCCAAAATTTTTATTTCAAACTCTTCTATGTTCAGACAGTAATTATGAATATATAGAAACTAGAAGTACAGGAAATGAACTAATACAAACATATGATTATGATAAGCACAAGTTATATACACAAATTTGCACACACCTAAAAGACTCAAACCAAGACAAATGTAAAGAGCTCTCAGCCAAGTGTCTATTTTACTAAACGAAACATAATGGAAAATAGGCGCAATAATCGCAATCAATAAAATAAAACAAGATCCTTCTGTATATTTCGATTTTCCTTCAAATGAAAAAATATAACCTCTTAGTGAAAAATACATATTTGAAAACATTATGAAATTGTGACATTCCTTGAAATGATGTAATAATGTTTTTGAGTTTAAATATAATGAAACGTGGCGTGAATATTATCCATCTCTAAACAAACTGAATATAACATATTTAAATGTGAAAACTCTAGATTTCATTACATTTGTGCAGAGGATGTGAATTTAAAGTGATTTTGTGTGATTATTGATTATTAGCGGTGTTGTTCTTACTGCATCCGCAAAGAACTATTTATTCCCATTGTTTTGCAATGCCTTTTTTATGACTGCGGGTCATGACACAGAGGAGTTTCTTGCATCCCTGAAATTCTTCTTTGCTTATTTTTAATCAGTCTTTTGTACTGCTACAATCCCTAACATGATGATGCTCGAGATCACCACCAACAGCACACCCCCTCATGGGATGATCATGCGAGGTCCATTGCGAAAACCGCTTCACAAAAACTTGGTTTTCTATTCGGTGCCAAGAGCTACTTTACAACCTAGCAGCTTCTCATAATCTAAAACATGTCCTGGACTGTTCACATGCTTGGAGTTCGCTCCCAAACATACACTGAAGGTCTTGGATTCTATCCAGAAGAGAGCTATTTGTCCGATTATGATGTCACACTTACAAATCCATTAACCTCCCTAGAACATCGTAGAAGGGTGGGCGTTCTCTCCCTTTCCTATAGATATTTCCATGGTTGGTGTTCATCAGAAATCTAGTCTGTTATTCCACCACGAGAGATTCCAGATAGGCGGACTAGACGAACTCAAGCTCTCAACCCCTTCAGTGTCAATTGAACTAGGATAGAATTGAATCATGGGAAGGAAAAATGAGGTTTCCATTTGATAAAATTGAGATTACCAATGCTTCTCACTCACTTTCTGAACCCATGTTTTTATGCAATGAGTGATCCATGTCCCAATAAAAATTACAAAGAGAACCTCACTTCCGGGGAAACTAGAATGTTCACAATAACGAAAATATTTCGGTTGGAATCTCAATATTTCTCTACAGATTTCCAGAATCGTTCTACGCGTTAATTCTTGAACATACACCCTGTAACGAATCAATTTTAAACCAGAGAAATATGGTTCCAATAGATCTGGTGAGATGTGATAGGATAATATTTACTCACGTTACAATTTAAAACTTCTTAGAATTGAATGTAAACAAACTCCAGATTCATATTCCGGATGAACGTATTTGAATGCGTAAAATAAGCTCATCCAAAAGTAGCGTAACATGTTATATTGCGCAACATGAAGAACATGTTATCGGATTATGTTTATAATTTATAAACAATCAAATCAGCATTAGCACAACGTATATTAATGACAGGTTACACAATTTCCCCATTTTTTAAAACACAGTACGGACAAATATCTTATAAGTACAATATGTCCATTAGGAAAACTTTTTTATTATTATTGTTAGGAAAAAAGTTATTCTTCATAAAAAGTTCTGCATGTTCTAAAATCTAAAATACAATCATCAGATATTAATTTTTTTCAGTCGTATACGCGGTTTATCAATAAATATGAATTTTACTCAAGAGTAAAGTACGTTTATATTTCACAATATCGAAGATTGTTATGAAGAAAGGTTGTTCAGAACTAAAAACTGCGTTCAAATATGCAATTACATCCATTTACATTGTTTTTTTTTGTCTACGATATCAATGCAAATTTAACTGTAGTTATATGTAATCTAGGATGCACTGACATACAAAAGTATGTATTGAACGAGAGGGTGGATATGTCGAGGCATTAGTAGAATGAGTGAAAAATAAATTTCTACTTACTTCTTGTATTAGTTATCATGTGTTTCATAGTCACAAGAGTTAAATGTTTATTCAAAATAAAAAGATTAGTAAAAAATAACAAAACCAAATTTTTCAATGTGAATGAATGTAATTTCATATTTGATAGAAGGCAGTTTTTAGTTCTGATCAACTTTTCTTTACAACAATTTTCGATATTTCAAATATAAAGGTAAGTACTTCACTGTTGAGTAAAATTTATATTTGACAAACCGCGTATACGACTGAAAAAATTCAATATCTGATGATTGTATTTTAGATTTTAGAACATGCACAACTTTTTATGAAGAATAACTTTTTTCTTAAAAATAATAATAAAGAAGTTTTCCATATATGGTTCCAACTTAGTGAGACATACCGTATATCTTATATAGGGTGAGTCGGTTTTTTGTAGACAAACTCCAACAGGAGATAGAACAGATGTTTATAAGAAGAAAAGTTCCCATAAACATATGTCGTAGAAGGCTTTGTTTCCGAGATATAATATAATTTTTTTTCTCAAATTTTCATCATAACTTATAAGAGAATGCTTAGATTTTTTGTATGTTTGTGTGATAATGCCTGTTAATTAAGGGGCATAAAACAAGCGTTAAGAATGTTGAAAAACTCGCACAATGGCGGAGTGCAGGGGGTGCACAACATTCTTAACACTTGTTTTATGCCCCTTAATCAACAGACATTATCCCACAAACATGAAAAAAATCTAAGAATTCTTTTATAAGTTATAATGAAAATTTGAGAAAAAAGAATTATATTCAACACCCTCGTATCTCGGAAACGAAGCCTTCTACGACATATGCTTTAGGAACTTTTCTTCTTAAAAACATCTGTTCTATCTCCTGTTGGAGTTTGTCTACAAAAGCTGACTCACCCTGTATATTTGGAAGGAATGGGAATGAACAACGGAAAAAGCAAAAAATTAAATTAAGATTTATCTTCCGCTAAGTGTAATCCCTTGGTTGCATTATTAATCCATAAGCTAAGCTGATGTCTTTAATACTTTAATAGTATTTATTATTAGTGGATAAGGGTGATTATTTTACTTATTGGTGTTTTTTGTATCCACTATCCACAGTTCTGAACCTTTTTAGGTTATTAACATGCTTTTACTAGTCATACAGCTGACTTTTTCTGAACGGAATTAAAAATATGATAAGAACACATACATATTCAAGAGGGGAAGAATGTGATAATCATAAGACTTACCAAGAATCATATAAACCAATATAAGCTTCAAAAATTCAATAAAGTCCATAATGCTGCAAGGAAAATTATTGTGAATCAACAAGTGGGAGGAAATATTGGTCACTTTTATATGCCCTGTTTAAATATAACATTTACTGATCTTGAGTTATTTGAATATCCAAAAGAGAATTTTCTATAAGCAAACCATATTGTGAACTTAAAATTGCTACTATAAAAAGAAACAATCACTTTTATCCAGTAAAAATACGCATAAAGTACTCAAAGGCTCGAAGAGACGTTTAAACTAGTGTAATTATGACAAGTTGATGACTTCTATGGACAATTGTTACGACAAATCTTTGATCAACAAGTTCATTTCTAACAAAAAACCAGGAAATAAAATGCTTTCAACTAACCAACTTTGAGCCATTATCTTCAAATAGTTCTGCTTTTTCGTTTATACATTTCCATAACTTAATTTCTAAACAAAAAGGAAATTGGAACGTAGCCAACCAACCAAATTAGAGCAATTACTTTCAAATACTTCAATAAAATTCAAAAGTTTCACTTATCATCATTATTATCACCAAATAGTATTTAAACAGGCACATTTTGACTTATGTAGTGTAGTCTGATGATGGCTACTTGGTAGTCGAAAGGTCCTCAGTACTTTAACATTATTTTTAGTGGATAAGGGTGATTATTTCTCATGTATAGTGTATCCACAGTGTGAACTCTTTTATTGTTTATTAGATAGAATAAGCTAAAAAAGAGTTTAGGCAATACCTTTAATAAAGTATCCGACATCGACAAATCCGAGAATATAGATTTACGAAATCGATTGTTTGCTATAATGATCTTTGACTTGAAGAGAAACAGACTCTGTAAAGGTATTCAATCATAGTGATTACAGATTTTGAAACATTCAAATAGCCAATTGATGTAACTTCTATCTCTATCTACATTATCGTGCAATAAAATTAAATCTAAAGAACAGGAGTTAGGTACAAATTAAAAATTAATTGAACTGTAAGACTTCCCAAGAATAATGTAAGTAATATTTTACGCTTTAGGGAATAAAACTATAAAAAATGAATTAAATTATGCATTACGCTGATCATTCATCAGCATGATCAAACATTTCAATCATTTGATGAACAGTCTGTATATTAGAAATAAAATAATTGGAAGCTTAGATAGATGGATAATAGTATAAAATTACATATTTAACAAAAATTATATCAGAATAATTTGTCTACTCTCTGTTCTCCAATTTGGCCTTCAAATATAGAAATAACTGATTTTGTATTATTCTGGCAAACATGAATTTAGTTTCTAATATGAAAATTGAGAAATTACCACTATGAAAAGAGATTTTTGTATTTTACTATTTTACACAAAATTCGTTGACTTACCTTGACGTTGGAGTTCTGGCTCTAAATCACTCTAAAACACTAATCATCACTTTTCTGAAAATCAATGTACGAGGTTAGAGCTCTTTACAATTTGTCTGTGGTCTGAGAGTTTACGCCGCAACTTATAACTACTTATTACTAATATATTTAACAATATATAATATGAAAATACGATCATGGCTTCATTGTTGCAATTCCTTGTCTCCATGTTCTGCAGCTTGGCCAGATTGTCCATAGAACCTGTTGAAAATAAAGTTATTAATTTATGAATCACAATGAATTGTTATATTTCAGAAACCAATAAATCCTAGCAAAATTGGCTATTTGATTATTTTCAGGAAATTGAGGAGCAAAATGAAACGCGAAAGTCATATCATTGGGTATTTATCTAATGGATGGCCGATATCCAGGGTTTCGGATCGCTACGGTATGTTGTCCGAGCGTCTGAGGTTGGTAGAATCGAATTCCTCATCCATGAAAGTATATTCTGACGCAGTTATATCGCAATCGATGATATCGACCAAATTCACTATATTTCCATACTTTACCCCTTATGAAATTTGGTAAAATTCAAAATTTGTCAAGGGTTTATGTAACTAATGGAACTTGGTCTATGGGATCTCTGGAGGTTATCGATAATAATTTTGGGTGCATTAATCATGTTGAGTGATTTTGGGAGGTGAAAACTAATGGTAGAATCGAATTTCTCATCCATAAGAGTGTATTCTGAAGCAGTTATATCGGAAACTTTACTTAATGTTATAACTTATAACTAATCTATCATATGCTGGTAACTTGTGTGATTGAGAAGTGTTGTGTATTGTGGTATCTAGGTGTTTGGATTTGTAATAAATAGCGAAGGAATGGTAATTATTTGTACGTGAAATGGTCAGGTATAAGAAGTTTAAGGAGTTGTTCTTTTCTATATCTGAGGTGAATTCTATATTTGAATGTAAGTTGTTTATATGGGTAAGATTTTATTTGCCAGATACTCCTGTGAAACAAGCTTTTACGTCGTCTACATAACGATACCAATAAATTTCCAAACAAGTGTTATCATTTTGAATGTAGTATTTGATTTTTCCAAGTAATTCATAAATATTTCTGCTAAAACCATAGATATAGATGTACCTAATTATTCTATCAGATTACATTACTATTTCTGTGGTATGAACTAAATACCTCTAATTCTATCATTACATTTTCAGATAGGAAATGATTCTACGATTTAATGGATTTAACCTGAACATCTTAGATACTTGTTAATTGTTTTTCTGTGAGGTTAAATTGATTTTAATGAAAAATTTACTTTAAGTATGGGGACGAACTAAAAACTTTCCTATGGTGAATCCTACCTGTCCTAAAAGGCGATTGAAAGGATAACCATAGATGATAGATGTTTTCCTCAACGCCCGGTGAAAAACCACTACCTCGACAAAGTTGCTTTGAGTGGGCAACACCCCATATTTCAGTGTTTGGACGATGCTACCAGTCTCACCCTCATACCCATTTTCTGTATCCCTACCCGAACCGACATTTTATCAGTTCCAGGTTTATCATGAAAATACTTATAATGAAGCCTCTTAGAGTAAAATACTCCGGAAGAAAAATACCTCCCTAGATAGACCTCTGTATCATCCGAGGTTTTAGGACAAACATAGATGTTCGTTACCATCTGCAGACAGACAAACCAGACATACTGGCCTTAACTGAGAAATTCCAGGTAGGGGGTCTTAGACGAACACATGCTAGTATTCCCTTCATTCTCAAGCTCAAGACCTACCGAACTTCTTCCTACCAGACCTTATTTTCCTATCGAACGGCGAAGTTGTGGAACTCTTTGCCTAGTGAGGTTTTTCCTCATGCCTATAATCTCCAAACCTTCAAGAAAAATTCGAAAGCCTATCTCCTCTCCCAACATTCCAACGCTGACTCACACGATGTTCTTCGAACATTATAGGTTTACCCCTCGTGTAGTCAAAGAACGGAAAAAAATGTTTAAACCACGACTGTAGAACATCTGTTTTCACATATTGGTAGATTGTATTCATTCTCAAATTATGTTTATGTTGAACTTACACAAATACAAATTTTTCCAAGGGTACTAAATTCATCACGCTTTTCGACTTATGTCGGGTACTTTGTGCCTTGTGCCGGTGGGAAGGCGAAGAGATGTTGAAGGGTCCTGACCTGTATGAATGGTGTCTCAGCCGGAAAGCTGTTGTCCAGGCTCGCGCAGACGAATGATTGAGACGACGCGTGTCACTCCGGGCCCGTCAAAGCGAATGAAGGGCCGAGGCTAAGCCGAATCCCTTGTAATGACTTCCCTTGGATGCATGTTAGGGCATATCCAAGGGAAGAACCTCTTCAGAACCAAGAAGCAGCTCTCGATCTACCAAGTTGGACTTAACCCGTAAGCAGCATGCCAGCGCAACGACTCCCGGGCAGAGATATGTGGTGGCGAGGGGCACGGGTTCTTGGCTTACCCGCCCGAGTCGCGTGATCAGGTAACACATCGCCTAATTCTCATGGTATGGTGCGCGCCAAAGGGATGCAATGCTGAGGGGATGAACAGTCATTAGCGATTGACGTTGGGACACCGGTCGACACCCCATTGTATTAACCTTATCTCTGCATGGGTGGACCATTATTTTCCTTGCCACTCATGGAACCAAAAATAGAAACCAATAATAAAGGAAAGAATCGCAAAACCCCACTGCCTCCAGCCAAAGCATAGAAACGCCAGGGAGCCAGGGTAACCACCAGGGGCCCCTCTCAGGCGCCGCCCGCCGGAACGCAAAAACGACACAGGTTTGAAGAGAGCACTCCAAGTACAAAACCGCAACCGAAGGGAAGGCGTGACGGGGCCGCTGTAAAAGCATGTCCTTCAAGGAAGCGGTGGTTGGGATAAAAATGGCAATTTCTATGGCCACTGAAGATCTCGAAGCATCAATATCTGAAGAGCAGGCGCGGCTAATAAGCAACCTCCTGCTTCAAGAGGTTGACAAACTGCAAAAACAGGATACCTCCCCAAGTTTGCCAAATGTCGATACCAAGGGGGAGCTCTGCTTATCACCTGCCTGGATGATCGCACCAAGGATTGGCTAGCGGGTGTGGGGGCTGGGTCCAAGCCCTGAAGGGGGGGGATCTTATTCTAGTGGAGGCGAGTCAACTCCCAAAGCCACGACGTGCAATCGCCTTCAATCCGGAGATTATAATCCTGGAGACGACACTGCACAGACTAAGTATCCAAAACAACCTGGACGGTCACTAGCATCGGAGAGGAGCAACCAAATGGGAGGTTTCTCGTCTTGCTGATGAACGAACGATCATGAGCGAGGAAATACGATCTCTTGCGGACTATCTCAGGAGCTCGAAATCCCAAGCTTTATTGGGGAGTGATGCCAATGTACACCACACAGTGTGGGGGAACAGAGACAATAACAAACGAGGTGAAGCCTTGTTGAAATTCCTGATGGCTCACAACCTACAGGTATACAACCAGGGCAACAAACCGACCTGTGTGACAAGTGTGAGAAGTGAGGTCATCGATATTACGGTATGTACAAGGCGCATAAATGGCTTAGTGCATAAGGCGAAGGAACCAAGTTTATCTAACCACAGGTATATACGATACACGGATACGAATCAACAGAGGCACTTCCTACAGAGTACAGAAACACAAGGACTACTAGGCGGAACTCCTATCGCGAGGAACTACAGCTTTTACGTTAGCCATAATAACAGCAGCCTTCGAAACTTCATGCCCAGTGAAAGCGAAAAGACAGGGAAGCTCTGCCTCCGGGTGGAGCAAAGAACTGTCCACAATGAAGGGGACGGTGAGAAGACTGTTCAACAAAGCTAAGCGAATCAGAACGTACTGGGATGAATATCGCTTGGCACTGACTACGTATAACAACGCAATCAAGAACGCGCGAAGGACTTCGAGGAGGAAGTATTGCCAGGGTATAGAAGATTTATCCCGCTACGCTAGACACCACAAGGTACTAGCAACCGGACCACGACAGAAAGTGGACTGCTGTAAAAAACCACAAGAAGGATATACCAAAACAGAAGAAGAAATGATGGAGCTGCTGCTCCAGACTCATTTCCCTGGATCACGTTCTGTAAACAATAGTAGTATGACAGAACCGGGAGACCTCGTAGCTCAGAAAAGAGTCCCGAAGGAAAACTGGGCTCTGGCTGCGAGTATCGTCAACAAATCAAAAATTAAATGGGCAATAAATTCATTTTAACCATACAGGTCGCCAGGAATCACTGGGATACTGCCAGCGTTACTCCAACAGGCAATCGATATACTTGCCCCCATCCCGTGTTAGATGCTGTGAGCCATTTTGGCACTGAACTACATACGCTCCGCCAAAATCGTTCCGTCTGGTCAGTCTAAATCGTATCTCCTGGAACCTGTAGAGAAACTTATCGACAGTCATGTCAGGGATTAAGCTCTAATGACCAACCCCCACATCATAACCAGTATGCCTACCAAATCGGGAAATCCTGCAAAATGGCGGTTGACGAACAAATACAGAGAGCAGAAAAATCGCTGGAAAGCAAACAAATTGCGCTAGCGATCGCTGGAATGCAAAGAAATTGCACTAGCTGGCTTTCTGGCCTTAGAGGGAGCTTTTAGTAACACCTCTTTCCAATCAATTGCTCGTGCAACGCGAGAGCTAGGGATGGAGGATTTGCTTTACAGATGGATCTACAACATCCTCCGTTGCAGGACAGTCACAGGAACCCTCAATGGGGTTAAGGTGGTGGTACGGGTCGCTGGAGGATGTCCGCAGAGGGATGTACTGTCTCTGCTGTGGAGTCTGGTGGTGGACGAACTTCTAATACTCCTTGAGAGTGAAGGATTCAGCATAATCGGATATGCGTATGACATATTGTAGTACAAGGGAAGTAGTAGGCGTCTATAGAAGATTTCCCCTCCGCAAAAAAAATCTGCGGCTGTAAATAAGAAATATGATGTTGCCTAATGTTTTCAGAGCAGTATATGAAATTGCTCAAATTGTGGTACTACATAATTTTATGAATCCATTTATTGAATACTCTATAATACTATGTTAACTTTTAGATGTTGAAGAATTAAAAACTTAAATTTACAAAAACATTAATTTAGAATTAATGTAGATAATCTGTTCCACTACAATGTGGCATTAATTATGAATTAAATGATACAACTGATCAGCTGATAACTCCTAGGTTTGAGAATGCCACGGTGTAGTGAAACAACTTGTCAGCATTAATTCTAGTGAATGTTTTGAATTTTTTGAAAAATTTTGAGCGAAAGTAGATGTTCTTTAATTATTATTGGAAATATCCCTAGTGAACCTGATGATATAATCTATCATCAGGTCCCTCAGACACAGAAGATACGAGGAACCACTACAGCAATGGAGACACTACTGGGATTGCCTTCCCTCCACGTGGTGGTTCAGGGAAAGGCAAGGCTTGATGCCTTCAGAAAACAAAACACTGGATAATGTTCACATTGGGCCACGACACATGAGCATTGTGAGAATCATGACCAAGGACGTGTTAGGCATGAGAACGATACTATTTCAACAACACATTCATGGTATCAAGACCAGCTAGAACTGAATGGGATAACACAAACATGTGCACCATTTTACAAGGAAAGATCTGGTGCACAGACGGGTCTAAGACTGAAAAAGATGCAGGTACAGGAGCATACTCAAAAGAATCCAAGGCCGGCTTCAGCTATTCATTGGGCAAACCCACTTCCGTTTTTCAAGCAGAGGTATATGCAATCCTTCAATGCGCGAAGGAAAACAATCGCGGAATCATCGAAGATGAGCAGATCCATATATTGACAGACAGTCAGGCTGCACTTAAGGCAATGAGAAGTGACATCCCGACTGGTATGGGCATGCAAAGAGGAACTGGAAGAACGGAAGCGCGTTAAGCTGATCTGGGACTACCAAAACATACAACACGAAAATCTGTAGAAGACTAGATCCCGGAAAACCACTAACAATACTGGGAAAAAATCCCAAGAAACAAACAGGGAAAAATACATCAAAGGACCGTATCACAATAGAACGACAGACATGTTAACATTGAACAGGGAAAAGTAAAAGTCTTGACAGGGCTCATGACGACTGGTTATGCGCCAATAAAAGGGCACCTCACAAGATGGGACTGTACTATGGCGACCTGACATGCAGACTATGCGGTAAGGATCCAGAAACATCCATATACTATGTAAATGCGAGACATTGGACCGCAATTTTTGGATAGCCTACCGATGAACCAGAATTATACAGCTCTCACCCAGTAAAGGCACAAAAGTACTGGAGTGGGTACTGTGATCAAACAATACAGGTAAGATACAAGATGGGCCAGCAGGCCTAGGTGGCACCGGAGGCAACAGCCAGACGAATCTACACAGGGAGTGAAGTTTTTAGTGAGTATGCCTGAAAAGGTGACTCTCACAATAGACCATGAGATTCAAGGCTCATAACCTCCCCGTAAAGGGTTTTCTTCACCTCCGCAAAAAAAAATCTCTAGTGGACACACTCATAGAGATTGGCTTAGGTAGATTATGATTTTAGTAGGTTCTAGAGAAATTTGAGAAGGATTTGGTCGATTCAAGATTTTCGGATTTCGTTGTATCTGTTTGGTTTGTGGTACATTTTGGGAACGGAATTGGTCACTCTTATAACTACTGAAATTGACCTCTCTATTGAGGATAATCATCGTGATCAGAACGGAAATCTGAAGCTGGATGAGCACTTGCTATAGTTACAACAAGATGGAGTTAGAGATCCTTACTCTATAATTGTTCGTAGTTGGTTAAAAGAAAGACCGACAGAATTACATCCACGGATACCTAATTCGACAATTCCGGATTTCTTCGTTTTGAGGCATCACAAACCTGTTGTTTACAAAACTCATCCTGTCAACTTACGACAACGTATAATTGCTGATTGTAGAAGATTGTTAGTGAAACGTTCAAAAATGTGAGGCAACAATGCTGCAAATCGGCTATACTCCTACTTAGAGAATGATGACGCTCACTTGGAGCACCTGTTTTTGTGTACGTATTATTTTTTCGGTGAAATAGAATTTTTTAGTTTAAAATTAACGTAAGAGTTCAAATTTTACATATTGCGTATAGCCTTTCCTTCACCGATCTTTTTACAGTGAATCGCATCATGCATCACATATTGGAATCAAACTTAAGAAATATCGTGATAATTGTAAAAAATATCACGTTGCTGTAGGTAATCCTGGTGAAATTTCCTTTATAATGAGAGATCGCAAGGGGAGTATAGTGGAGTAAATCTGGCGAGAAAAAAGACAAGGTTGACGAAAATATTACGATGCTTAGCGACCCGGTTGAAAGTATTTGTTAGGGTACCAATAACAACCCCCTGAAATTTCTATTTCCCAAAGTGGGTGCAACCCCTCTTTTTTGGCCAAAAAGGAGTTTTTTGACATTTTTAAGGGTAGTTTTGCAAAAAAAATTTATATCTCTGGTTGTATTGAAAATTAGGAAACCAAAGTAGAGCCCTTTTATTGTCAATGTCCAAGGAACTCCAGTCCAAATTTCAAGTTGATCCGACCTCCCCCCTCCCCGTAATAGATATATATATATATATATATATATATATATATATATATATATATATATATATATATATATATATATATATATATATACTCATATATGCAAGGAATCTTGCGTAATGGCTTACTCGGTCATTTTTCAACCGATTTGGCTGAAATTTGGACTGAAGATAGGTGTTATGGTCTCAAAACTACCCTCTGAATTTCTAGTAAAAATATTGAATAGTTTTCCAGAAATTCAACTTTAAGTCAATTTTTTAGTTATTTCTTAAATTAAGATATCTCATGTCATTTACATCCTATCTGGATCTGCTTTGCGGGAAAATGTAGGTATTTGCATATAGTTTTATGTCATGGAACTTATTTTTTATTTATATTTTTTTTCGGCCTATATTGGCCATTTTATTTTTGGTATTAATATCCCCAAAACTTGTGTCAAATTAATTAATTTGAAGTTTCTAAAAGAGTGAAATTTCGCAATTTTATAAGAATATTGTGAGGCTCAGAAGTTGATAGCGCTTTAGGCTCCGGGATTTCGAAGTTAGAAGGTTCAAATTGTATAAAAACACAATTGCATGAACGCTAGACGTCCTATGTGATTAGCTACGAACGTAATCATTTTGACATTTCCCTCGAGAAGCTCGCTACGCGTCAGTTAGAGTTTATACATTTTACCTCGGTCTTGTTATGTTGGGACCGTTTCGTGCACCGTGCGGGCGGCGCCAGTTGTGATAAAGTATTTACGGTTGTGAGCCGCTAGCTTTCACCCGCTTCGGGTATATTTTAGTAGCTAGAAAATTCCCTTCGTAGCTGAGACCTGAGAGTACTTGTTACTGTTTTAAGTGAAGTTTTCTATTTAAGGGACATTTATCGAAAAAAGAAGGGCACGGTCCGATACTAAATCTAACTACATGGAGCGAAAACGGCACGCGAAAAGTCGCTGTAAAGCCGTATTAGGTACAACCAGTTTGCACTTCTCTACCTCGCCAGCTACGCGTTCCTCACGTGAACGTTATTCGATTTATCTCAAATTAACCAAAACGGCCAATATAGGCCGGAAAAAAAATAGTTGAAAAATGAGTTCCATGACATAAAACTATATGCGAATACCTACATTTTTCCGCAAGGCAGATCCAGATCGGATGTAAATGACATGAGATATTTTAATTTGAAAAATAACAAAAAAATTCACTTAAAGTTGAATTTCTGGAAAACTATTCAATATTTTCACTAGAAATTCAGAGGGTAGTTTTGAGACCATAACACGTATCTTCAGTCTAAATTTCAGTCAAATCGGTTGGAAAATGACAGAGTTAGCCGTTACGCAAGATTCCTTGCATATATGAGTATATATATTTGTATTACGGGGAGGGGGGAGGTCGGATCTACTTCAAAATTTGGACTGGAAATTTCTTGGACATTGACAATAAAAGGGTTCTACTTTGGTCTCTTAATTTTCAATACAACCGGAGATATTAATTTTTTTTTGCTAAGCTACCCTTAAAAATGTCAAAAAACCCCTTTTTGGTAAAAAAAGGGGTTGCACCCACTTTGGGAAATACAAATTTCAGGGGGTTGTTATTGGTATCACAACAAACATTTTCCACCGGGTCGGTGAGCATCGTAAGATTTTCGCTAACCATTTGCCAGATTTACTCCACTAGTAATCCAATTTAAAACTTTCAAGGGATGGTTGATTGGGATGAGGGGATTAATTATATAAATGTAAGTCATGTGTCAAAAAGATGCCCTTCCCCCACCCAACATACTAATTCTAGGCAATTTTATATTGTCCTTGAACGAAATAACTTTTTAAAGATTTATTTTCGCAAAGTTCCATTTTCTCCATAGTTTCTGAAATATCACTAGTATATCTATTTGAAAAACATGTACTTACTGTGAATTGTCAATTTCTTCGAATATTTGG
This sequence comes from Endomychus coccineus, assembly GCA_958510875.1. NCBI lineage: Eukaryota > Metazoa > Arthropoda > Insecta > Coleoptera > Endomychidae > Endomychus > Endomychus coccineus. Next base: position 6,480,258 of record OY294069.1, on the reverse strand, counting down.
CGATGATGTTGTAACGAATGTTGCAATAATCCCTTTCGGTCATTGTTCCACACATCATCACATCTGGATTGGCTCGTAAGATACAGAATCAACATGAAAAATAAATAAAAGTGTCAAGTTAAAATGCTCGCTTCCGAAATTGCATCGTAAAAAATACTAACAATGTCAGCAGAATATTCAACATAGGAATGACAGGTTCAAAGGAATGTACAAGGTGGGCAAATTTCGATGTTTGAATGGGGTAAGTAGGTAAATATAGGAGATACAAAACAATGGAAGACACATTCTCGATTACCTTTTTTGAGACAAACTCACTGGCGGAAACAAAAATTTGCTATCGTCTTTTGGTTTTGGGTTGACACATGTGGAATATCGTGGTTGTTTGTAAAGTTAGGAGAAAATAACTTTAGCGTTTTTGAGACACAAGGTGCAATTTCGAGTTATGGCTTTAAGTTATATTTTTTTCAAATGGGAATCATGGTTGGCTATTCTTGGGGAATGGGTCACACTAGCTCATTTGCTTATTATTGTAGTCTTTACGTACGTTTCGGTCTCACGACCATCATCAGAAGATGTATTATGTCTAAAACGGGATTTGTTAAAACTAATTGTATCAGCACAAAGCGTCCTTATCGCACCAATTTCAATTAACAATGCCCACGTCGCCAAAACGAACAGAAACACGAATAATCGAAATTGTAACACATTTTGTTTAAAGTATATGAAATGTATCAAGAATCCACTAGTTAGCAATATTCTTATAATATACGAACACACGTCAACAAAGTCTTTATACGACTGAAACCAAAATATAACGCTCAAGTATCTACTTTCGAACCAGATGTTGAAGATTTATGAGGTAAAAGAAAAAGGTTGTCAGACCTTATTAGAAATATTACTATTTGAGCATTCTACCTAAAATGTACTTTCAACATTATGAAGACGCACGTAGGAATTTGAAAGGTTTTAATTAGATTAGTATAAACCTGACTTAATGACTTGAATATCTGTCCTATGATTTACAGATTTGGCGTCACGTTTTATGTGAATACAGAATAGATCTGTCATAATAATTGGTTTCCTTAGTTAAAATATTATTAATTTTGTAATCGAATTGATGGTTATAAGCAGTATTTAGCAAGGGCTGTGGAATTTTCAAAGTTTCTGTTTCTTGTACTATACTTATGGCCATATATTCTTTTCTGTAAATATTGATTAGAGATTCCTGTTTAAATCCCATCGCAATCTAAACAATTTAATTTGTATACTTTGTGGGTTTGTTTATCTTTAGGTATTAAAGGTTTAAGATTTGAGAAATATTTTCCAACACAGTTTAGTTTAAACGAATTTTTTTCTCTTTCTTACTATGAATCATATGTCGGGTCGCTTTTGATGTGTCTTTAATAGCGAAAATATTATTTTACTATATTAATTTATGAAGAGCTGTAATTTATATTATCGAACATAACGGACATCAGTTTGAACATATACTTTAATTTGTATTTCCATTTTTTTAGTTAGTAATGTATTATTATAAAATTAGATATAAATATCATCTGATTTTTAGGGTCTTGGCTCGTTGAAGGATCTACATTTAATAAGATTTTCTTTTCACTTCTTCTTGAAAATAACTTTATTAGGTTGACTTCTTTCTGGGTAACGATTGAAATATATTTCAGATCCAATATCACGATTGTTATCACTTTGAATAAAGCTTTCTAACATATCATATTTCTCGTAATTTTCAAAATCTTCCCTTTTATATGATTAAACAAGTTAATTGTTATTATGACGGAAACAAAATAGTTGATATGCAATTTACTAAGTTTCCGCCAGTGAATTTGTCTTAAAAATAGAGATCGAGAACATGACTTCCATTTTTTTGTATCTCTTATAGTAACCGAGTTACCCTTCACAAACATCGAAATTTGCGCACCCTGTACAAATTTCATAATTAGGGGAGACCGGGGATAGTTTTTGATAATATTTTTTTTGTAATCGATATTTGAAGTTTAAAAGAGGTAAAGCATTGGGTAATCTCTTGTGAATGTAACAGAATAGTATCACACAAAAACAGGACAGAATGAATCTACTGAAAAATAGTTGCTTTCCCTCCATTGACAACTTCTAGTCATTTAATGACTATTAAATACCAAAATATATTTTATTTTTGCACTATTAATACAGCCTTATCAGAACTCCCAACATAAATTCACAGAAATGTTACCATTTAATTTGGATACGACTTGAACAGTTGCAATATTATTATCATCCTACATCTATAGTCTTTGTGTTATTTGATATAATAAGGCAAGAATGTACAATTTTGTTTGTAACAGAGTTTATTGAATCAAATGATTAGTTGTATTCAGAAACATTGATGACCTGATCAACCTGACAACACTGTACCACATTCAACTATGACGATATTACTTTGTTACAGCGTGCAGCCCTCACATCAGTAGGTAATTTGTTCGTATATAATTTAAACCTTTTACGTCTTTACGGTGCCCCAAATCCGGCATTCGTTTAAGCCCCTGTTGTACATGAAAAACGGGCAAATATGGGGGTAGATGTAATGAACGAATCTTATTATCAATTCAAAGACAATTTACACGAAAGTGTTAAAACACTATCCGCAATAACAGAATAGCAATAATTTAGATTATTATTGTTTTACGATTTCTGACATATACCTCAAAGTGACTTCGGAAGTAACGAATCAGGAAAATGGCGAAGAAAATGGTTATCTTCTTTTTCTTGAAATATAACAAGACCCCTAAGTCTTTACGTTGCCATCAAATCCGGCATTCGTAAAGACCCCTATTCTACCTAAAAAACGGGCAGAGATGGGGTAGATGTAATGAACGATACCTGATGGTGTTATTCCGAATTCTAAGATAATTTACCAATAATAAAGTTTCAACTCACATCTAACTTATTGACCTATTTTCATAGTTCATTTGTCTAGACTTTAGAAATAACAAATCAGGAAATTAGCGAAGAGAATGGTCATTTTCTTTTTTATTTCGTGAAAATGAACAGACTCCTGAGACTCACGATGCGAAGAAAACGGTTATTTTCTTTTTTTTTTCTTAAAAATAACCGCTTTTACTTCTCTATAGATCCAGAAATCCGGCATTCGTTTAAACCCCTATTCTGCCCCAAAACAGGGTAGATGTGGGGGTAGATGTAATGAACGATTCCTGAGGGTGTTATTATCAATTCAAAGACAATTTACACGAAAGTTTGAACACATTTTCCGCAAGAACTTAGGTTATTTAAGACTATACATAGCAATAATATTTGAACTTAGATCTAATTTATTGGCCTGTTTTACTATTTCTGACATATAGGTACCTCAAAGTGACTTCGGAAATAACGAATCAGGAAACTGACGAAGAAAATGGTTATCTTCTTTTTCTTGAAATATAACAAGACCCCTAAGTCTTTACGTTGCCATCAAATCCGGCATTCGTAAAGACCCCTCTTCTACCTAAAAACGGGCGGAGATGGGGTAGATGTAATGAACGATACCTGATGGTGTTATTCCGGATTCTAAGATAATTTACCAATAATAAAGTTTCAACTCACATCTAACTTATTGACCTATTTTCATAGTTCATTTGTCTAGACTTTAGAAATAACAAATCAGGAAATTAGCGAAGAGAATGGTCATTTTCTTTTTTTTTTCGTGAAAATGAACAGACTCCTGAGACTCACGATGCGAAGAAAACGGTTATTTTCTTTTTTTTTTCTTAAAAATAACCGCTTTTACTTCTCTATAGATCCAGAAATCCGGCATTCGTTTAAACCCCTATTCTGCCCCAAAACAGGGTAGATGTGGGGGTAGATGTAATAAACGATTCCTGAGGGTGTTATTATCAATTCAAAGACAATTTACACAAAGTTTGAACACATTTTCCGCAAGAACATAGGTTATTTAAGACTATACATAGCAATAATATTTGAACTTAGATCTAATTTATTGGCCTGTTTTACTATTTCTGACATATAGGTTCCTCAAAGTGACTTGGGAAATAACGAATCAGGAAAATGGCGAAGAAAATGGTTATCTTCTTTCTCTTGAAATATAACAAGACCCCTAAGTCTTTACGTTGCCATCAAATCCAGCATTCGTAAAGACCCCTCTTCTACCTAAAAAACGGGCAGAGATGGGGTAGATGTAATGAACGATACCTGATGGTGTTATTCCGAATTCTAAGATAATTTACCAATAATAAAGTTTCAACTCACATCTAACTTATTGACCTATTTTCATAGTTCATTTGTCTAGACTTTAGAAATAACAAATCAGGAAATTAGCGAAGAGAATGGTCATTTTCTTTTTTTTTCGTGCAAATGAACAGACTCCTGAGACTCACGATGCGAAGAAAACGGTTATTTTCTTTTTTTTTTCTTAAAAATAACCGCTTTTACTTCTCTATAGATCCAGAAATCCGGCATTCGTTTAAACCCCTATTCTGCCCCAAAACAGGGTAGATGTGGTGGTAGATGTAATAAACGATTCCTGAGGGTGTTATTATCAATTCAAAGACAATTTACACGAAAGTTTGAACACATTTTCCGCAAGAACATAGGTTATTTAAGACTATACATAGCAATAATATTTGAACTTAGATCTAATTTATTGGCCTGTTTTACTATTTCTGACATATAGGTTCCTCAAAGTGACTTCGGAAATAACGTATCAGGAAAATAGCGAAGAAAATGGTTATCTTCTTTTTCTTGAAATATAACAAGACCCCTAAGTCTTTACGTTGCCATCAAATCCGGCATTCGTGAAGACCCCTCTTCTACCTAAAAAACGGGCAGAGATGGGGTAGATGTAATGAACGATACCTGATGGTGTTATTCCGAATTCTAAGATAATTTACCAATAATAAAGTTTCAACTCACATCTAACTTATTGACCTATTTTCATAGTTCATTTGTCTAGACTTTAGAAATAACAAATCAGGAAATTAGCGAAGAGAATGGTCATTTTCTTTTTTTTTCGTGCAAATGAACAGACTCCTGAGACTCACGATGCGAAGAAAACGGTTATTTTCTCTTTTTTTTTCTTAAAAATAACCGCTTTTACTTCTCTATAGATCCAGAAATCCGGCATTCGTTTAAACCCCTATTCTGCCCCAAAACAGGGTAGATGTGGGGGTAGATGTAATGAACGATTCCTGAGGGTGTTATTATCAATTCAAAGACAATTTACACGAAAGTTTGAACACATTTTCCGCAAGAACTTAGGTTATTTAAGAGTATACATAGCAATAATATTTGAACTTAGATCTAATTTATTGGCCTGTTTTACTATTTCTGACATATAGGTACCTCAAAGTGACTTCGGAAATAACGAATCAGGAAACTGACGAAGAAAATGGTTATCTTCTTTTTCTTGAAATATAACAAGACCCCTAAGTCTTTACGTTGCCATCAAATCCGGCATTCGTAAAGACCCCTCTTCTACCTAAAAACGGGCGGAGATGGGGTAGATGTAATGAACGATACCTGATGGTGTTATTCCGGATTCTAAGATAATTTACCAATAATAAAGTTTCAACTCACATCTAACTTATTGACCTATTTTCATAGTTCATTTGTCTAGACTTTAGAAATAACAAATCAGGAAATTAGCGAAGAGAATGGTCATTTTCTTTTTTTTTTCGTGAAAATGAACAGACTCCTGAGACTCACGATGCGAAGAAAACGGTTATTTTCTTTTTTTTTTCTTAAAAATAACCGCTTTTACTTCTCTATAGATCCAGAAATCCGGCATTCGTTTAAACCCCTATTCTGCCCCAAAACAGGGTAGATGTGGGGGTAGATGTAATAAACGATTCCTGAGGGTGTTATTATCAATTCAAAGACAATTTACACGAAAGTTTGAACACATTTTCCGCAAGAACATAGGTTATTTAAGACTATACATAGCAATAATATTTGAACTTAGATCTAATTTATTGGCCTGTTTTACTATTTCTGACATATAGGTTCCTCAAAGTGACTTGGGAAATAACGAATCAGGAAAATGGCGAAGAAAATGGTTATCTTCTTTTTCTTGAAATATAACAAGACCCCTAAGTCTTTACGTTGCCATCAAATCCAGCATTCGTAAAGACCCCTCTTCTACCTAAAAAACGGGCAGAGATGGGGTAGATGTAATGAACGATACCTGATGGTGTTATTCCGAATTCTAAGATAATTTACCAATAATAAAGTTTCAACTCACATCTAACTTATTGACCTATTTTCATAGTTCATTTGTCTAGACTTTAGAAATAACAAATCAGGAAATTAGCGAAGAGAATGGTCATTTTCTTTTTTTTTTCGTGAAAATGAACAGACTCCTGAGACTCACGATGCGAAGAAAACGGTTATTTTCTTTTTTTTTCTTCTTAAAAATAACCGCTTTTACTTCTCTATAGATCCAGAAATCCGGCATTCGTTTAAACCCTTATTCTGCCCCAAAACAGGGTAGATGTGGGGGTAGATGTAATGAACGATTCCTGAGGGAGTTATTATCAATTCAAAGACAATTTACACGAAAGTTTGAACACATTTTCCGCAAGAACTTAGGTTATTTAAGACTATACATAGCAATAATATTTGAACTTAGATCTAATTTATTGGCCTGTTTTACTATTTCTGACATATAGGTACCTCAAAGTGACTTCGGAAATAACGAATCAGGAAAATAGCGAAGAAAATGGTTATCTTCTTTTTCTTGAAATATAACAAGACCCCTAAGTCTTTACGTTGCCATCAAATCCGGCATTCGTAAAGACCCCTCTTCTACCTAAAAAACGGGCAGAGATGGGGTAGATGTAATGAACGATACCTGATGGTGTTATTCCGAATTCTAAGATAATTTACCAATAATAAAGTTTCAACTCACATCTAACTTATTGACCTATTTTCATAGTTCATTTGTCTAGACTTTAGAAATAACAAATCAGGAAATTAGCGAAGAGAATGGTCATTTTCTTTTTTTTTTCGTGCAAATGAACAGACTCCTGAAACTCACGATGCGAAGAAAACGGTTATTTTCTTTTTTTTTTCTTAACAATAACCGCTTTTACTTCTCTATAGATCCAGAAATCCGGCATTCGTTTAAACCCCTATTCCGCCCCAAAACAGGGTAGATATGGGGGTAGATGTAATGAACGATTCCTGAGGGTGTTATTATCAATTCAAAGACAATTTACACGAAAGTTCGAACACATTTTCCGCAAGAACTTAGGTTATTTAAGACTATACATAGCAATAATATTTGAACTTAGATCTAATTTATTGGCCTGTTTTACTATTTCTGACATAAGACATATAGGTACCTCAAAGTGACTTCGGAAATAACGAATCAGGAAACTGACGAAGAAAATGGTTATCTTCTTTTTCTTGAAATATAACAAGACCCCTAAGTCTTTACGTTGCCATCAAATCCAGCATTCGTAAAGACCCCTCTTCTACCTAAAAAACGGGCAGAGATGGGGTAGATGTAATGAACGATACCTGATGGTGTTATTCCGAATTCTAAGATAATTTACCAATAATAAAGTTTCAACTCACATCTAACTTATTGACCTATTTTCATAGTTCATTTGTCTAGACTTTAGAAATAACAAATCAGGAAATTAGCGAAGAGAATGGTCATTTTCTTTTTTTTTCGTGAAAATGAACAGACTCCTGAGACTCACGATGCGAAGAAAACGGTTATTTTCTTTTTTTTTCTTAAAAATAACCGCTTTTCTCTATAGATCCAGAAATCCGGCATTAGTCTAAACCCCTATTCTGCCTCAAAACAGGGTAGATGTAATGAACGATTCCGGAGGGTGTTATTATCAATTCAAAGACAATTTACACGAAAGTTTGAACACATTTTCCGCAAGAACTTAGGTTATTTAAAACTATACATAGCAATAATATTTGAACTTAGATCTAATTTATTGGCCTGTTTTACTATTTCTGACATATAGGTACCTCAAAATGACTTCGGAAATAACGAATCAGGAAATTAGCGAAGAAAATGGTTAACTTCTTTTCTTGAAATATAACAAGACCCCTAAGTCTTTACGTTGCCATCAAATCCGGCATTCGTAAAGACCCCTCTTCTACCTAAAAACGGGCGGAGATGGGGTAGATGTAATAAACGATACCTGATGGTGTTATTCCGAATTCGAAGATATAATTTACCAATATAAAGTTTGAACTCACATCTAACTTATTGACCTATTTTCATAGTTCATTTGTTTAGACTTTAGAAATAACAAATCAGGAAATTAGTGAAGAGAATGGTCATTTCCTTTTTTTTTCGTGAAAATGAACAGACTCCTGAGACTCACGATGCGAAGAAAACGGTTATTTTTTTTTTTTTTTTTTTAAATAACCGCTTTTACTTCTCTATAGATCCAGAAATCCGGCATTCGTTTAAACCCCTATTCTGCCTCAAAACAGGGTAGATGTAATGAACGATTCCTGAGGGTGTTATTATCAATTCAAAGACAATTTACACGAAAGTTTGAACACATTTTCCGCAAGAACTTAGGTTATTTAAGACTATACATAGCAATAATATTTGAACTTAGATCTAATTTATTGGCCTGTTTTACTATTTCTGACATATAGGTACCTCAAAGTGACTTCGGAAATAACGAATCAGGAAAATGGCGAAGAAAATGGTTATCTTCTTTTTCTTGAAATATAACAAGACCCCTAAGTCTTCACGTTGCCATCAAATCCGGCATTCGTAAAGACCCCTCTTCTACCTAAAAACGGGCGGAGATGGGGTAGATGTAATAAACGATACCTGATGGTGTTATTCCGAATTCGAAGATATAATTTACCAATAATAAAGTTTGAACTCACATCTAACTTATTGACCTATTTTCATAGTTCATTTGTTTAGACTTTAGAAATAACAAATCAGGAAATTAGTGAAGAGAATGGTCATTTTCTTTTTTTTTTGTGAAAATGAACAGACTCCTGAGACTCACGATGCGAAGAAAACGGTTATTTTGTTTTTCTTAAAAATAACCGCTTTTACTTCTCTATAGATCCAGAAATCCGGCATTCGTTTAAACCCCTATTCTGCCCCAAAACAGGGTAGATGTGGGGGTAGATGTAATGAACGATTCCTGATGGTGTTATTATCAATTCAAAAACAATTTACACGAAAGTTTGAACACATTTTCCGCAAGATCTTAGGTTATTTAAGACTATAAATAGCAATAAAATTTGAACTTACATCTAATTTATTGACCTGTTTTACTATTTCTGACATATAGGTACCTCAAAATGACTTCGGAAATAACGAATCAGGAAAATAGCGAAGAAAATGGTTATCTTCTTTTTCTTGAAATATAACAAGACCCCAAAGTCTTTACGTTGCCATCAAATCCGGCATTCGTAAAGACCCCTCTTCTACCTAAAAACGGGCGGAGATGGGGTAGATGTAATGAATGATTCCTGACGCTGTTATTTCTAATTCGAAGACAATTTACACGAAAGTGTGAAAATATGTTCCGCAATAACAAACAGCAAGACTATAGGAAGTAAGCACCCATAGGTACAGTTAAGCAATATATTGCAGATGATAAGAAGTAGATAAAGACTAGAAAATACTTCAAATTATACGTTATTACATTTGAAAGTTTATTCGTCTTGACAACATAAATATGTTTTACAAGGATCGACACTAAGACCCTCGTTGTACAATAACATATCGAACTAATTACCTACAGATGCATGGGTTTTCGTTATAAGAAAGTAGTAATGTCATAAGTGAAAGGGTTCGAAACTGAACCTACGCAGCAATTTGAGGAACAGTTTTTTTTATAAACCTTAAATGTTCGAAGAGTCGTGTGAGCCAGCGGTAGAATGTTGGGGAGGAGATACGCTTTCAAATTTTTCTTGAAGGTTTGGAGGTTATAGGCGCAAGGGAAGTTCTCACTAGATACAACACAAGATATTCAAGAAAATATTATAACAGGCATTGAAATTAAATTGATATAACATGACATTCTAAGAACAGAACATAATCATATAACTAGAACAACAATTAAACAAATAAAAGAGAAAATGCAATCTATAAAGAACTGAGGATTGCACGAAACGCTTCAGACTTCAGATAAGTCAAACTAGATGTGAATAGATCGACCCGGATATTTATGTTATTGTAAGCTCTGCATATGCTACCGATTGGCGAGCACTTGCTTATGTTTGTTCTCGGTGTAGGCAATTAAAAAAATAAATCAAGTCTGGACTCAAATCTAGGCACATGAAAACACAAAGCCCGCATACTTTCCGAACATTCCACAGAAGAATGAAAGAGTTTGAACAGGAATAATTATGGTTAACCCTATCAACGTTTCCCTCCAGAACTGACTTATTGTCAGAAATCGCTTTCATGATCTTATCAAAAGCGTCAGATATTTCCGAATGAATTGATCGAGAGATTTATGCTATTGGAAAACGTGTCCAGTTCAATATAGAAAGAGCCTTCCGTAGACAAGAAAAAATAATCAACATGCCAGAAAGTTAGTCAGCCATCAACTCGCTGCTCTTCCAAGTGATAAGCTCCAAGATTGCCTGGGTCTGGGAATACTTAGAGAAACTAAACGAACTAAGCATGGGCTCCTGGACACACCGGAGTGGGGGACGATGAAAAAGTAGACCATCATGTAAAACAGAGATCTAAACACCGTTTCTCGCACCTGAACCATACTGGATAGATTGGGCCATACACAAATATTGTTGGGAAACTATAATTGCACAAGCCTAAGAAAAAATGAGGATATGTCACTTGCAATGTTCGAGATAAGTCGACGTGAAGTTAAGTGATACGGAATTCATTCGAAATCCAAGAATCGCTGCTGGCGGAAACATCCGATTCAGGACATTGAAGATATACATGATACACTTTCAGTCTTCGTCAAACTTTATTATTTTTCAATAATAACTCAAGTTAGTTTCAACGAAATTAGCAATACATGGTAGGTACAATTCGGAAGAAATCATATATTGGGGTGTATTAAGTGACTTAATCCATTTCTATTAATCAATCATAACATAAAGCGATAGGGGCCCTGTGGACCTGTCGTCGTACAGTCGGGTGAACCTGGGAACTCACTCCACGCATGGTACACCTGGTGTACACAACCATAGTGAGACCCATTGTAACATACGCCGCCATCGTGTGGTGGCCAAAAACAAGCATTCTCTGAACAGAGTTCAGAGGCTGGCATGCTTAGGAGTAACAGGTGCAATGTCGACCACACCAACGGCTACTATGGAGAAGCTGTTGGGGTTGGAACCACTGCACCTCGCCGTTCAGGCAGAGGCCATAAGAGGAGCGTATCGCTTCGATCTTATCGGCCAAGGAAAGGCTGACCAAAAAGGCCGAAGCATCCTCGGATTGCTTGGATCACCTGGGCCATTGGGGATGAGATCCGATAGGATCAAGGTTCATAGCACTTCCGTGCCTTTTATGATTAAAACCGTGAATGGGCGAGAGAACGCTGGGGGCAGTCCTCATATGATATCAGGGGATTCCATATGGCTTACCGAGGGCACCAAGACGGAAAAAAGTACGGGGGCTGGAATAGTCGAGAAAACGGACCAAGGGGAAAGAATTTCTTTGAACCTAGGGACTTTGGCGACAGAATTCCAAGCAAAAATAGTTGCAATTACATTATGTGCTCAAATCATGAGGGAGAGAGCCTATGAGAATAGACAAATCACAATCATAGTGAGCAACCTGACAGTGCTCAAGGCATTGGAGTCATACACAATCACCTCACAATGTGTACTTGATTGCGTCAAAGAACTAAAGGCACTAGTAATGAACCCCAATAGAGCAACACTCGTTTGGGAGTCTGAAGAAACCAAACGAGAAGGGACAGAAACCAAACGAGAAGGGACAGAAACTGCCGTCGCACTCGCTAAAACGGGGGCGGAAAAACCACTGATTGGACCAAAGCCAACCTGCGGCATTTCTCATGCCACAGCGAAATCTGTAATCCAAAAATGGCTCGAGATAGAGCACCGTGCCTACTGGAGGGAACTGCCCCGTACGTCGCACTCCAAGCGACTGATGGGAGATCTCCAGCAGCAACGAGCAAAAAGTCTGCTGACGTTCAGCAGACAAGAAATACGGAATCTTGTTGCATTCCTGACCGGACACGCCCCATGCAACAAACACCTCTACACGATGGGACTGGTAGATCAGCCCACTTGTAGGGGTTGCGGCGTGGAAGATGAGACACCTATGCATGTGCTGTGTCAGTGAACGGCATACACGGTAGGTCGTCGGACATACCTCGGAAACGATAAGACTACACCCGAGGAAATCAGAAGTATCCCCTATATCAGGCTACTGAAATTCATAGAATACACCGGACTGATGAGGGGGTAGAAACAAGTGAGGGCACAATAGGACTATAATGACCGTAGTGCTGTGGGGCTCCCCTTAGGATGGAGAACCAAAATCACGGAGGAGGGGTTTTAGTCGGTAGGAATCCGGCACACCCGGGGGCACGGGCACCCGAGGCGTCTATGCAAGATTTCCCCTCCTCTACGCAAAAAAAAAATCATAACATAGGAACTGTTAATAATTTAACTATGGCTATTCTTCCTACAACTAGTTATTCAATCAGAAATCCACTTGTGGTTGAATTTTGTTTACAATCATTAATTATACGACAGAATGTACACTAATAGTAGCCCCGAGTGTATAAAGTGTGAGAAGGTAATGCCCAGCTTACAAATTTTATTCACATATACTCGTATATAGGATGTCCGGAAATACCATTAATTATACTTATACACGATCAATATGATCGGATGATTATGAAATTCAAAATGTTAAATCAGTATCAAATTCCTCAACTATGTCTGCAAACAAAATTATTAATTTATATTAAAAGGGTAAAAAATGGCGTAAATCTTGGAATTTTCCTGACCAAAAAGATGACTTTGAACTAAAGATGGCGGCAAAATATTGCAACATTTTTTTTCCAGGTACGCGATAATTTTGTTCATAAGAAATTCAGGGTATGGTCTGATATTATCAAGTGCTATTTATATGCAATATTAACCAAATTGGAACTCTTTGCCTAGTGACGTCTTTCCCTATGCCTATAACCTTAAAAAAAAAGTCGAATGCCTATCTGCTCTCCCAAAATTCCACGATGTTCTTCGAACATTATAGGTATTCCTCTTGTGTAGTCAAAGTATAGAAAACAAATTTTTTCATCATAGGCGTTCAGAACAGGATGAGGCATTTTATTTTAATAATTTTAATGACACATTTTCCTATAATTTAATTCCTTAGTACGCCTCTCTGACTAAATATATTCAAGGTATTCCTTTTGCTTTGCAATAAAGTCACCGTAAGCGGTAGAAAGAGGTCTGAAGTGCAAAGGTTGTATCAAGATAGCTTCCCATTTCGTCATATACCATGCGAAAAAAAGCATTTGCTTTGAAATCAGTACAACTGGATCTTTTGAAAGGAGAATAAATGAATGTAAGAAACTTCGTTTTACTAGTAATTATTATGAATCAGAAAAGAATCTCAGTGTAAAACATATTCGTTGTGAGAAGCGAATAATTTCAAACGCTATTCATTTCTTAATTTTTATCTGCTTGTGATGAAACCTGATTCTAAATCTAAATATCCCTCTCATCAAATATATCTCAATTGTCTCAATGATAAATATCCAAACTTAGGAGGAGGGAGGCACAGTATGGCCCAAAATATGCAGAAAAGTCATGATGAACATGGGTCCGCAATGGACGGAAGATTATTCTCTTGTAGCATTTGCGTATTTTTACGATTATCTCTTTCATTTTCAAAAACTTTTATTTTCTTAGCGTTGTCGACTAGATATAGTTTATAATGGACATTCAGTGGTTAGTGCACACTTTTATGAATTATCGCTATGATATATACCCTTACATTGGATTTTCCAACATGCATTTCATCCCAATTACCAGATTCCTTCAATTCGTATTTTAATAGACCAAAAATTGCAGTTCATTCGGGAAACAGTCCCGTCACAACGGAAGATTAAACTAAGCGTCCATTGCTGATGTCAAAGAGGCAATTTATTCTTTTTACCAGTAAGGCCGGGTTCACCCGGAACGGAGTTATCAATATCACAATACATACGGGCCGATAAATACCCCCCCCCCCCATGCTATTATGGAATCCAGATATCATTGAAAATTTGGATGGGATATAAATTATCAAGAATGTCACTCGCGGTTGTATAACATTAGATGATCACTTTCCTTCACAGCGTTAAATGGAGCATAAGTCAAAACAGTTAGTTTTCAAATGCTACTTCAATGCCTATTGGTGAATAATTTGGAAGTGAAACCACCTAACAAATTTTGGTACATTGACACGACACTGCTAAATTTCTAACATTACTGAGACAAATTTGTAAATAAATAGACAAAATGTCTTAGATATATTATAATAAAGTTGCTGGTTGATTCGTAGTAACAATGAACTAAGTTTGCTGGGTGGTTTCTTACTTGTATAAATTTGTATAAAATAAAACAGAAACTTACATTTCGGCTTATATGCAGGGCCCTTCAATGTCACACCATATTCCATAACTTGGAAGGATATTTATTCATTGCAAACTGTCAAAAATCTAGTGAGGCGTCAAGTCCTGGAAAATATCATAATATCAGCTTCAACTTATAAAAAAGATACTGTTTTTTTCACTCGTTAGTACATTAGATTATTCAGTTAATATGTCCATGTCAGACAGAGATAGATATCTACAGAAACATTCATTTGTTCAAGTGTTAGATTTTATGCTATTCGGAAACGGGTATGAAAAGTCGATGAATGAAATTTGCTGTATGAATTGTTCTATGTCTATGGATCGACTTTACACAAGATAAATGTTCAAACTGAAAGGGATATTATACACAAATGATCTGTTGATAATGGAAACAAAATAAGTTTCCGATGGTCGATGTAACAAAAAAAAACCTACTGTCGTAGGTTATACTTAATTGGGACATTCATTAATTTGTTTCAACGGAAATTATCTACAAGTTGCTTAACAACATTGATACTCGGTAGTCAAGATTATAAAATAACAGGATTGAATTAATCAATAACTAGTACTTACTTTAATCATGTAGGATGTTAATTGATAGTTAGTACATTATGAGAGTTTTTACTAATTGTGCATTACATTAAAAGTGCAACTAGTATGTCGTTTAGTCCGAAAATATGGAATATAGCTACTCACCATTACTTTGTATTATACTGGATCAAACATAATAGTTCTCACGTTAATTATATGTTCTTATAAGTCACTATATCCATGGAATTTGTGTAAAAGTTAACAAACTGATTTTTGAAAACTCGAATATATTTAACTTGTTTATTTATATACACATGGCACATACACATTGTTGTAAGTTTTATTGAGCTAATTGATGATCAATAATTTTAATAAACATACCCACAAACTGAATAATTATTGATACAAAACTTCGATTATGTCAACCCGACCGCTTGCTACATTACGATGACGCCGAATTCAAATAAACTTCCTAATCCGAATAGCCATGACCATGCACAATCAAAAATTATCTTGGACTTGGAACGGCGCCGGCGTTGCGAAATAAAACAATTTCAGTTCGAAGGCGTGAACTCATAATGTGCATCAATTGCTATTCGTACCACATCGATAAAATAGTGGTCAGTTATTAATTGTTTTGGCGTATGGTTGCACCACTCCAATAAATATGCATGATTACCTTGTAAAATATATTATTTATAACTGTCTTATTCCCGATTCAAGACTTCGTTGAACTGATAAAGAATCAGCAAATTATGGAAGCTGGCATATATTTTCACGAAATGTACAGATAATTTTGTAATAGATAGATAATAACATGTGAAAATATATAGAATAGCCGTGAGGATAATATAATTGATTGAAAATCTTTTGAACATAGGAATGTCTCATATTTTCATGACAAAATGTCAAATAATATAACATTGAAATTATTTTAAACTAATTTTTCTTCGGTGTGAAATTCTCTTACCGAATATCCCGAGTGCACAAATTAATTTCCGGAAAATTTGAACGTGGGATATTATAAGTGAATATTTTCATTTGTATATATCTTTAGATATAATTAGTTCGTTTACGTACCAGCAGATGCGTGAAATTTTACGAGGGGCAAGTGTGGAAAATTTGGACAACACGATCCATGTAAATGAAACTGTTTCATGTTTGTGAGGATGAGGCATTCGATCCCAATGTTAATTTGAACCTTAGGTTACACCTAAGTCGACGAATAATCGAATTAACAGTTTCTAAGACCCTGAATTCGGTAATTAACCTAATACACCCATTTCTGAAAAATAATATCCATACGAAAGAATAAGTTGCAGCAGTTATCAGAATTTTTTAATCAAAAGCACGATTCTGGAAGGAAGATACACGTCTTGTGGCCAGAGGCGTAGCGAGGATTGTGCGATGTGCACGCCCAGGGGTAGCTATCATAATTGCACCCCCCCTCCAGCCCCCAGATTTATTTATTTATTTATTTATTTATTGAACCAGTTTGAAAAGAAAATATACATAGAAAATATACAATTTTTCCAGTATACTCTCACGGAGGTAAACACAGTTACCTGTTTGTGAGACTGGTTGCTTAAAACTAAGAGAATAATCATAAACTAAACTAGATTATACTTAACTAAAAAAATAGACTTTAATATTAAAGTAGAAAATTAATATTAAGGTAAATTTGATTTGATCATTGTTATTATTGTTGTTATTATTATTATCCTTTTTTTTATTGCTTATTCAAATTATATTTCATGCAACATTAATATTTGCAATTATCCATTTTTTCAATTCTTTTTTTCTTTTGATTTTATTTACAATAGTTTTATATTCATTAGGTAGGCTATTAAATATAAGTATTGCTTTGACATGACTCCTTTTACTGCTGACTGTTTTCGTTCTTTTGGGTAATTGAATGCTCTTATATCTAGTAACTCTGGTTGACTCAGCAAATATTTTGGAAAGGGTTTCATAATGGTATAATATTGATTCTAGAGCAAATTGTTGCTCAATGTTACATGGAACTTTTTCATATATAAATCTATTTTTACTAATTATTTTTAATAATTTATATTGCAATCTTTGTAGTAAGATTATTTGTGTTGGGTAGGCACCTCCCCAAGCTATGATACCATAACTTAATATACTATGAAATAGTGCATAATAGATTATCATTAGGGTTTTTGCTGCATGATTTTCGATAATTTTCTAAAGATAAAGACTAAATATTTTGTTTTTTTCACTATTTGCTCAATATGAGTATTCCATTTCAATCTATAATCCAAAATTAAACCTAGATATTTACTTTGTTCAACCCTTTTTACATCTTTGTTTTTGATTGCTATTTGCATTGTGTCAGGTACACTGTCACAATAATTAGCGAACGTTATAAATACAGTTTTATCAATATTTAGTGACAATTTATTTAATGCTAGCCAGTCAGCTATTTCATTCAATTGGCTATTCATTTTTTCTTCCACATCTAACCAGGTTTTTCCTGTCGTTATTAGAGCAGTATCATCTGCAAAAGACACTATCACACCTTCTGGTGAGCTTACAAGTAAATCATTTACGTAGAGTATGAACAGAAGTGGTCCCAATACAGTTCCCTGTGGAACACCCACATTCACCTCATCGAAATTGCTAGTAACATCGTTAACTCTAACTTTCTGTAATCTTCCTGTTAAATAGCTTGATATCAATTTATAAACATTGCCTCTAATCCCGTAATTGTATAATTTTTGAAGCAGTATTTCATGGTCCACAGTATCAAAAGCTTTGGCTAAGTCTAAAAAGGTGATGCCTATAGGTTTGCTTTTATCTAATTCATTAAGTATTTTGTCAACAATAAAATTTAATGCATCTTTGGTTCCTTTATTTTTTAAAAATCCATATTGTTTATTTGATATAATGTTACATTTTCTAATAAAGTTTAAAAGTCTTTTATGTAAAATTTTTTCTAATATTTTTGCAAAGTTTGAAATCAATGAAATAGGTCTGTAATTTTCAGAATTATGTTTACTTTTTGATTTATGAATGGGAATAATTTCAGCACATTTAAGTTCATCAGGCCATTCACCTTTAACGAAGCATAAGTTTATTATATGTGTTAGAGGCTCAGCTATATAATTTGATAAAACTTTTATTACTCTAGTATTCACCCCATCAACGCCACCTTTTTTATTTTTTAAGTTTTTAATTAATTTTGCAACCTCTATTTTATTTGTCATATGTAGAAAAATGGTTTTGGAGTTCATTGGAGGCAGTTTACGTACTTTATTTTGTGGTTTTATTATTTTATTCGCTAACTCTTTGCCCACATTGCAAAAATAATAATTCATTTTATTAGCTATTTCATTTGAATCAGCTATGTTTACATTATTATTTTTATCTATAATATATTTGATATTTTCTTTTGTATTAATTTTTTTACCTAGTTTGTTATTAATTAGTTGCCATATTCTTAACAATATATTCTTGCCATATTCTTAACAATATTTATTTTCGTATACGACATCGCCAAATATATTTAATGAAAGAAACAAGGGAACACAGTTTTCAATAGTTTTAAGTACCTTTTTTTTAAACTTACATATATTCATTGAACAATAAATCTAGATATGTATTTTACCCGCTTTCATTGATGCAAACGTATAGTCTAGGCTGTGAACCGGGATTTTAGCTATAATTAAAAAAAAAACGTGTAAGTACGGATCTAAATTTTTTTTGTTGCATTAGCTTCAGGAGGTTCTCAGGATCATTCATACACCTTAAAACCTCTTGGGAACCCCAACCCCACCCATTGAGGGCGAAAATGGCCCGAAATCTTTAAGTCTTGAATTGTATTTTCTACAAAAAAAGGTATTTTGGCATTTCGAGTGCACCTAGGGGGTTTTTTGGGTCGCTGAACACGAATCCGTAGCCAAATTTACTTGCAATCTATCGTAGAGGTGGTCAAATCGACAAAATTGGCCAATTTCACACCCTAATATGTTATTTTGCAAATAACGTGTTTTAGGCATTTCGAATGCATCAAGGAGGTTTTTTGGGTCGTTGATCACGAATCCGTAGCCACATTTACTTGCAATCCATCGTAGGGGTGGTACAATCGACGAAATTGGTCAATTTTGCACCCCTATATGTTATTTTGCCGTAAACGTAGTACCATTCTGCAGTCAACGATATCGTCATACAAGCCAGTGCCGTCAACGTCAGTAGCGGCATTTCCAAATTTGGCGCCCCCCTGGATCCGGCGTCCGAGGCACTTGCCCCCAACTACCCCCCTCCCTACGTCACTGCTTGTGACTTGTAGCAGATTAAAACTCCATATTTAGTCAAATATTTTTTATTGTAAATAACATCACTAATATAAATCTGACAATACAAAATTAATATTACAGTCTTTACAAAATATTAAACTTAAAAAAATAGATAATCTGATTAAGTCATTTTAAATAAAAAAGTTCACGAATAAAAACGATAACAATATGGTCACATGATCGAACTGAACATCGTCTGGCTCATGTTTTCTAAAGCCATCATCATTAATCTGGCGTTGCTCTTCTGTTTGAACGGTGGATTCGTGTTTATAAAACCGTTCAATTGCAACGTTAAGTCTCTCAAAACTTTGTGTACAAATCGCTTCGTGTCTGGATCATTTCGATTCAATGCCAAAATTGCCGCATGAATATAACTGAAAGAATCATTTGGATTAATATTTTTTGGTACTTATATACAAGACTAAAATTTACGTGATTGGATGTCATAGTGTATGGCTTGTGAAAAAATAATATACAGGGTATATCAGGATATATGCAAAAAAAATTAATATATGATTCTATATCATATTTCCAACAAAAAAGTTCATATAATACTTATTCCGATTTTCAACGGTTAACAAGTAATTCGCTATTATATATATTTTTTTACGAAAATATCACATTTCCATGGAATTGACCTCTTCCTACAATCAATAACGAATGTATACAACAGTAAATCATTGCAAATGTTAGAGTAATAAATAAGCTTCCAAATGATACCATATTTTTTGCCGAGATGTTTTTTTTACATATATCTTGATACACCCTGTATAATTGTGACAAAATATTATTTTTATTACTTAAATGCTAAATATATCATAAAAATTCCATATCTTTGAATACACGTAACTGTCCAATTAGCAACTTCAAGAGCCTTAAGTTCCCAATCAAACAATAGTCGTTCAAAGAAGAATGTCAGGAAATGGATTAAAAATTACCTGAGTTTTATTTCAGTATTTTGCTGCAAATCCATGCTGAGCTGTTGAATCAAGGCAAGTAGACAACTTTGTGGTAATAAACGTGGTCCTCCAAATAATGTGTTCACATCGACTTTTTCACATACATACACCACATATTGCAAATTTTCAGCAGAAAGTGCCAGTTGAAGAGCCTCGTCGAAATTGCCATTTGTCAAATTATGCTGAATTTTACTTAATTTAACCTTAAAAATTCAAAGTACATACACAACATGATTGTAATAGAACAATTAACATACTTTTGAGATAAATGACTCTAAAATATTTGCACTTTCATTTCAATACCTCTTATACCAAAAGATTTTGGGTTTCTTTGACATGAATTATACAATAATTTGTATAAAAAGTTCTTAAAACTTAAAAAAATTGAATGAAAAGGGCTGTCATTAACTAAAATTTTTCTTCCAACTTTTAATATGTCAAAATGGCATTAGTTCCGATATCAAAACCACAAAAAATAACAAACAAAAGCTTGTGGAATTTTGGAAAAAATACTCAGGATAATGGAAAAAAAATTGCATAAACTTGAACTTCAGCAACCTAATCTAACTAGTAAACATAACTTCTTAAAGAATAAAAAGGATCTAATTCCTAGACTTGGGTCCTTGTTCACACAAGGCTGGTTTTTTAAACTACTATATGCAAGTTTAAATGGAGGACGTCGCCCTAAATTTGTGCAATAATAGGTGTAGAATATAAACTTCGATTCAGCGTAATAAGCTCGATTTTAATAATTGTGGACATGTCAATTTGTGGATTTATAAAGAGCCCTTTTCTCTGGATAATTGGGGTATCCAATAATTTAGCCCACCATGTCCTTGAGCGTAATTTAGTTCATAACTCATCGCTTTCTGATGACGTCCTAGTATGAATATAAAGATTATTTATGAATAATAAAGTAAATAAACATTTGTGTTAAATGATTTTGATGATTGATTTTAAATTAATCAATTCAATAATTAGTACAGTCATTTTACCGGATTTTGTGGGTTTTGGGACTTTTTTTCCGACTTTTGGTTTGAAGGTACAGAAAGTTAGGAAATTTTGCGTAGATTACGAAAAAAATACTGAGAGAAAAACTCCAATGTAGGTAAATGTCGCTATTTATATATACAATATATACAATTTTCCGTGTTTTTCGGCCAAAGATATTTCCTATGACTTTTCAGAACGAAACTAAGTGAAAATTCGTTATTAGTGACATAAAAAACATAAGAAATGATATGTCGTACATTATGATTGAAAAAAAAAGATTCCGTAACTCGGAAAATTTGGTCACATGGTGGGAAATTTATGATGATCATCAATTTTAGTAACGTCATGTACCCTTATATACCTCAATCATACGATATTTAACTTTTAAATGTGATTTTTTCTCATAAAGTCATTAATTTGGTTTTCCCGCGCTACTAGTGGAAAATTCGTAGAAAATTAAAATCTGGATAGTCAATTGGTAAATTTAATGCTGAATAACTTTTGTTTGAAACTTTTTTTTCTAAAATGTATAGTTTTAAAGCTATCAACGTTTTTTAGCCGAAAAACACGGAAAATTGTATATACAGGTTGTCCCAGGTTTTAGTAGCAGAGCTTCAACAGCCGATAGAAAATTTGATTTTGAGAAGACTAGTTCCTATTAACATATATGCACAGACCCTTAGTTTTTGAGATACAGGGTGTTGAAATTGAAAAAAAAAATTCGTATTTTGCGAATATCTCCGAAATCGTTTATCGTACAGAAAACAGCGTTTGTAAGCATTTTCTACACATAGTGAGCTATGTTCTGTGCGATAACAATTTTTTTTTAGTCATAATTGGTGAAGATTTTGGAGGGGTAGTGGGTGTTTTTCTCCCCAACTTCTACCCCACTGGAAAAAGTACGGTTTTGAGACAACCATTTGAACCGCCAATGTTTTCTACACAAAAAAGGTACTCTTTGTCATAAGCTCTAAAGTTGACCGTTTTCGAGAAAAATTAGCTTTTATGTTGAAAAACATGGTCAATTTTTTGGTTTTGTTACTTGTTTAAAGAAATTTCGTTTAATTGGAAAAAAATTAATTTTATTTCAAAGAATTTACAATGTTTTTCAACATAAAAGTAGATTTTTCCCGAAAACGGTAAGTTTGGAGCTTATATACGAAGAGTATCTTTTTTGTGTAGAAAACATTGGCGGTTCAAATGGGCATCTCAAAACCGTACTTTCTCCAGTGGCGTAGAAGTTGGGGAGAAAAACAAACACTACCCATTCAAAATCTTCACCAATTATGAATAAAAAAATTTTTTTATCGCACAAAACATAGCTTATTATGAGTAGAGATTACTTACAAAAGTTATTTTCTGTACGATGAACCGTTCCGGAGATATTCGCAAACAACGAAATTTTTTTTTCAATTTCAACAGCTTGTATCTCGAAAACGAAGTGATTTAGAGAAAAATTTTATATGAAAGACCCCTATTATTTTTAGAAGTTTATCGCTTGCCGAAGTTATGAACGAAAAAACTGAAACAACCTGTATAAATAGCTACATTTTCCTACATTGGAGGTTTTCTCTCACTATTTTTTTCGTAATCTACGAAAAATTTTCTAACTTTCTGTACTCTCAAACCAAAAGTCGGAAAAAAAAGGTCTCACTTTTGGTAAAATGACTACTACATCTTGTCCAATATAAAAGATAAATGCGATATCTAGTATCAGACCATCTTCAATCCAACAATTTTAATTCATATTTTATCGATTCAATTATCGCCAAGCATCACAGAAAACAGGAAAGTACCTGCCGATATTTATATATACAGGTTGATTCCTAAGTTGATACTTTATTTAACTGTGTGTAGAACTCATCATTTGAAATAAACAATGTTTTCAAATAACTTTTTCCAAACAATTGAAAAATGAGCGATATAGCTTTCGCAAAATTTTAAAAAAGTGTGTATAAGTGAATCGTGACTAACACATTATTTAGACAGGAACGTATTGGACATTTTTTGTAATAACAGGATATTTTAAAATGTTGTTTATTTCAAAGATTTCTAGCAGTTAAAAAACATCAACTTAGGAATCACCATGAATAAAATTTCATTATACGAAATACATCCTAAAACCCTTCATTATTATACTAAACAGTCTCCATAACCTCATTAATATATATAAGTTCACGATAGACGATTGTAAAAATATTATAGCGTTCGCTTGGTTTTAATATACAAAAATTTGAAATAATAGCAATATTAAACTGCAGCTTTGACTTTTTTCCACAACTTTGCATAAAACAATGTATCATTTCGTTAGAATATTATTTCATTTGAGGTTGTCACAAGAATGACAGGATTTAAAAGCCATGCACATGCAGTACGAAATTATTATGCAGGTTTAAGTTTAAACAAAGCAGCAGAAATAATAAACGAACATTTATTCATTGATAACATAACAAAAACTATATTTAATATTCGATTAATCATCAAAATCAACAAGTTTCAAACAAAAACTTTAGATAAAACAATAACTATATCCCGTAACTTCTATCTATCAAAAACGTAACAAATCTAATTCCGATACAATTGAGTTTTCCAAAAACAGAACGAAACATTAACTACAAGCAATAATAATCTGTCAATAAGAGCAACAAATAAGAAAAAGCAAAGCAGGCTATGTAAATTTAGTGAAACGACTCATATTCGACTTATAGTAGGCACGTACGTGTGAATCGACCACATGAGATGCTGGCGTTACGGAACGGGATCGTACAGCATTCATTACGCTATCTTCTATCACAGATGCATGATTCTTAAAACCTACTTTTATTTCTTCGCTAACTATTTCCCTAATATTCGACGCTAATCTGTCTTGGACGCTGAAAACGAGAAACATCGTGTGTTACATGATTCATATAGAGCGTGGTCCGAAGTTTCGTGTTAACTGTTTGGGCATAAAAGTGGATACCTTAGAAAAATTATCTTAACAAGATGACATGCATAATTATGTTTTTTTTTTCAGAAACTCTCCCCAAGGGAGATACGACCCCTTCAAAGCTCGGTTGAACATATCGTTTTTATTTCAAATTAGTTAACACCTACGTTTTGTGTGAATGTTGTAGGAGGCATGTATAAGTGTCATCAGTGAGCTTTATCCCTGCTATTGGTATGGGAGGAGCCAGAATAATAATACTGTGCAGCAAACGGAAGAAATCAAGGCGCGCACACATGTTCAAATCATTCTGTAAGGGAGTCAACACCGACATTCTGTTCTGCCCTTACGAATGTACACTTAAAACAGTTGCCAAAATAACATGTTAACTTGATTAAATAACAATGTCGTTGCTCATACCACACGTTTGAGTAATTTGCAACTATAACAAATCTTATTTACTCATCCTATTAAATGATCTGGCCATCTATGAGAGGAGTATAGTGGCGCCCAACGTGGGGCTAGAAAACTTGAAGGGTTTGTTTAGTAGATCGTATCGGTTATTATTCTAGTGTTGGGTGTAAAATTGTTTCATTGGGCCCCCGATTAACCGATTGAGGGACGTGAAACATTTTGTCAACATTTGAGAATTAAATTAAGAAATTACTGTCAACTTAATATTATGAGTTTTCTAAATTGTAAGTGTAGATTCACTTTATTTAAAAAACTGCTACCCCTCAAAGTGTCTCTATGAAATCCAATCGTAAAACTAGTAATATTCTTTATAGTGGCGCCCAACGTGGGGCTAGAAAACTTGAAGGGTTTGTTTAGTGGATCGTATCGGTTATTATTCTAGTGTTGGGTGTAAAATTGTTTCATTGGGCCCCCGATTAACCGATTGAGGGACGTGAAACATTTTGTCAACATTTGAGAATTAAATTAAGAAATTACTGTCAACTTAATATTATGAGTTTTCTAAATTGTAAGTGTAGATTCACTTTATTTAAAAAACTGCTACCCCTCAAAGTGTCTCTATGAAATCCAATCGTAAAACTAGTAATATTCTTTATAGTGGCGCCCAACGTGGGGCTAGAAAACTTGAAGGGTTTGTTTAGTGGATCGTATCGGTTATTATTCTAGTGTTGGGTGTAAAATTGTTTCATTGGGCCCCCGATTAACCGATTGAGGGACGTGAAACATTTTGTCAACATTTGAGAATTAAATTAAGAAATTACTGTCAACTTAATATTATGAGTTTTCTAAATTGTAAGTGTAGATTCACTTTATTTAAAAAACTGCTACCCCTCAAAGTGTCTCTATGAAATCCAATCGTAAAACTAGTAATATTCTTTATAGTGGCGCCCAACGTGGGGCTAGAAAACTTGAAGGGTTTGTTTAGTAGATCGTATCGGTATTATTATCGTGTTGGGCGTAAAATTGTTTCATTGGGCTCTCGATTTACCGATTGATGGACGTGGAACATTTTATCAACATTTGAGAATTAAATTAAGAAATTACTGTCAACTTAATATTATGAGTTTTCTAAATTGTAAGTGTAGATTCACTTTATTTAAAAAACTGCTACCCCTCAAAGTGTCTCTATGAAATCCAATCGTAAAACTAGTAATATTCTTTATAGTGGCGCCCAACGTGGGGCTAGAAAACTTGAAGGGTTTGTTTAGTAGATCGTATCGGTTATTATTCTAGTGTTGGGTGTAAAATTGTTTCATTGGGCCCCCGATTAACCGATTGAGGGACGTGAAACATTTTGTCAACATTTGAGAATTAAATTAAGAAATTACTGTCAACTTACTATTATGAGTTTTCTGAATTGTAAGTGTAGATTCACTATATTTAAAAAAACTGCTACCCTTCAAAGTGTCTATGAAATTCAATAGTAAAACTAGTAATATTCTTTATAGTGGCGCCCAACGTGGGGCTAGAAAACTTGAAGGGTTTGTTTAGTAGATCGTATCGGTATTATTATCGTGTTGGGCGTAAAATTGTTTCATTGGGCTCTCGATTTACCGATTGATGGACGTGGAACATTTTATCAACATTTGAGAATTAAATTAAGGAATTACTGTCAACTTAATATTATGAGTTTTCTAAATTGTAAGTGTAGATTCACTTTATTTAAAAAACTGCTACCCCTCAAAGTGTCTCTATGAAATCCAATCGTAAAACTAGTAATATTCTTTATAGTGGCGCCCAACGTGGGGCTAGAAAACTTGAAGGGTTTGTTTAGTGGATCGTATCGGTTATTATTCTAGTGTTGGGTGTAAAATTGTTTCATTGGGCCCCCGATTAACCGATTGAGGGACGTGAAACATTTTGTCAACATTTGAGAATTAAATTAAGAAATTACTGTCAACTTAATATTATGAGTTTTCTAAATTGTAAGTGTAGATTCACTTTATTTAAAAAACTGCTACCCCTCAAAGTGTCTCTATGAAATCCAATCGTAAAACTAGTAATATTCTTTATAGTGGCGCCCAACGTGGGGCTAGAAAACTTGAAGGGTTTGTTTAGTGGATCGTATCGGTTATTATTCTAGTGTTGGGTGTAAAATTGTTTCATTGGGCCCCCGATTAACCGATTGAGGGACGTGAAACATTTTGTCAACATTTGAGAATTAAATTAAGAAATTACTGTCAACTTAATATTATGAGTTTTCTAAATTGTAAGTGTAGATTCACTTTATTTAAAAAACTGCTACCCCTCAAAGTGTCTCTATGAAATCCAATCGTAAAACTAGTAATATTCTTTATAGTGGCGCCCAACGTGGGGCTAGAAAACTTGAAGGGTTTGTTTAGTAGATCGTATCGGTATTATTATCGTGTTGGGCGTAAAATTGTTTCATTGGGCTCTCGATTTACCGATTGATGGACGTGGAACATTTTATCAACATTTGAGAATTAAATTAAGAAATTACTGTCAACTTAATATTATGAGTTTTCTAAATTGTAAGTGTAGATTCACTTTATTTAAAAAACTGCTACCCCTCAAAGTGTCTCTATGAAATCCAATCGTAAAACTAGTAATATTCTTTATAGTGGCGCCCAACGTGGGGCTAGAAAACTTGAAGGGTTTGTTTAGTGGATCGTATCGGTTATTATTCTAGTGTTGGGTGTAAAATTGTTTCATTGGGCCCCCGATTAACCGATTGAGGGACGTGAAACATTTTGTCAACATTTGAGAATTAAATTAAGAAATTACTGTCAACTTACTATTATGAGTTTTCTGAATTGTAAGTGTAGATTCACTATATTTAAAAAAACTGCTACCCTTCAAAGTGTCTATGAAATTCAATAGTAAAACTAGTAATATTCTTTATAGTGGCGCCCAACGTGGGGCTAGAAAACTTGAAGGGTTTGTTTAGTAGATCGTATCGGTATTATTATCGTGTTGGGCGTAAAATTGTTTCATTGGGCTCTCGATTTACCGATTGATGGACGTGGAACATTTTATCAACATTTGAGAATTAAATTAAGGAATTACTGTTAAGTTAATATTATGAGTTGCCCGAATTGCAAGGGTAAATTCATTATATTAAAAAAACTTCAACCCTTCAAAGAGTTTCTATGAAATCCAATCATAAAACTATTAATATCCTTTAATACCGGCCAATCGATCTGCAAATATTACAGCTAGAATTATTGACTACTAGACAAACAATACAAAAAGTTGTAGCTTTTACTTAAATAATTGTTTCCAATATTGTTTTAAAATAGGTGGTTTCTGCTTCCCCACAACATCCTATGAAAAAATATACTATTATAAGTCTCTAACCGCTGCAGACAATATGACCAAGTTTGGTTCAAGAACTTCCTAAATATATGACTATTATTTTTCATCTTATTCTCTATGCCACTGAACATTCTCCAGAAAGCATCCATAACTTTGGCTTTTTTGATTAGCGGTAGCGTTTACAAGATATTTGAATTGTTATGTAAAATCCTATAAACTCGACTAATTGTCGGACCGGCTAATATCTTTGCAGATTTGGAGAGGGGGTTCTTCCTTTCAAATGTGCGAAATAAACATGATACACACAATAATTGTTCTTTGGATAAAACATCATTTCACTCAACATACAGCCAAATATAAAGATTACAAATTGAAACAAACGTTCAAAATAATAGAGCTATTTTACTTTTATAAGAGCATATTTCAAATTGTCTCTAAACCTCAAATTCCAATGACTGTTCTATTCAAAATTTTGCAGGAATAACTTCTTTTTCTAAATTGAACGAGAAATCGAAAAAATTGGAAAATATCTAGTGGTTTAGGTGGAAAGGGAAAGCAATCCGTCTTTAGTAACGCCTCTGGACAATTTTGTCCAATGTTTCTCAAATAACAGGTACCTATTTTAGGAGTAATTGAACAAGATTTGGTCAAAATCGCTGCAATGGTCCGTAAGGATGAAAAAAAGATTTTTTCAACCGAACTTTGAAGGGCTGCATCTCGCATAGATAGAGTTTCTGAAAAAAATGCAATTATCTATGTAGACTTATTTTTCGATTAATTTATAGTTTGTTGCTTTTGCTGTTTCTGGGTCTCACTTTATTGAATTTTCAAAATAGTTTTAGTGTTTAGTTTAAATCTCACTTTACTATTGTTTATGTTTATAACTTTTTACGATTTTTGTTTTGTTTATGATCCGTTCTTTTATTTTTGATTTCGAACTACTTTTGAATGTAAATATTAACCCAACAAGTCGCAACAAAAATAACCCTTCTCCCCTGGAAGAAGTTATCTTTCGTCACATTCTGCCCCTGTTTTACGTGGAAAAGGGACCGCCTTCGGGTTGGTTTGAAAAAAATAAGCACCAGATGCAGTTTACCACTTGCTTTTGTCGCAACAATTTGCATTTAAGCGCGATTTTGTCGATTTTTTGAGGATATCAACACAATCATACGGACGTACATAAAACTTCGGACCAGCCTGTATCATCTGTAATATAAAATGTAAAAACTCACTTTTTGAAGACTACATTAAATTGTCTTTGGATTTCACTAGTCACCGTAGACGATAATTTATCCGTAGATACTTTGATATTCTCCGTTGCCGCGCTGAATTGCGTTATCAGATCCTTACTTTTCTCTTGAGCACGTCTCTGTCGATCCATATAAGTTTCGATCGAGGCTGTGTCTGAAAGCACGAACGAAACAAATTTGCATTCGTAGAATGTAGACAAGGAGTAACGATGGAAGCGCCTCAGAAAAAAATAATTGAATACTCACATTCTTTTGTTCCTTGGGTGAAGGTGTCATTTATCTGTTGGAACATGTTGCCGCAGATACGTTCCCACGATGGTATTAGTGATATAGTGATCATGTCACGATAACACTTTTCCAAATTCGGAGTAATAATACTGACTATCGATTTACTCAGTGAATCTGTGACCGCCTAAAACAAGTGGAAAAAGAAACATGGAATTCATTTTGGACTCGGATACAACTTAAAACTTATTTATTTAGCATTTTCAATAATACGAGTAAATCGAAAAGAGGCAATAATCACACAAATTGACCTGATAATGTGCTTTTTCAGACCATTAGTATGAATGAACAGTCCAAACAGCCTTTTAATTGATTGATTTGTGTATCTATGATTTCGTAAAATCATTTTAAGCTTCCTGAAGTTCCAGAAATAAAAAAATACGTGTGGCACTCGGGGACTACCGCGGTAAAGCTATTGCATAGCATTTTTTCTCAACTTATGCAATTATAATTATTTTTTTTTCTTTGATATTTTAATTCAAGTTTTTTCTTTGATATTAATTCAAGTTACACTTTTTGAGCGTGGTGACCGATAAGAAAACAATTTTTTTTCTTTTATTGAATAAATATGAAGTTAATATCGTTTAAAATATTTTTGTTATCTTACAATACATGTAGGTTATTCCGGAATTTGTTATCATTGAAACTATAGGTTTATGGTAACTGAAATAAGAGACATAAGTTTGAGACTTGATATCCTCTAAATATCTGGAAAATACCGCGTCAACGGTGGTCCAATATTTTGTTGTGGATTCTTGTAGATCATTATTCATTTTCAAATTCAATTTTTCCGAAAGAAAAGTTGTCAACCGCTCTGATTTTTCATCAGCGAAGTTGATGTTGAAATCGCCAGCCAAGATAAGTGGAAATTTATTACCATTTGTACCAAGTATTTTCGACCCTTCTTCAGTGTACTCCAGTAAAGTGCGATGAATAAAATGCTCTCCCTCGTCCAATTTTGGATTCGGAGAAATGTAAATTGCTACCATGACTATGTGTAGGCCATTTCTAAGTTTCCATGAACACGCACAAATATCTCCAACAAATGAGCGCCTAACATTAACATCGTTAACGTGTGCAATATTTATTTCAATATTCGGAATCATAATATTAGTTACATTATTATTATTTTGGTAAATAGCTACCCCACCTTCTGGAACAGCGTCTCGTTTGAATTGAACAATACAATTGAAATTAGGTATTTCAATCGGATTATCATGCGCCATGCAAGTTTTGGTAAGAAGTAACACATTTGTTTGTCTCGTAACTGAATCTTGTAAATCGTATTTGTGACTATTTAGACTTTGGCAATTGAAAGTCATTATTGAAATGCCATTTCTATTACTAAGGAAATCTAAGACACTTTGAGCTGTCGTCTGAACACTATTTAAAGGCAGTCTTTTGAATTCTTGCAACAAAGATGCAGCCGATGCAGCTTGCCTTCGATTATGATAAAACTTGAATGTAGAATTAGCGTTTTTTGTCGTGATATACAATTTTTCAATATTAGTCACTCGAGAGAGCGCAACATAAACGAGTTCCTGTCATTTTTCGTTACGGAATTTCTTGATTCGGTCGCCGCGCTCAAAGCCCGCGATAAAAGCTATATGCAACAGTTTAGGTAGGTTTGGTTGCACTCTAGCTGTCTTACAGCTGGAAGGAAACACATCAAATTTGTATGAAAGGGTAAACAACCTGCAGAAAACTGGTGTTAACTCGCACATTCCTCGTGAACGACAGGTGGAATTCCGTCTGGCCCCGAAGACTTTTTGGTGTTGAGATCAATGAAAATGCGCCTAATTGTGAGCTGAGAAAAGGCAATTTCTGGCATATGGCTAAAATATGACCAAAATGGAATTTGCAAAGATTCCAGCAATAAGGTTGGGTTTTTCTTGTGGTGTAATTCCTACCAATTGCTTTGGCGAAAGTCCAAAACGAACGTGAGCTTGTCAACAATTTTGTAAAAAAAACTTCCACCTAAACCATCCCTAATTTTATACCACATAAAGATGAATTTCTAATATTTAAGGACATAATTTTACATTTAGCCTAAGTAGATATCTTCAAGCTTTGAGAATGCCGTGGGGTGAAAAAAGTTGTCTGCTCTACTTAAAAATTGAACGTTCTTGTGTAAAATCAGAGTTTAATTCTCCGACTTTGGAAAGTTAGAATATGATTTTAAACTACGTAAACGCCGAAACAATAGATTTATCTACTTGAGTGGTTCAAAAACTCCTCGTTCCTCAAGACATTTGTTGGTTTGTTCTAAGACTTCCCAGCGTTTGGTTCCGTGCCCCAAAATTTGGGAACTGAATGCAAGACTAATTTGGTTACCAACTTTTCATATAACCTAATTTAATTTGAAGATAATGTCCCCAACGAAATTTCTAGAATTAAATCATGTATACAGACTATACTACCCTTATTAAGGTCGAAAAATAGATTTTGTTTGACGCCCCCAAAAAAGCTTCTAAATATTATAAAAATAGCTGGAAATAACCTCCCGGGCGTTTATTTCCACGTTGAACCGTGCTCCGCTTCACTTTTGTGTTATGTTATTGCCATTTTTGCTGAAAATTCGGATAAATTGATTTCAACGCGGCTTGTCTGCAATTACTGTGTTGGATTTGATCCAAAATCGTTCGGAACTATAAACAAATGCTTCCCAAAACATTGAAAAACCCTTACTCGAACGTAAAACCGTGCCATAAATAACTTTTGTGCTGTTTAAGTGCTGTTTTTCCTCTAAATATTATAACAAATTCACTCAAACTCGGTCTTATCTTTTATTCTGGGGCACGGTTTCACGTCCAAGCAAATGTCTTATAATGTTAAAGCAATCATGTGTTAATCATGTTGATTAATTTTGAGTCAAATCGAACCCAGAGAAAAGATGAGACCAAGTTTGAGTGAATTTATTACAATTTTTAGGGGAAAAACAGCACTTAAATAGCACAAAAGTTATTTGTGGCGCGGTTTCACGTTTGAGTAAAGGTTTTCCAATGTTATAGGAAGCATTTGTGTATAGTTCCGAATGATTTTGGATCAAATCCAGCCCAGTAATTGCAGATAAGCCGCGTTGAAATCAATTTAGTCGAATTTTTAGCAAAAAAGGGCAATAAAATAACAAAAGTGAAGTGGGGCACGGTTCAACGTTGAAATTAACGCCCGGTAGGTTATGTCCAGCTATTTTTATAGTATTTAGAAGCTTTATAGGAGGCGTAAAATAATATCTACTTTTCGACCCTAATACAGAGGAGACTGATGATAAAATCGCGGTTGCAAAAAATTAAAAATACACGGATAGATAATAAAAAAACGTAAAAAAGGTAAATTGAATGAAATAATCCAAGATAATCCACATTTTCGCTAGATATTAAAGAAGAATGGTTGAACTAACGGAAAGTATGAAAAAAACTCACCTTATTGGAAATCATCTTCGTAATATTCTCCCTCAGTGTAATATCTGCCGATGCCACTTTCTGCGAATATTGCAGATCCAATTGATGTTTCAACGATTCCAAAATGCCCATAACCGCCGGTAATAGCGCGTGTTTCACTTCGTGCGTGACCACGTTCTGGATCTTTTCCGTTAAAGTTTTATTGATCAATTGGGACATACTGGACACCACGTTCTCGTGATGCTCCCTCTCTTTGGTCTTTTGCATGCTCAATACGTTCTCCAACAATTTCGCTATTTGTATCTGATGTTTCGACATTACCAGATCCATTTCTTTCGAGATATCCTCTCTGATGTCGTTATTTATGTTATTCTGTTTCATTTTTCCCGCTTTCAATTCTTGCTGTAGAGTTTCTATGACTAACGTTTGTTCGCGTATCGCGGTTTCCAAGCTAGTCAGTCTGAAATTCAAAGTTTGTAGATGGTTTTTATAATAATCCTTGTTCACATCATCCCCTGTTAAAACCAAATCTTGTCGTAGATTATCTTCTTTAACGATTCCGTTATCTTTAACTACAGGTATCTTCGGCCAGATCATTTCCTTGTTACTACTCTCAGGGAAAATGAGATTGTCTTTCGGATTGTAATGTTTTGTAGGCGTTTCTTCGTCTTGCATTTTCGATAGATTTTCGTAATACTCCTGATTGCTGTACGTGGAATTGTTGAGAGACAAAATTTCTTGAACTTCCCTGCTCGGGCTGGACCCTGCACTTGCGAAATTGCCCTTTTGCGGTCTCTGGAAATCGATCAGATTTTCCACGGATGCGTGGAGGTGTTTTTCAACCATAACAGCGGGCTCTAGAGAGTTTCTCACACTGCTAGATCGGGAGGTTTGAGCGGGCGATGTGAAATCTTCGGGTTTCATTAAATTCAATTGCGATTTGTTCGTTTGTTGTTGGATGAGTAAAGTCACGGAAGATTGGAGATCGTTCAATTGCGGTATCGCATCTACATCGCTGATTAATTTATCTGTAATAACATCTTCCACCAGGTCAAGCAAGGTGGCGGATGCAATGTCGGGGATGAAGACGATTTTGCACTCTTGGAACTTCTTTGGTTGGATGACGAGAAGGTTTATGAAGATCGAATTGAGGTCTGTATCCTCTTCGAATTCATCTTCGTCGAACAGCTCTTCGGTACTGCTGCTGTTAAAAGAACCAATTTCCGCTTTCGTGATATGAAAACTTAGGAACGGCGAAGGTAATAAAAACTGGGAAATAGTCGTTACCGCTACGACTTTTTCGGCGTCACTTCTCTTGATTTGCAAGATGTATAATATTTTGTTATTTATATCAGACATCACAACATATTGACCAGAATGGTCAATACATATTTTGAAAAACAAATTAGGTATGATTGATGTGGGATCCGGTTTAAATTGAATGGTTTGCAAGCAAGACCACGTCTCGCATGACCATAGTTTCAATTCGGAATTATGGTTTGCGCCGGTTATGGCAAATTTCCAAAACCTAGAACTGTTAATCAATATTTTTGTCACCGTTTCCAACAAATTGAGGTATTAATACTCACTCTGCACTATATTCCAATATATTATCAATGAAAATCAAACATGACAATGGCATTCCATCATGTGGTATCCATTCGTGGAGTAATTTTTGCTTTTCATTGTCAACCATGTAAATCTAGATACATTAATAAGACAATAAAATGTTGCAATGAAATAAACACTAACTATGGCAGACCTGATAAAATTTCACGTATCCGTCTAAGCAGGCGGTGGCGACGGCAGTGCCATCTGACGAAAACGACACGTCCACCAGATCCATAGAATGATCGATTTCTACGTAACCCTCATAGCTTTCATCGGGTTGCACTGGACCTTCGTTATATTTTGCGGAAATCAAACACACATCCCAAACTTCGGCTGAAAATGCAAACTACTTTACCGCAAATGTCTGTGATTCAGTTATGCCTTGAATATTTCAAAAACTCGGAAACAAATTCCCACAGTCTATGATTTTAGTCAAGTTACTTGAATACCATCAGCATCTTAAGACATTTACTGCCTGATGGTAGAATTTAAAAATTTATTTGGAAATTAACTTTTATAATAATGATTTATGAGTTCAATAAGAGAATGAAAAAAATGTACAACTTCCTCATTAATTTTATAAAATAAGTGGTTCTGACAGAATTCGATTTTACTTCTGGTACAATAATAATTGATGAATTCAGTAATTTTTATGTAACGTCCTCATTAATATCATAAAGTAAGTGGTTATGACAGAATTCGATTTTGCCTCTGAAGGTGTAAATAATGACACAGTAAATGTTTGACAGTGCACGCAAATTTACCAAATGATCAATACCTAATAATTAGCATCATGTAAAAAGGATTTAGCCAATTTTTGATCATCAATACTTTGAAATTCCCAAGATTATTGCTTTTAAATTTCATTTCTTGTCTATCACGTGGTGGCGAATATCGCGGAGCACAAAACAATCTGAAATCTTCCTTGTCGCTGAAGTTCTAATAACTTTTTCTCTGAGACTGCTTTTTAGACGTTATTTATGAAGATTGGAGAATACCGAAGAAATTCAATGAAGTTTAAGGTACACGAAGTGTTTCAAGAATAAGAGGAAATACAATTAATAGTCCAGGCAACGAACCGGAAAAAAAAATATATAGTAAGCTAGAATTTCAAATTTTCAACCCCTCATAGGAGCATTCTTATAAACACAATCCAAAAGTTTAGAAAATTAATGAATGAATGAGCCGAAAATGACGCCTAGTATGTTTTTTGGGACGCTGATCACGATTCCGCAGTTAGTTTTCTCGGAAAACTCCCTCCAGATGGGAAATTTGTAAAATTTATAATACATAATTTATAATTTTGTTACAAAAATGACCTCTAGTAAGTTTTTTGGGTCGCTGATCATGATTCCGCTGTTATTTTCTCCAAAAAACCTTCTCCAGATGGAAAATTCAGGAAATTTGAGATTTTCCTGAGACGGTTATGAATAATGAAGCATAATTTTGTTGCAAAAATGACCTTTGGTAGGTTTTTTGGGTCGTTGATCACGATTCCGCTATTATTTTATCCAAAGAACTCTCTCCAGATGGAAAATTCGGAAAATTTATGATTTTCCTGAGACGGTTATGAATAATGAAGCATAATTTTGTTGCAAAAATGACCTTTGGTAGGTTTTTTGGGTCGTTGATCAAGATTCCGCTGTTATTTTTTCCAAAAAACTCTCTCTCCAGATGGAAAATTCGGAAATTTTGAGATTTTCCTGAGACGGTTATGAATAATGAAGTATAATTTTGTTGCAAAAATGGCCTCTAGTAGTTTATTGGGCCAATGATCACTACTCCGCTGTTATTTTCTCCAAAAAACCCTCTCCAGATGGAAAATTCAGGAAATTTGAGATTTTCCTGAGTCGGTTATGAATAATGAAGTATAATTTTGTTGCAAAAATGACCTTTGGTAGGTTTTTTGGGTCGTTGATCAAGATTCCGCTGTTATTTTTTCCAAAAAACTCTCTCCAGATGGAAAATTCGGAAATTTTGAGATTTTCCTGAGACGGTTATGAATAATGAAGTATAATTTTGTTGCAAAAATGGCCTCTAGTAGTTTATTGGGCCAATGATCACTACTCCGCTGTTATTTTCTCCAAAAAACCCTCTCCAGATGGAAAATTCAGGAAATTTGAGATTTTCCTGAGTCGGTTATGAATAATGAAGTATAATTTTGTTGCAAAAATGGCCTCTAGTAGTTTATTGGGCCAATGATCACTACTCCGCTGTTATTTTCTCCAAAAAACCCTCTCCAGATGGAAAATTCAGGAAATTTGAGATTTTCCTGAGTCGGTTATGAATAATGAAGTATAATTTTGTTGCAAAAATGGCCTCTAGTAGTTTATTGGGCCAATGATCACTACTCCGCTGTTATTTTCTCCAAAAAACCCTCTCCAGATGGAAAATTCAGGAAATTTGAGATTTTCCTGAGTCGGTTATGAATAATGAAGTATAATTTTGTTGCAAAAATGACCTTTGGTAGGTTTTTTTGGTCGTTGATCACGATTCTGCTGTTATTTTTCCCAAAAAACCTACTAGAGGTTATTTTTCTAACAAAATTATAAATTATATATAAATTTTCCAAATTTCCCATCTGGAGCGAGTTTTCCGAGAAAACTAGCTGCGGAATCGTGATCAGCGACCCAAAAAACATACTAGGGGTCATTTTCGACTCTTAATTCATTAATTTCCTAAACCTTTGGATTGTTTTTATAAGAATGCTCCTCTGAGGGGTTGCAACCCCGTTCGGGGGGGGGGGGGGGGGGTAGAAAGGTCGACCACCGTGTCTTGATAGTCATGAATGAATGATCTATGGGGTATTAGGAACAAAATGCAAAAAAGTTCTAGCTTACTATATATATTTTTTTTATTATGGGCTTTTTCCCGGCTTATTGCCTGGACTATAAGTTGTATACTGATGTATGTTTCACAAAACAACTTCAAGAGAGAATACATGGTTCTTTAATGTGTTAAACATCAAAAAAGAATTGCAAATGTTTAGAAAACATAGAATAACAGTCTCACTACAGTCATACAGTCTGTAACTGAGAAACAATCAAATGGGATGATTCGCAATTTATAGTCTTTAGAATCATTAATGCCAGAACCTTTATCTGATGGCGGCCACAAATTATTTTTTGTGTGAGCAAACATAGATTATTTCAATGGTTTAATTTAACTGGAACTTATAAAGTGTAAACAACTAAACAAAGTCCTACCTTTGGATCCATTCAGAAAAACAAACATTTTAGCAGTCTCATCACCTACATCTGGATCATCATCAACACTTGGAAGATATGGACACCATACAATCCTATAATTGGATGGTGAACTGTTCAAAAGCTCTGGATGATAAATATGAAGGAGTAATTTGTATCTATATGTATGTTAAGAAATAAAACCCTTATAAAATCCATAATCTGAAACATTATCTAAAGGATACTTTATAAAAATGGGCTGGTCATCAACCTCATAAATCAGGACATTTCCTTCTTCGTCAACACATCCCAGAATGATTTCATTTCTCAAAAAAGCAAAAGATACGTCTCTTACATCAGTTTTGAGATTCTTTATGAGAGCACGTTGATCTGTTTCCTGATTTACTAAACGTACCATACCTCCATCTTTACCTTTCATTGCATATGCTATAACCTTTCCATTTATGTGAACGGCAACAAGCTGCCCCTGATAATAACGTAGCTCCCAGTTATAGTCAATACGATTTGTTAATTTCACTTTTGAACTTCCATGATTATGAATTCCCGATCTGCTGTGTACATTAACGTCTTTGGATGTGATATAAGTAGAATGATCACTTTCTGTCCCATATTTACTAAAATTATTATTTTTCATTAAGGTTTAAAAATAAGCTTTGGAATTGAGCTACTTACATGACTTGGGGTTTATCCGTAAGGGGAAATGGTGGAGAATTCATTTTCGATTAGCATATAAGTAATTCTAAAAAGCGAACTTAGGAACATAAAAAGCGCGAACACAACACAAAACTAGCATCACCTACAAAAAAATACACTATAACTCATACGTTTGCGCCATGGTATTTGGAAGCAATTACATGTAAAAAGGATTCTAATTGTTTTCTGGTGAATATAAAATATTTAACCTAAATAATAAAAACTATTCATCAGCTAAAATCTAACACCGGCTTCTGCCAATCGACAATCCTATGTCATTATGCCAATAAAAAGCTTAAGCCACAGAATGCTTATGTAATTTGACACATTCATCAGTTAATAGAGTTATGACAAAACCATCCACTAATGTAAAATCTATGAAGAAAGAATATATTTTTCCGTGTTTATACATATTCCATGCTAGACTATAGACTTGAATAAATCGAATAGTAGTTTTCTATTTGATATTTATTATATCCCACATCAGATGTCGTTGACAATAAATCAACTGTTTGTTCTTCAAACATAAGCTTTGATTATACAAACTATAGATATATAAATTAATATATTTATCGATGGAGTTTTTCAAATGCTATGCAAAAAGCTTTACGTTGGGTAGAGCTAATTCGTGATATCGAATATAGGTAATTAATGTAATATCAAGTAGCAATTACAGTGTTACAGATACCTCTATATTCCGACATTTCTATAGAAAACTGCGCTACAAATCATTTGCTTACAGTTTCCTGTAATGATAAGAGCGAATGACGGCTTACAAATTCCTCTAAATATATACTCTACAGAAAACTACGTTAGAAAATTACAGTTTCCTGCGCGTAGAATTTAAAAATACACTAATTAAATTGTTCAATTTTCGAATATGAACACGATTCTTTAAAATGTTACCACCAATTTCTTTTTCCTACCTTAAAGAGCGGGTTAAGGGTGACAGATGATGCTTTTCACGCCACACCGTTTTATATTTAAAATGTTCCAACTGTTTCATCACATGTTTGCATGATAGAAGATTGTAAGATTGTAGTTTTTTGTGAACTATTTGGTTTGAAACATAAATATATTACACTCTATTTTGGACATCTTTATTGTGAGGAAATAGGCATATCGGTATTAGCATGAAAGAAACTCAGCTATTATGTTAGAACATTTTATTGTATAAAATATTGGAAGATATTCAAATGTAGTACCATTTACTATCTTTTAACGTTGAATGACAATTTTCTGAACTATAACTACTAATAAACTATTTCAATTTTTACAAACAACTTGATTGTTCCATTGTAATATTAAATACAGCCGTTTTTCGATTCCCCTTTTATCCGTATAAAAATTACATAATAAATAAAAAAAATAAGAGTAATTGATTTTATAAATTCATGATAATATTGATTTCATAACTTTTAACTGCCTTAATAGTAATGGGTGGGCATACGTTATATAGATAGATTGATCAGTAAATGTATTAAGCATTGATCACAGTGTTATTCTTACTCATGAAAATATAGATATACTAAGTACTTGAATACTAATGATATCTAGCAAAAAACTTAGATTCTATACTGAAAAACGAAAAATTGATTATATACACACCACTACACTTATTGATATATCTTATACATCCGTATCAAGTGTAAGTACATAGGACATAGGTATTTGAAAATGGTCAAGATTCTTCTGGAGCAAAATATTTCGGAGTAGGTACATCAGAAACCGCGCAAATACTTTTGGATAACTTTAAATCCTTTTAATAATGAGATGATCGGATTGGTAGGAATCAAAATGAACTCAGTAGTTTATGAAATCTTTTGACACAATTTTTAGGTTTAGACAATAAAATGATGTGTTGACATATTTTCCCGATTTCAATTCTTTTTCATAAATTGCGGTTCAACTGTAAGAGATAAGTTCGTTTTCTACGTTATTACCAATGCTGGTATTAGTTTCAATTTTGATTTCACCACCGTTACGGCTATGACGTCAACAATAATTTTTTTTAAATGGGGAGCATCCTGTAAATTTCTTGATTTTTTGAATCTGTATGAAGAGCTGATTTCAGAAATGTATCTCACTCATTTTCTAATTTTGCACTTACTATTTAAATCGAGTAAATTACGTTTATGGCTTTTGAATATATATACATTTTGTCAAACAGTGAAGACACAGAGCGTTTGGAATATTTCGGCCCTTTCCAGTGTATTTCCGTTAAATTTTATTTACAATATTTTTTATTGCATTTTTTGACACTGTTTTTAAAAATGAATACAAAAAAATTAACGTGTTTTTGAAAAACTGTTTGACTGTTATGTTAAAGGAAGTCTATGTGTCTATGCTGATGGAAGTTGGCAATCTTGTGAGATAATATGACTTTATGTACCTATTGTGAAAAATAAATGAGTAATCATTGTTCTATTTCCTAAGATAAATAGTTTTATTTTTTCGAATATAGTTGATATTATTTATTCCATTGTATGAAAAATAAGTTGAATTATGCGTTCTATCAGTAACATTGTTCGAGCCGTTTTTACGTATATGTAACATTCAATTTTATTTGCTGAATTCATATTTATATTATATACATGTGTAATGATTTAATTTTTTTGACTTAATGACCTAATATAAGAACAACTTACTGTTACTCACATTTACTCTTTACTTTCAAAAACCGTTTAAACGAATTCAAATTACCATTATATTCATCTCAAAACATGAAAGTGGGGTAGATAACCTTGTCCTTTGAGACTATAATCGCTTGTTTATTTTACTCTGCCAATGTTTATTATGAAGAACGATATTGCTTACATTTTACCTGAGTATTTAATTAGTCATTCAGGTGAGATCAAAACATAATACTTGGGATGAACAGGCATGGTGAAATAACAACAAGCCTCCAAAAGGTTTCTCGCTGTGATAGCGGACCTTCGATGTAGGGTATATTTAGTTTATTTTGAGCCAACTGAATAATTATCTCATGTTTCAAATACCTTACGACTACATTTACATCGATGTCAAAATCTATACAGGGTGAAATTTTACATAGCTAAATTGGTTAAGTTTACTTCAAATCACTAATAATTATTATCAATTATCAAGTAGTACGTTTTATGTTCACTTAACAGTCTTCGTTTACGAATACCTCCAAAAGTTTAACTGTATCTCGAACAATGGAGGCATGAAGCGCAACCTCATACTTCGTGAGAACATTCCGAGCTTGGGTCGTTGTTTAAAACTGTTACAGTAGTTGCATTGGCTTTTATCGTTGACCTTGTCGATGCTTGTCTGTGGAATCCAATTTGTAAACTGATCATCGTGCGATTCTTTGTATTCGGTTGTCTGCCGAACGAGCAAAACAATATCTCTCTCATCCCCCTGAAAAATAAATTCAATTTGAATTTGGGAAAGCATCTTACACATATACCAGATTCATTTAGTCATCTTATACTACATTATGACTGATAAGCTATGAAAATATCGCTGTTAACAATCTTTGCCGATGAAAGATTCTTTACCATAGATGACCTCAAATTTCACCGCGACGTTTACAGATCTATTGCGGTTCCCTTTATTGTTACATTAGTTGCACGAGCGTAGTCATTTTCAAAATAGGTCTAGGATCCGTGAAAATGGCTCTTTCACGTAGCTTGCTGTCTATGGACTAGTCCCTCCGCATAGGAAATGGGAGTTCTTCTTTTGTCCGACAGAACCTGCATACGTATCTTCTGTCCTTGATCAATAGGTCCACTGTGAGTGTGGGCGATGGTTTCCAGATATATATATTTTGTTTGCTGCCTTCGGACCAGTTTTCACACCCAATTGTTGATTGTCAGACCAAATCATGGAATTTAACGTTCCCTTGGTGCCTGTGACATACTGGAACCCTTATCTGGCAACGTAGCCTATGGCTTGTGACGTCACTATCGAGCGTTCAAGCATTGTATATAGTCTTACACCAGTTTGGGTAAAGTTGTGTGGCATTCAGTGGCTTCAGTGTTTGCTGGCAGTCAAGGAATTTGATACACACGGACCAATCATATCTGCCTGTTTATTTATATATTTCTGGCCAGAGGGATGTATAGTTAATAAATTTTATTTTTCGAAGAAAAACAACTCTAACACCAATGAAGGGTCAAAAAACTAAATAGTGTAACCAGTATTTCTAGTGATGTGAATAAAAATGAAGTCATGAACGATCTAGGTATGTCACAAACAATCAAGTCTGATAGGAATATTGCCAATGACCAGGTTACATTTACCAAACCTAAAAGTGTCAATATAAAAAAAGGGAAGGAAAATTTTATAATTCTCCATCAAAATATACAAAGTATTAAACACAAAACATTAGACATTGAAATATATCTAAATACATTAAAATTGCTACCACACATATTATGCTTTACTGAACACTGGTGTTCCGAAAATGAGGTTGAATCTGTTTATGTTGATAAATATGCTTTAGCTTCTTCATACTGTCGTAAAGCGAAATCTAATGGTGGTTCCTCTATATATGTAAAAAACAGTCTACACTTTGAGGAAATCCAAGATATAAAAAACAAATCAGTGGAATCTATTGCTATAATAAAAGTAGTTGTTATATGTATATATCGACCACCCTCTGGTAATCCAAATATTTTTTCAGCAAGGTAAGTGAGATATTAGATCATTGTGCAAACAAATTCAGGAATTATCAAATATTTCTCTGTGGAGATTTTAATTTCAACTTACTGCAGAACACAGTTAATGCCAAAATATTCTCTGACCTACTCATTTCATATAACCTTCTGCAAACTATATTTGATGCCACTCATGTTACTGCAACTGTTCAGACTCTACTAGACAACATATTCATTAAAGTAACTGATAATACAACCTGGAAAGCCGATGTAAAACTTACTGCTCTCTCTGATCATTATGGACAACTTCTTTCTAGTCAAATTTCAAATAATATTGAAAGATCAGAAAAGATACGCAAAAGAGTTTACAGTCCCTCAAAATTAGATAGTTTCAATGAATTATTACCAAATACAAATTGGAATAATCTATACTCAATAGAAAACCCAAATGAGGCATACAATTTTTTCTATAACATATTTAACCAATATTTCCAATTAATATTTGAAGAAAAAACTATAAAAAATAAGACCTGTAAAAGCTGGGTAACACAAGGGATACGAATATCAAGTAAAAGAAAAAGAGATCTGTGTAAAAAAAAAAATTTGAAAAGAAATAACACCAGAATATTATCAGACATATTGCAAAATTTTGCGAAATACAATAAATAAGTCTAAATCAATTTATAATACTAATTACATCTCTAATAGCCATAACAAAGGCAAAGCGATATGGACAGTAGTAAAAAATTATACATCACACATAAACCTAAAACTACTTTAATTGATCAAGATAATCTTTCAACAAATGGTAATGAAATCCTTAACAAAGCAA
Organism: Endomychus coccineus; assembly: GCA_958510875.1. Classification (NCBI taxonomy): domain Eukaryota; kingdom Metazoa; phylum Arthropoda; class Insecta; order Coleoptera; family Endomychidae; genus Endomychus; species Endomychus coccineus. The sequence goes on along the minus strand of OY294069.1, from coordinate 6,436,286 downwards.
ATGAGTATTTCACAAAATCTAAAATATCTAATACAAAAACAAATTTGAGTTTCTGCAAAAGAAACTCTAAATCGATTTATTTGACCCCATCAACGGAAAGTGAAATTTATAACATAATACATTCCTTAAAAAAATCTCAATCTGTAGGAGATGACGGTATCCCTATTGTAGTAATTAAACATGATGCGTTACAATTAAGCGCACCCTTATGTCACATTATGAATGTAATGTTAAAAAATGGCATTTATCCGGAAAACTTAAAAATAACACAGATCAGACCAATATTTAAAAAAGGTGATAAAAATGATGTTGGAAATTACCGTCCAATAGCATTGTTATCAAACATTAGTAAATGTTTCGAAAAAGTCATTTACAACAGGTATATAAAATATTTAGAAAAATTTGATATATTAACAGAAAGTCAAAATGGATTCCGTAGAGGAAGAACTACTATCAGAGCTACATATCAGACGTTAGTTAAGATAATCAATTCGCTGAATTCAAATAAGAACACAATATTAATGTGTCTGGACTTAACAAAAGCATTCGATCATGTAAATCACAGTATACTACTGCAAAAACTGGAAACATATGGCATTAGAGGTGTAGCTTTGTCACTTATATCATCTTATCTTACAAATCGCCAGCAATATGTAGCGGAAAATTCAAATACAAGTGAACAATACAGATCAAATAAACTTACAATTACGCAAGGCGTCCCACAAGGCTCTATTTTAGGTCCCCTGCTATATATATTATACACAAATGACCTGCCAGCAGCCATTTAAGAGGATATTTGTCAATTTGCAGATGACACATCACACGTTCTAGCGGACGAGGAATTGATAGGCCTCAAAGATAAAGTCAAAAAATCTTTAGATGACTTAAATTCCTGGTTCGAATCAAATGATCTTATGTTAAATGTAAATAAAACACAAATAATTAAATTTAGCTTTCTAAAAGAATATACAGAGAAAGTGAATATTGATGGAGAAACCCAAAATATAGAATCTCAAGATTCAGTGTCATTCCTAGGGATAAATATCGATTCGCGATTAGATTGGACCACTCATATTGATAAATTATCAAAAACCATTGCCCAATATACATATGCACTAAGAGTAATATCTATACATATTAATAAAGCAGCAGCTCTTACTGCCTATCATGCATTTGTGCAGAGCAGGGTAAGGTATGGCTTATCATTTTGGGGAGGCTCTTCAGAAGCCATAAGAATTTTTATCTTGCAAAAAAAATGCATTAGATTCATATTCAACTTGCCTTATTTGCAGAGTTGTAAGAACTTATTCTGATCTGAGAATATACACACATTATATGGTTTATACATTATAGAATCCATCCTCTTTGTTATGAATAATAAAGATATAATAGATAGAGTCGAGCAGTTGCATGAATATGATACAAGACAGAGAGACAATTACTTACCTGTCAGATTCAAATGGTCATATTTACAAAAGAATGTGACTTATATGGTGATCAAAATCTTTAATAAAATCCCGGTAATCTACCGTAATCTACCAATAAAATTATTTAAAAAGAAATTAAGCTCATATTTGTTGAAAAAAGCATATTACAGTATGGAGGAGTATTTTCTAGATGAAATTATACTCTGAAAGCATCAATTAAATTTTGGAACACCACTCAGTAGACTTAGTTATTAATTCAATTAATTATAATTTTGACGTGTTCTATACCCATTGGGTCAATATTACTTTGTAATCTAGGAACAAATAAAAATCTATCTATCTATCTATCTATCTATCTATACAATACATTGATGTATTGCTGTTATGCCCGATTGAAATACTGTGCTTCCTTTTGCCAGGCACTCTGGGATCGCAGCTCCGGGAGTTGTTGTAATGACCCCTCTACCACTCAGAAATGCCTTTGTTGCCTGTTAGTAGTCTTATGATTCCTGACTGTTGAGGCTTTGGCTTCCACAACATGTCATTTGCCTGGTTACCATATTGATTATGATGAATGAATGAAACCATTAAAGCTTAATCTGTACAAATTGAATAAAAGCTAATTGTATGGAATCATGAATACTTCTACCTGTATGCAGTGTAATTAACCTTGAAACTACTGTGAAAAAATAACGCTCTGAGGAACGATTATTCCCATTCTTAGATCGTGTTTGTTTGCAATGATCGATGTTGAATTCTGCACCTGCACTTTTTTTATCGACAGGACGAGGGTTTCCATTTGTCGCATTTCTATCCGTTGAGTTCATGCTGGTCACTAGGGATCAAACTCATCAGCTTCTTAATTGGTCAACATTAAAACTCTATTGACAATGGAGAAAGCTGATGACGTGATTTATCTTCCGATGCTAACCTCTTATTCAGTTGTTTCCAATTGGCTTCTCGAAACGAACTTAGTGAAATGAGTAACGAATTACCTGCGGAAGTGAAAACAAATTCAAATACTGGAGTATCGGTGGTCTTGAGCGAAAGTTTGATATTCCAATATCCGTAAGAACTGCAGTCATCAAGTTCAACCAATTTGTTTGAATGAACGACATAATTTTACATCTTCAATTGAATACTTCAGCAGGCTGATATTCATCAATAATCGTTGGAAGTACAAGGTTCCGCTGACAGAGACTCTCAAATAATATTGGTTTAGGGATGGAATCTCCGAGAACTAATGAAAACAGAGTTCTGAAACTTTGCTCACTTATAAGTAAGAATGATGTCTCTTCTTTTTGGAAGTGCAGTGTTGCCGCTTCTATTAGAAATTACTGTATTGTATTATGTGGAAGATATAGATCTATTGTGTCTCTTTCTGCGGCTTTTTCAGTCTCCACTACCCACAATTGTTGCCCCCTCGACTGTGGAGGAGGTCGAGCAGCTCTGGAAAGGAGTGTACGAGTCAACACGTACAATTCACCTAGACACCTCAGTCCTAGCACACTCCGAAATGTTCCGCGCTGAACATCAACTTCCGCAAATAGAAGTGTGCGAGGCTGTCAGCGAGGATGAGACCCGACATATTCTTGTCGGTACCGAAAACTTTGCTGGTCCCAGCCCTGATGACACATCCTTCCACTCACCGCTGTCTAGACAGAGTCTTTGATTCTTGGTTTTAGAAGTTTTATTAACTGCTGAATTTTAGCTAAAATTCTTTTCCTCTGGGTATTCAGAAATTTGCTAAAGCGTCATTTCTAAAATGGCGATATTTGACCTCAAAAATCCCTTAATAACAAATTGAAAGGCATATCAGGTTAAAAAGAAAGAATTAAAAAAATGAATGAAATAGGACATAGTGCCTCGTCACGTCCTGACCTCCAGGTACACGGAGGTCATTTTTAAATGACATATTCGTGTTCAACCTACTCGAAAACCTCCCAGTAAGTATTTTCTATACATTTCGGATGCAACTGGAGCACTGTTCCTGAGATGTCGTCGTGCATCAGGGTGTCCTGTGCACCAGGTTCATTGAAGACATTTTTAAAAATCATATTCGCATTCAGCGACCACGAAAAACCCCGAGTAAGAAAATTAATTTTAGCTAAAATTCAGCAGTTAACTTCTGAAAGTAGTCTCAAAAAATGCATTTTCTTTATGCACAAATGCAAATTGGCCCCAATAGCAAAGTTCCTACATTTTTTCTACCCCTCTTGCAGAATCGAATACCGAAAACCGCATCTCAATCCATCTTGCCTGAAAAATGTTCGAGATTTTCGGAAATTTGTGTTTTTATTGCCTCGACTATAAGTAAAACTACTCGTATGATGCAGACATTCAGTAGTTTGTGAATGGAACATATTGATTTCAAGAGGCATGCGTTTTAATGATTCAATAATTGTTGTAAATAGTCAGTGAACTCTCGAGAATTTCATTGTATGTATACTTGCAGCATTTGTGTTGGAGTACACTTACCTTCTGAAATTTTTGGACAGGAACGCGTATAACAAGGGATTTACTCCCGAGTTGAAGTAAGCCGCTAAAAATGTTAACGGAGTCAGCATCGCACTGAAATCCGTGCCTCCACGGTAATGAGGTGACCAGTATTGCCACATTTTTCTGGCGTGGAACGGTAAATGACATAAAGCGAAGGCGCATACTACTATAATGAGCATCTTGATTACGCCTCGCCTTGCTTTCAGGACGTTCTGACTGGAATTAGGATTAGGTACACCACCATTCGATGTGGTACTTTGTAGAGGCTTTGCTTCTCCGCTTGCAGACTGAAAATATAAGGATATCGAATAAAACAAACTGGAAATATGATTCATGCTTGAAAAATAATTAATAGGGAATTGAAATGTTCCTAAAATTCGGAAGAATTCAATTTCTCAAGATAATGAGATGTTTATATTGATTCTTGACCCAGATATGAAAATTCTCGGAAAACAGGTCATACTAACCCGTATGCTTATTATTTACGTATTTACGTACGTTTCGGTCTCACTACCATCATCCGAAGACGTATCAATGTCGAAAACGGGATTCCTTAAAACTAATTCTATCAAACACTAAGCGTTCTTATCGCATCAATGTCAATTAAAAATGCCGACGTCGTCGAAACGAACACCAGTAATCGAAATTGTAAAACAGTTTTAGTTGAAAATAGTGCGATAAGGAAGCTTTGTGCGTGATATAATTAGTTTTGAGAAATCCTCATATTGAATAGTTTCAGCATTAAGAATGTGTAAATTTATTTTTAACTAATAAAGTTATGAATAAAGGACCACTAATTTACACCAATTAAATCCTGAATGTTTTAAACTTACCTCAGATGATGTCACTGTGTGTTGAAACATATACATATAAGCAATATGTAAGTGGATAATAAAAATATTCGTTGTACATTTAGTGTAAATTAGTGGTTTTATTTCCATAACTTTAGAAATCCGGTTTTAGATAGTGATTTTTTTTGATACGTCTTCTGACGTACGTAAATACGAAAATAATAAGCGTATGTGTTGGTGACCTATTTCCCGAGAATTTATATATAATAGAGAATAAGATGAAATAGCGTCATAAAATATTGTCATCAATCGCGATTAAATCGTGTTTTGGAGAAATATTTTTAGAGAATTCCATCACGGGTTAATAACGAATTTCAATTAAATCAAACACCTGAAGTTCAACTAGACTGTCGCGGAGGTCCAATTCCATGGAAGAAGATTTTGAGCATTTTTGATCTATTTTGCACTGTTTTGGCAGCGTTTTCTGTAGAAACATTTATCAAATCATAGGTGAATAAGTTACATTGCTATGAAGAGTGAGGTATGATTAAAAAAATTGGTAAGGCCCAGAAAAGAAATTACTAGAATAGTTAGGAATCCATTGTATAATTAGACAAATTGTATATTGGTGTTACCAAGTGTGAGTTCTTTCAACTAATTGTAGCATATTGTACTTTGATTCTCACAATCAATAGCATTTTAATCTTTCGTGGACTATTTTCTGTTTTTGGTACTACTTACTTGTGTGAGAAGACATTCTCCAAAATGAAGTGCATAAAGATTGTTTACAGATCTAAGTTAACTGATGAGCATCTTAAATCTCTTTTAATAATTGGTACAAGTAAAATTAGTCGACAACTACAAACTATTGTCTGTGGAAAATCACAATAACATAAATCACAATAGTATTTTATATGTTATAATGTTTATATGTTATATGTTATACAGTTTTGAGACCCGAACTAGGAAAAAGGGAACACAGATTTCAAATAAGTGGATACCTCTACGAGTAGATATGTTCCTATGAACGCTCATGGAATCAAACAATTAAAACCTATTGTCCAGGAAAATTTTCATCAGAATATCGAATTCGAGTTGAAATAAGTGAACCATATAATATAATAATTGATACAGCAATGTACCAAAACTGTTTTACTTAATTAATGACAGATAGATAACTAGAACTTGAAAAAATGAATTCATTTGAAGTGGCAGAGAAAGGATTTAACTGTAATTAATCATTCGCTAAAATACAGTTTAAAATCATGAGTAGTAATTCTTCAATTCCTGCAACAGATCAGAAAGAGCTTAGTAAGATCTTTGTACTGGCTCACGGCCTTTATTTTCACTATATCCCATTATGATATGACAATAGTGCAGAGCTTTGAATCGGCTTATTATTCAAGCTGGCTCTCATTGAGGATTCGTTCTATCGCATAAAAGCCAGCATAATTATACTGGGAACTTTCACAATCAGTCAGATTAATTGAAGAAATAAGAAAATGAAATGACCGTGGAATTTTAATCCATAGATACGATAATACCCTGATTTGTGAATATTGTACAGGATGTTCTTATTTTTGATATCGTCTACATGGAATCCATTCACTTTTTCCTCATCAAAAATATCTAACTCCATAGATAGATAGATAGATGTTTATTTGACAACATTTTGTTATATTACATAACAATTGTAGCAAGTCATACATAAGTTGCGAATGCTACGATACGACGCTACGAGCAATAAAAAATACAAGACAACCAAATCAGAAATACAGTAAAAGGTAAAAACACAACATCCATCACAGTCAATGTTAAAGGTAAAAACACAACATACATCACAGTCAATAATAACTATTCAGCAGTTAAAATTCTAATATCACTATCAGCGCGATGATAGAGCCCGTGTGTATTCCCGAACCGAGTAAAATGCCTCAAGCTGCAAGTAAGATCTCAATCTATGTTTAAATTTTGCGGATGTGAAATTCCTGACAGTCTCAGGAAGCGCATTATATAGAGAAATGTTTAAAGAACTCCTAACAGATATATCCAACTTGTAATGAGTAGATCTCACCAAATTCGATGTTCTCGTACTATACTCATGAAAACACGAGTGCAAACTATACTCTGACCTGCTCCCACGAAACTCCAAGTTTACGGAAAATGATCAGTGTTGGTAAGGGTATAATTCGTAGACTCACAAAATGTGGCCAGATATCCAGGGTTTACTATCAAAAGGACAGTCTTCTACTGTAATCAAAACACCTGAATAGCACCCGACGAATCCCCCCACACACCATTGGGAATGGTACAATGAATAATATACCGTTAACAGCGTCTCCAACCCGACGACAGATCTCATCCACCTTATAACAAAGATAGTAGATGATAATTTACTCCTCAATTCGGCTAAATGCTGGCGCCAGGCTAGTCGATCGTCAAGTATTATACCCAAAAGTTTTTGATTCTTGTCCATATTAAATTTTGGATTGTTTGGAGTGAACCAATCCTCCGCCATCGACCGGGTATTGCCAATTTTGGTGATCAGATTAGTAAGGTTCCCATCGCCACAGATTATCGAGCTGTCATCGGCAAAAGACTTACTTATTCGGGTAGCAAGTAGTAATATAAGTCATTTAAATAAACTATAAAAAGTAGGTATCCTAAGACTGAGCCCTGAGGCACTTCACTTTTCACAATCTCATGCTCTGAAACTGCATCACCAAAACAAACTATTGACGACAAAAATGAGCTTCAATATAAAACGCTCGAGCGGTGTTGATTGCCCAGCGCATCCACCGTTTTGTATCAACAAGCTTCTCGAAAAGCAGATTTTTAGGGAAGCATCAATCTGCCTTGTATTTTACTCTCTTCTATATAATGCTCCACCCTCTAGTTTTTTCAGTCGAATAATTGAAATACTGATAAACGCGGATCATTTCATTGCATCGTTTATAAGTTGTATCGCTCCATTCGCTATTTGAATAAAGCCAAATAGTTATCTACGCAGAAACAAATTATAACAATCCTTCAAAGAAGTTTCTATAATGACTTTATATTTTGAACTTTCTATAATCTTTTTACATCATTACCCCCTTGACCTACGGCATCTGAAGCCCTATTCTGCTTCTGTCGATGTTATTTTCAACTTTTAATGACAAAACAAATCAACTCCTACATCCCCTTTTAAGTTGCAAGTTTAGCATCCTTAGGTAATTTCCTTGTTTGAATGGAAACATTTCCATAGAAACTATGATACTTTGATGAAAGTACGTACTGTGTACATTAATGTCTCCAAATCGATTCAGTTGTATCATTGTATTGTTCTCATGATATAAAGCAAGTGAATAATAAATTACATTTGTATCTAATAATTGAGAGATATATTAGTGTCTACTCGATTCATCAGAAAACGCATTATCTTATTTTTCCCCGATGAGAGATACATTTTGTCCGCTAATTCGTGAGTGGTGGTAAATAAATAGAAAAGATAAAGGATTATAAAATCATCAAAGTACACACGGGAAATATGCAAAATGATTTTTAGATTTCGAGTTATTAATATACGAGCATAGGTTCTTTTTTGTTTTAAAGGCGACGTTTTTATTCTGTTTTTTAAGGAATTTACTAAAAATATCTCAATTCCTTAAAAAACAGAATAAAAACGTCGCCTTTAAAACAAAAAATAACCTATGCTCGTATATTAATAACTCGAAATCTAAAAAAGATGACTGTAGTGCTTTGTACATAGGACAAACTGGACGCAGTTTCAGCGTAAGGTTTAATGAACATTTGAGAAGTTACAGGCGCAAAAAAGGAGACTCTAATTACGCAAATCACCTGTTAGAACATAACCACAATTTCACTCTTAATCCTGATATTCTACATATTCAGGAAAAAGGACATAAACTTAATATATTAGAATCCATAGAAATATTGAAACACTCAAAAAACAATAATAATGTAATATTAAATGATCAAATCGACACATATAATTCACCGCTTGTTAACAATTTTGTAAACACACTCCCACCATTATCCACCCCCATCCCTCAATTTGTACCACATTCTGATCCCTGATATTTAAGGACATACTTTTAGATTTAGCTTTAGTTGATAACTCCTCGCTTTGATAATGCCACAGTGTGGTGAAACAATTTATCAGCATTTTTAAATTAAATGTTAAAAGTTTTGTGTAAAATTTGAGTTTTATTCTCCAACTTCCGAAGAAAAGATGAAAGATGTTTTAATTCTGATTTTGAGGATTCGGGTTGAGATAAGTTGACAGCTATGTGGACCAAAGAGTTTATGACAGATTGCTTTTGGGCAGTGTGGTGGTGGGAAAATACATCCAGGTATATATCGGTGTGGGTGGGTTTTTGATAGACAGAAAGCACCGTCAGTTTGTCGACTAACTTATACATCTAGGAACCGGAATTAAACTTTCGATTTATCTTCCATGGTGAAAAGGATATTGGGTTGTAATGAATTTGAATGATTGAGGAATGGAACAAGATTTTCGCGACCATGTTGCCAAATAACGAAAGTGTCATCGACAAATCTAAACCAACATTTTGGTTTGAGAACAGATGAGTCAATAGCATCTTGCTCAAAAGCTTCCATGAAGATATTAGCTATGACCGGAGAAAGTGGGGAGCAGCTCCCGAGGACTGCTCGTAAAACTTTCCATCGTACAGAAAATATGTGGAAAATAGACAAAAATTAATTAACGGTAGTAAGTCCATTGAATAATCGTTTGCAACATGGTGAATTTCAGAAATGAGTATTGGCTGCTTCCATAACATAATGGTTGCTTTGAAAAGAATCCTCATATTTATTTAAATTTCAATTTATTTGTTACGAAAAACTAGTTTTAAAGCATAGTACTTACCAGAGTTCTAGATTCTATATAATTCATTGTGATCTATGTAAATATGTGAAAATCGGTAATGCTTCCGACTGAGCCCTCGGATAGCATTATTCAATCGTCAATTTCATGCCATTCACAGAAATACATAAGCTGGGAATATGATTAACTTCACAATAGCTATCACTTTGTTTTATTCGTTATTGGCTTCCCGAGAGCATTGAATTTCATTTGCCTTGTCTTAGTACGGAGGAGCTTACTTGGCATTCTCGAACTGCATACTTGATGAGATTAAGTTTCGAAGTAGTAGAATGTGCTTGCATTTCTACTATCTAGCTCGAATTTTTCAATAAAAGCGCTCTTTGAAACAAAGAATTTGAAGGAACAGTGAGTATTAGAAGTTTTAATTATGATGCTTTGAGGGCATGCATGAAGACTGTAAAATTTGTTGCTAATATAAATACTTCAAATTATATCAATGAAATATATTCTGATTTCGTATCAAATATTGAATGGTCTATGGAAATGGTGTTGCAAATGGAAATAACAATAATTCAAAGTCTTCGATTTCAAGTGAGGTTGTTTCTATGAACAAACGTCTGAAAGTTTTAAATAATGAATATTCTAGGCTGATTTATTCAGAAAAGAGAAAAGTAAACACTAATAGATAAAACTAAAAAATTGCATTTCGCAAACATTTCAAATGAAGTCGCTGTAAATTCGAAATAGAAATTGAGATGAACTATGGTAAGAAATAAAACAGGGAACAAAAATTAATTCTTAAATCTGGGAAAAAATTGTGGAGGCACCAATCCAAGTAGCTAATGTCTTTGCATTCTATTTCAGAAATGCACCAGAAACCCATTTCAGCCAAACTACCTGTACAGAAAGTACAAAATGTTCTCCTATGAATAAAACTTTTTATTTTTATCCTGTTGATTTGAAGCTCATTACAAATTCTTTGCAAAATACAAATTCTGTTCGAAATGACTGTATATCTACTAAATTGTTGAAGAGAAAAGTCCTGCCCATTACTCAACCTTTAGCTGATATAGTTAATCGTTCAATTGAGTTACGTATTTTTCCTGATTACTTCAAAACCGTAAAAGTTGTACCATCATCTGAAACCGAATTTGTGCTTTGTAGATTATGAGGAGATCCTATGAGAAGAATATGGAAGATTTCATAGGAATGGTTGAATCGGACATCATCATATTAGGGATTGTGGGTTCCGCCTTCCTGGAGAAGAGGTAAGCTTGAGGTTTGGTTGCATTAAACTCAACTAGATTATCAGATCCCCATTTCAAAATCATTTGCCAGATCTCCATTAATTGCAACAACCTGTCTCTGTTTCACTCTTCAGGCCTTGTTGGATGTGGTAGATGTGGAAGCGGAATGAAGTTTATCATCTTCTACAAAGCTGTGGTCGGGACAGATGGTCACTTCCAACAGATGGTTGATATAGAGCAGGAATAAAGTTGGTGCCAAGACAAACCCCTGTAGAACACCAGCGTTCATAGCCATTTTATCGGAGGATACATCAGTGAACCAACACATGAAGTGATCTATCTGAGAGAAAACTCGATAGTGAGCAATAAAGTTGAGGCGGCAAACCGTATGACGGAAGTTTCCCAAAAAGGCTTTGGTACCAGACTCTGTCAACAGCTTTGGAGATGTTCAATGCTATAGCTAGAGAATTCCCATAATTTCAAAAGATTTACACCATACATGTGTTACATAGACAAGCAGGTCCCTTGTTGATCTTTGCTGACGAAAGGCATATCGCCTGCCATCCACACGATTTAATTACGTTATAAGCATTACGTCTGACCTGACAGAATAGTTTGTTATGAAGTCTGTCATGAGTTACAGAGTCGAAAGCTTTGGATAGATCAAGAAATAACACTCCTACTTTATGTTTGTCATTTAGAGAGTTTACTATGTTGCTGATATAAGCGTTCTGATTAGGGTTGAATATATCATGTTGTATCATGAAATTCGATATTCTGTTGTGAACAATTTTTTCTATTATTTTTGCTATATTATTCAGAAGGGGAATCAACTTTAATAGTTGTTCAGAACAGGGGAATCATCTTTTTTAACATAGGTGAAATTATCGTATCTTTTAGACATTCTGGAAAAATTCGGTTTGAAAAAGAGACGTTAATTATATGTTTTAGCGGGGCTAGTAAGTGAAGTTTAAAATTTTCTATGAATTTGATAAGAATTTTGTAATTGTCAAGGGCATTATTGTATATTTCAGATTATCAATTACTTCTTTGATTTCAGTTTCATTGGTTCAATATAGGTATAGTGAGTTGGAAGGATAAATTGAAGCCTTTATATTATTGAACTGTACATCAATTGTACTGCTTTTTCCGTTGTTAATAGAAAAGTTGTTTTTTATATTCAGCGTTTCTTTTTCGGATTCATAATATATTTGAAAATTTTGTGCTTGAAAAATGTTTTTAGGTTTGGTATTATTTCTTGTACAATTTCGCCTAATCTGCCAAGTTGTTTCATTTTTGTTAGTAGCCTTTTGAATTAAATAATATTCATTCGCTTAGCGGCCAATAACTAACCATGGAAAGCTCGATAGTAAGCGATACAATTGAAGTGGCAAACCATAATGCGTAAGTTGTCTAAGAAGGTTTTGGTGCGAGTCCCGGTCAACACCTTTGGGGATATTCAATACTACCTCTAGAGATTCCCCATAATTTGAATAAATGTCTGCCATACATGTGTTACGTAGGCAAGCAGGTCTCCTATGGATCTCTGCTGACGAAAGCCATATCGCCGGTCATTCAGACGATTTTGGAGCTCTCTGGGTATTGGATGAGCTTCATGTTGACTGCGTTGTCCATCACTTTAATAATAGTGCAATGAGTCAAGCAGAATGTGCCTAATTATGCGGTGACGAAAAACAATTTCAGGCAATATGGCTATCGATGGCAACAGTATTAGGAGTATCCTTCTTTGTGGATCCAAAGTGGAACTTGTTGCATGTTTTTGTATGAATAAAAACTATAACTGTATCATATCACAAAATCGATTTATATTTTTGATATTACAATGTGACGAGTTCCATCTTACGTATATGTGCGTACGAAATAAAGTTATTGTATTGTATTGTATTCCAGGTTAAGAGCGATCTCTATATTTAGTGCATTATTGGTAGCTTCAAACTAGACCTGTGTAATATTTTCTCAAAGATAGCAGAGTTTTCCAATAGTTCGTTGCATTTGGTATTACGTTGAATTTAATTACGGTTCTCCGTTAAGGAATTATTAGATATTATTACACAATTAGAATTGAAACAGTTTCATGGTAGGTCAACATTTTGTATATTGCTACGTGGAACGTATCTCATAATTGTTTAAAACCCTTGATTAATACAAGCGCATTTGCATAGGACCATGCAAATATTTTGTTTGTATTATGATCTCATAGGAACAAATCTCTTTCATAATAACGCAACCTCTGGCGTTTATTAAATCTGGTGGTTTCCATGATAAATTGCTCTATAATAGTACAATACCTTCAACAAGCTATACAGCACAAACTATAATCACACAACTAGAGGTTTACTTCTATCGTTGCACAACCATAACGTCACCTCATCAACAAGAAGAATTTCTGATTATAATATGGGAGCCTCATGAGACTCTCGACATGGCTAGCCACAACTTCAAATTGGTAATTAACTGATCCGTGGGTCACTAACTCTCCTCACCCTTCTTCTGTAAGCACAATGTTTTGCTTCACATTGAAAGTTTATTAGTACCGACAACATATGTGTTTTACAACTCTATATTTTATGTGTTATTTTAATATTTTTCTGTCACATAAACAGTGAAAATCATTGAAATAAAGGTGTAAGTCAACGTTACATTCATGATAGCACAGAGTAATCAATCCAATTCAACTTAGGTAAGGTTTCTCTAGTCGATCGATCAATAACATTGAAAGCTAATAATGTTTTGCTCTCTTCAGTTCATCTGCGGAACGAGAAAGCTTACATTTTACTGGACGAACATTCTGTTAGTCGGTTTTTTTTATAACCACTTGACCGAAACTGAATAGATCGAAACTAGGAGCCATCGTGTACAAAATCATTCTAGAAACGACGCACAATCATTTGCTAAAGGTTACATTATAATGGCAAAGTCTTGCTACAGCCAGACTACCGAACAGCAATGAAAGGAATTATACGAAGTCAAGATTAAACCCTTGATCACGATGTCTCATATAATCTCTTAATGGTAAGGTCTAACATATTTAGTTTCCCAAATTATTCTCTTTCTATTGCTTATATTTTTGTTCCGTTCCATTCAAGGTTCGTGAGGCATGACAAATTGGCTTCTCTTGTCCAATTGTACTTTCAGAAAGTACGGCTCCCAGGGCGGAATATGAAGCATCTGTAGTTGATATTGAAAGATTTATTAAAATATGGATTTTGCAGTATAGGGTGAGTGGTTATTAGTGTTTTTACATGTTTCAAATGAAGCTGTAAATTCTGATTATATTTCATATTCATTCCTTCCTTCAGATATTTGGAAATGATTTGTGACTGTTTTTCAAAATGTGTAATTACCTTCCTATAACAGTCTACAAACCCTGAATATGATTCAATTTCCTTAATAATTATTGCTTTAATTTTATCAGGATTAAGTGAAACTCCGTTTGGGGTGACGATGTGTCCTAAGAATTTTACTTCTTCACTAAACACGTTGAATAAATACTTCAAAGAATAAGTGTTCATGAGGATTGAACAGCCGGCTGGTAATTTCGTAGAAATACAAATGGTAAATAAATGTTTTCGTTGAAGTAACATTCCCTTATTCGAATTCTTTCCAAAAGAAGTTAAACGAAACCGTCCGTAAACATTGAAATGATCCCACCAATCGGTTCCATTATCTCACTTTAATTAAGTTTTGAAGGTCCAACGAGGGACAAAGATAAAACGCTGCTGAAGAGCGTGTCAAAGCAATTATATCTCATGGTATGGTGCCGGTACGTACAAATAAATACCCGGATGAATTCTATTTAAAATGGGGCGAGGATGTTTGTTATTGTTGAAAAAAAGGATTATATTATCATTATTTAAACGAATGTTATGCGGAGAAAATATTTTCACGAATCCATGCAGTTTGTGACGCTCGAATGAAAAATAGAATTTTTTCCGTTCCATTTGAAGTTCGTGAGGCGTAACAGATTGATTTGTCTCGTCCAATTGTACTTTTAGAAAGTACTGCTCCTAGGGCTGAATATGAAGCATCTGTAGTTGATATCCAAAGGTTTATTAAAATCTGGATTTTCCAGTGTAAGGTGGGTGGTTAATAGTTTTTACAAGTTTCAAATGGAAATTCTGAATTATGTTCAATTTTCATTCCTTTCTTAAGACATTTGGTCATTATTTCAAAGTATTTTATCAACATCTTATAACAGTCTACCAATCCTGAATATGATTTGATTTCCTTAATAATCATTGCTCAATTTTAGAAGAATTTAGTGAAACTCCGTTTGGGTCGGCGACGTGTCCTAAGAAATCTACTTCTTCACCAAACACCTTAAATGAATACTTGAAAGAAGTGTTCATGAGGATTGAACAGCCGGTTGGTAGTTTCGTAGAAACATAAATGGCAAATGTATGTTTTCGTTGAAGTAACACCCCCTTATCCGAATTCTTTCGGAAAGAAGTTAAACGAAACGGTCCGTAGGCATTGAAATGTTCCCACCAATCGATTCCATTAACCTATTCAATTAAGTTTCGGAAATCCAACGGGGGAGAATGATATCAAGCTGCTGAAGAAGCGTGTCAAAGTAATTATACCTTATGGTATTGTGCCACTACGTACAAACAAATACCCGAACGAATTCTATCTGAAACGGGATGAAGATGCTTGTTATTGTCGGAAAAAAGGAATATATTGTCATTATCTAAACGAATGCTATGCGGAGAAGATATTTTCACGAATCCATGCAGTTTGTGACGCTCGAATAACAAACAGAACCTAGAAGGGTAGGAAGTGGCGCGCTATATTTTTAATCAAATTGGAAACAAAGCTTCACATGTCATTGTATTTCACGGCATTGTTATACGATAGTTGGTAACATCTGAACTCAACTCAACAAATAGACTCACGTAATGTTGAACTTGATTCGGGAATATTTACTTACCCTGTTCAAATTAGAACATGCTAAATGTTAAATGCGTGACTCCCCAACTAAAACTTATTTTCTGAAACTAATCCCTCAATTTTGGTCAAGCAATATATTTAATTTTGAAACTTGTAATAATTGTATCAACCATGCTGCACGTAAGAGATAGTAGGATGACGCAAGCATAGGGAGAACGATTAGTACAAATTGGTTCTCAACTATTGCTATCTGTATAGGCTCTTCACAGGTTGGCTATTGTCCTCCTCGGACGGTAGTCTGGGCAGTCCGAATATTGCTCGTCTTCCACGAACTAATGCCTCGCATTGTGACAGTACTCCAGGACAGGTCGAATCTGTGCTTTGTTGTGGTGTGAAGTAGCTCTTGGCACGGAATAGAAAACCAAGTTTTTGTGGAGTAGTTTTCGCAATGGACCTTACTCGATCATCCCATGAGAAGGTGCTTTTTTGTGATTCCGAGCATGGTCATGAAATACTTCATAGGAATAGGTGTTCATGTGACATGTGGGATCAGTCTTCTTGGAGAAGATGCAAGCAAGCTTGAGTTTTGGTTGTATTAAACTATATTAAATGATTGCCAGATCTCCATCAATTGCATCAACCTGTCTCTATCTCGCTCCTCTGGCTTCCTTGGATGGTATAGAGACTCTTGATGAGAAAGCGGTATGAAATGTATCATAATCTGCAAATCGGTGGACGGAACAGGTGGTTACTTCCAACAGATTGTTGATATGGAACAGAAACAATACTGATACCAAGACAGATTCCTGTGGAACACCAGCGTTGATAACCATTGCATCGGATCGTAAGCAATAAAGTTGAGGCAGCAAACCATATGACGGACATTTCTGATAAGGCTTTGGTGGCAGACTCGGTCAAATGCTACAGATTCTCCATATTTTTCAATAGATTTCTTCCACACATGTGTTACGTAAGCGAGCAGGTTTCCTGTTAATATCTACTGACAAAAGCCATATTGCCGGTTTATTGACAAGCAAGGAAAAATCGGTTCTAGTTGTGAATGACAGGGGATATGGGCCTAGACAGTTGTTTTACGGCACCCTGGTGGTCTACCATCCCCATACATTTCAGTGTTGAGAGTTGCGCGCTTTTTTCTAACCATTCCACTGACAATTATCTCATGGTGTGACTACCCGCCATACATCTCAGTGTGTTGACAGTTGCGCGCTTTTCCCTGAATTTCAATGTCCAATCACAGTCAAATGACATAATTTTTTTAATTGTTCTACTTTTTAGCACATCTACATTCTAGTTCCTTTCGAGCGACACCTCAACCACCGCCCTACCCTCTGTACTTTTTTCTATTGAACTGGTCGGCTACCCTATTAATATATAGATGTTGAGTATTGCTTCGAGCGTGCTCGATTAAATGTTTTCCCTCGAGAGATACTAGGAGCTTCATTCCAGCGATCTCTTTGTTGTTGTTTGATCAAATCCTGTATGCATCTTCGGACAGGCTGATGGGTCAATTCTTCGGGCTAATTGATTAGTGTTTTCGCTGTCCTCGTCTCCATAGATTCCTTCTGGGCGTTCTCATACCATTGACGATATCTTTTTTGGGATTACATAATGAGTGCGTTCATCGACGTCAAACTGTCTCTGCGTATTCCGATTCGTAGTTTACGCACTTCCGTCATGTTGTATATCTTGCACATTGCAAGATAGCGTACATTTCAGTGTCTACTACTCCTAGATATTTGACCTCTCCTGACAGCTGTCCCTCGGACGTATTTCCTCTAGTTCCATTCTTCGGATAAAAGCTAGAATGTTAAATTTATACAGCCTTCTTGCCCTATCCTTATGCTAATCACGTGATGGCTGAATGTGGTGTTGAATTTGCCTTGAACTGCGATGACTATATCATCATTCGTCAGCATACCCATTTGTTTTATATGTAAGTTAATTCAAGATACATCATTCTGACATTGACGCTGTATGTTATAATAATATATTTTACAGTAACAATGAGAATTATTTGGTATGGGTGTCTTAACCTTGTCGACAAACTAATACATTTCGATTAGAAAACAGAAAATGGTCTGTGCAGTTGGAAGTCAAAATTCAATTCGAGGAAACACTTTTGACAATGGTATTTAATAAAGGTTGACAAGTGATTCGACAATGATTAGAAAACTATAGAAGAAATAGAAATCTTCTAAAATACAGGCGTATTCCCAACATTTGAATACCTCTAATTCAAAGATGTCCTCCGCTGTCACTGCCATTGATGATTGGCTGTATATTGATGCCCACCTGAGAGAGGAAATCCATCAAAAAACCAAAATTATATAAGCTAAAACCTTCGATCCCAGATAATAACTATTCTCCATGCCATTTGTATAGAGTAGTTTGGGAACTGAATAGTTTCTTCGAATAGTTTTCGAAGTAAAAAATGAGGAATCTCAAGCTGCCTTCATCAGAATTGCAAAATTCGTTGTGGAATGTTATGCCTACCTTCATTATTGGTTCGAAATATTTCCAACTAAAACATTGTTTGTTTGTCCAGAATGGTCGGATATAGAGTGTAGATTAATTCTGCTTTACATTCCTAAAACTGGAAGCTGATATTGAAAACTTGTTACGATCCAGTGGGTAGACTATATTATACAATTGGTGAATTTTAAGTGCCAGCAGATTAAAGTTCAATAACTATAAACTTTAGTTCTAGTTGTTTTGAGAAATCGAATTCCTCAGTAAACTTGCAGATGGTCCTGGATAAATTGCTGCGTCTTAGAAGCGTATAAACTTTCGAAATAAATATAAATTGAAGTTAGTTGGATTTATTTGTATTTGAAATTGAAATTACTACAAAAGGAACAACGTTTAACAAGACTAAAAAACGCGTATTCGAAATCTTTAAGATCGTTCCCGTTCAAGTATCTATTTTAACCAGGAATTGATATGCATAACAAAAATAAGAGGAAAATGATATAAGACAATTTAAATACGCTTCACGGAGGGTGATATGATACTATAGCTGGCATGGTCCAGATGGTTTCAATAATTTCACACAAACTCCCTATTCTAAAGGAAATCATAAACCTGTCAAAATCAATAACACATATAGTATGGAAAACGAATGCTTACCTATGATACATGTTAATGTTAACCATCTGGAGATACCTAAGTAGCGGATTGATCTAGAACCGCTGTCGTACATAATACGGAAGTTTGAAACGTTTTTCTTTCATAAGTCACATTAATTATGTGTATCACACGTAAACCGGGACGTAACGTAGTATCATCGGAATTGCAATTAAATATACTCTTGATTACAATTGAAATAATTAGTAAAGAAAGAATCAGTTAGTAATATTTAAAAAAGGACAGATATGTTTAAGAATTCCCACCAAAAACATTCTGAATTAGAGGCCTCAAAAAAAGGAAATAATTATTTGCTATCTTACTGCATATTGGTTAAACAATTCGGAAATTCTTCCCCTAATTGTAGATTGGTTTTTGAGAAAATTGACGCATTATAAATAACAGCCACAATTATACTCTTGAGAAATCATGTGGCACTTTGTCAATTTCAAGTTATTTGACTTAATAATTTTTGATAAGAAGGGTGGCTTTCGATGAATCAGTTTTCAATCCAAACTTGTTGTTCTCAATTATAGTTCCATTTATTTATTAAATACGTGAAAATCAATCAATAGTTATTTCATTTAAGTTTAGAATGGATTTTCATCACGTAATGACTGATTCAATTTTTAAATAGAAGAAACATGGCATTTCAATCAAGAAATTCTTCAGATGACGAAAATTATTAAAGAGCACAACATCCTTTTAAACACTGATCATACAGCTCAACAAATATTTAGTTCTCTCGATATGAATGTAAAAAAAATATGTTTTAGATGAATCGCTTAATATTTGTTACCTTCGTGTGTACGCATCCAATAATGTTTGTATTTATTTTTTTACGATCAACGAGAAAAAACTGCCTGGACATACTTTCATAGGAATTTTAATTTCCGATAAATTTCCGTCGTGCAAGTCTTGAAGCGTCTAACATATCATGAATAGAAGGGGGAATATTTATGATTCGCTGACTGGAATACAAATTATCGACATCTATCTTAATCGGGATGTTTTTCCGGATTTTCACCCTCCATCCTATCACGCATATTCGCATGGAGAAGATGATATCGCTATTCGGAACATGTCTAATTTATTGGGCCCCACATCATTCTCTATTGGAATTTGAACAATAAATAAGTTTAAACATGTCACCTTGCTGATTGACAAATCTAGTGAAAATGTAAATTATTCTCTATCTTCTCGAATGTTTAGTTCTAATGAAGTGTTTCTTTCTTTTAGGTTTCAGCAGAAAAGAAAATATATCATAAGAAACGAGATGCAGTTAATTTATGTTGTATAAAATGTCAATTCTAATGTATTTTAATTTCCAATTTACCTACCTTTTTATCTTGCCGGTGTCGGCTGGACTGTCGTCGACATAAGTTTTGGCTTTGGTTATTTGACGAGGCATCCAGCTGTTTTTTCAATTGCTCCGAACTTTTCCACAGGCATACCGCAATTCGTGTATAGAGCAACTATAAAAAAAATAGATTAATCAATATCATAATGTTTAAGCTTGTACAATTCCAAATAAGTCACCCACGTAGAGCCTTTCCTGTCTTATTCATCCAACTCAATTGTGCAGATCTGAAGAATTGAATAAAGGAGCCCTAGTAGACGTATTTCTAGTAGAATATGTCTGACAAGGGTTGTATTAGGTTCAGTGATCTACCCACTGCCGGATTAGGCTTAGTGAAATCCTTGAGCCTAGTTAGGTTCAGGATTTCTTAAATTTTTTTGGATTTCAAAGATATTCATCAAAGCCCTTCCGGCTATGATTTAATTATCATCCCTACATAAGGTTCCCCATCTCGCAGCAGATGAAATTCGTTTCGAAACTGCTAAGATTCTTCGTTATTCCAACATTCCTAAATTGAATTGCCCTAAACCTCTAATCCAAGCACCTAATTTACTCAAATCAAATCCTGATTTAGCTATTTTGAATGCTGATAAAGGAAACTCCACTGTTGTCATGAATCGTTCCGATTATGATTACAAAATCCTTCAATGTCTCCAAACTAATTCCTATAAGCTCCTACCAAAAGATTCCACCCCCTCTATAGAACGTTCAAATCATCCGTCATTCTTCCCTTCCTGATACAGATAAGGAATTTCTTATCCCCCATTATTCAAGACACCCCCGATTATATGGTTTACCTAAAATTCAGAAGCCCTTAGTTCCTCTGAGACAAATTGTCAGTACTATCAAATACCTTACTCCAAATGCTAAAAGTCGACTCAGGTGATTTACTCGTCAGCTTCGACGTCGAATCACTCTTCACCAATGCCAAAAACATTTCAATGAACTTACTACCGTTAATTGATTTTTGTCTATTTTCCACATATTTCCTGTACGATAGCAAGTTTTACGAGCAGTTCTCGGGAGCTGCCATGGGTTCCCCACTTTCCCCGATCATAGCTAATATCTTTTGGAAACTTTTGAGCAAGATGCTATCGACTCATCTGTTCTCAAGCCGAAATGTTGGTTTAGATATGTCGACGACACTTTTGTTATTGGCAACATGGTCGCGAAAATCTTGTTCCCTTCCTCAATCATTCAAATTCATAACATAATAATATTCTTCTCACCATGGAAGTTGGATCGAAAGGTTCACTCCCGTTCCTAGATGTATTAGTTAGTTGACAGACTGACGGTACTTTAGGACAATCTGTGTATCGAAAACCTACTCACACCAATAGATATCGCAATGGCCTTTCTCACCACCACCCTGCCCAAAAACAATCTGTCATAGACTCTTTGGTTCACAGAGCTTTCAATTTATCTCAACCCCAATCCTGAAGATCAGAATTAAAACATGTTCAATCTGACAACCATGACTGGTCTTGAGCCATGACGTCATTTCTTTCTTAATGTGAACAGCGTTTACTCTGGGTCGGTCTAGACTGGACCGTTTAACATGAGGACTTGTGGGCGCTTGGAATTTTCATAAACGGAATAACGTTTCATCTTGACGCGAAATTCGTCGTTTCATTTTATATTTTCGTTGGCGAATGAACTTTTATTTTGCTTACCGACATAATAGCCAAAGGAATGACGAACAACAAGACGAAATGTATCATGTCCGCCAGTTCTGAATTATACACCTTCCTGTTCAAGACGCATGCCATCTCATCGCCGTTGCCAGTTTCTACGGTGTTGCCCCAGATAAACTTCGGAAAACTATATGCTATTGAAGTGATCCATACCGCTACTATTTTCAGCTGAAATCAAGAGAAATGTCATGTGTATCCATGTTATGCAATATCTTATTACAGACCAACAGACACTTTTTACGAATCGTATATTCCAAACTTACGAAACTTAGTTACATGTTTTGATATTATATTTTCTTGGCTTAGAACTTCGTAGTTTTATTTCACTTCCGGCATGATTCAATCGCGAATTTCGACTTTCCGTCGTTATTTCTTTTCATTGTTGTTCATTTACAACGAATGTTAGAAATGTGATGATAGAAAGTGATACTTAATTTTTTTAATTTATTACAAAAAAGGGTGAGAAATGCTCCATCACCTAGTTCTGGATGAAATTACTTAGTAGTATTACATAGCATAGAAATAGGGCTATATAGTCGAATCAAATAGGTATTAAAACAGGCCGACTTAGGAAAATCGAAAGATATGGACCGATTGATGAAACAAAGTGCATTCGATTCGGGATGACGTCTAGAAAAAAGCTTACCGGTTAGTTTTTTGTGCAAATTTGTTATTTTTTTTTTAAACGAAAAATTGATCAATTTTTGGCTAATTATTGGGAAAATTTAGTCGGGGGTTTTCGGGGTCGCTGATTACGATTCTGAAGTCAAATTGTTAGTTTTGATGAAATTTTGGAAATTGGTCAATTTTGTCCAATTAAACCTGTCAATTACCAGCTGAGGAGTTAGGAGTTCGATTTTGGACAATTTCACTTCAGAATCGTACTCAGCGACTCCGAAAACCCCCGAGTAATTTTTCCTGTTTATTTGCGATGAAATTAAGAAAAAATGATCAATTTTGTCCAATTAAACTGGCCAATTACCAGCTGGGAAGATCGATTTTGGCCAATCAGCGACCCCAAAAACCCTCGAGTGATTTTTCCTGGCTATTTTTGGTGGAATTTAAAAAAATGGTCACTTTGTCCAATTAAAGTGGCCAATTACCAGCTGGGGAGTTCGAGTTTGACCAATCTGAGTTCAGAATCGTAATCAGCGACCCCGAAAACCACCGACTAAATTTTCCCAATAATTAGCCAAAAATTGGTCAATTTTTCGTTTAAAAAAAAAAACAAATTTGCACAAAAAACTAACCGGTAAGCTTTTTTCTAGACGTCAACCCGAATCGAATGCACTTTGTTTCATCAAAATCGGTCCATATCTTTCCATTTTCGTAATGAAATACCTATTTGACTCGACTAATAATTCGAAGTATTGTTTGTAGGTCTTTTCTCATGAATAGGTAGAATGTGAGCATGTTTCACTAATCTGGAAATGTGCCCTAACACAATTATTGATTATATACGAACAATTATTTCATCCAATGATATACTACATTGTACTAAGGATTGTATGCTTATATTTCAGGCGTGAGAATGAGTTGAAGTATTCTAATGTAATTCTCACCGGCAACGGCGGTCCGTGATACGGGTCAAAGGCTTTCGTTCATCGAAAAATGCATGTAAAAGAATTTGCTTTCGAGCGCAATAAAAACTTTTATTTGGTAATTCAATTTCAACGTACCCTTTGTCGATTTACGTCCCAGCCTTTTCTATTTCTTATGCAGGAATGTTGTGATTTAACAAACGCTATTTCCTCTATCCATAGGATAATCCATATTGTAATAGTGGTTTTATTGCTGAATAAAGATCTCTGTTACATTTTTATTATTGCTATATTGCGGAAATGATCGAATATAATGGTTTAATTTAATTACAATTCAACTAAAGGAATATCTTCGAAATTAATCTACATCTGGATGTGTTGGTCTTGTATCATGAGTAAGAAAACACTAACTTGGTATTTCTGAAGACAGGTTAATGTTTGGATTCAAGTTAACATGCCATTAATAATAATCAGTTCATCAGTTTATAGTTCATTTTGAGGATGCGTCTGTGTGGTACATGATTCATTAAATTCAGTCCATAATTCATCGATTGCATACGTTCAGAATAAAACATTTAAAAAGTAAATGGGGTGCAACTAAGGACTCAGTTCACGTCTAGCAACACCGTTCGAACAGAAAGTCCTCATATATGTTCTTCTTTTGTTTTACTGTCGGTATTGTAGTATTGTTCAGTAACAAACGTGTGACCAGCTGCAGTGTAGTCTCTGGCTTCTGACGTCACTATCAAGCGCGCAGGCCTTTATATCTAGTGGGTATTGGCCGTACCTTACTCTTCCAATTCAAAATAGTATACTGTGTGTCCGTAAAGTATGGAACAAATTCATTTTTAGGTAAACAGGTCATTTTAAGAAATAATCCTGAAACACGTTGATTTTTGATGTTAATTTACCGTATTTTAAAATAATAATCTAATATACAGGGTGAATTACGTTCGAGTAATGACGTCACCGTCATTTTTTTCAAATGGAACACCCCCATTTTGTCTCAATTTTCGGATTACTCTAGCTGAGTTGACTCCAAAAATTTAACACATGTTGATTCCAATTGGTACAGGGTGGACAAAAATACAATAGTTTTGTGTGTGCTCATAAAGTAACGCGTAACATTCTTTATTAGGTAAATTAACAATATTATCAAAAATACTTATTGTCTAGCGGCAATTGGTTTAAATGTAACACCCCGTAGTTTGCTACATGTTTAGAGTAATAAAAATGAGCTGTTTCCAAACATGTTTGGTACTTGTGGTCTAGCAGACAGAATATGACAAAAAATATTTCATATCTATTTATAAAAAACATAGTCGTCTACTTTTTTGGGAAATGTCATTATTTGTTTAGTAATTTATTGATGTTCAGTGACAGTTTAGTACTACAATATTTTTGGTATTCGTGAATATTCGAATGATTGCTTAGATTTAATTGGAAGTAGAAATGGAGTAAAGTGTAAAACAAAGAATTGAAATACTTATGATGATTGGGTATGGAGACAGATCGCGAACTCAGATGGAAGTGTGCAATTTGTTTAATGATAAATATCCAGAAAGACCTATAACGCGTTCAACAGTCAGTAAGATTGAAACGAAATTTCTAGAAATTGGTAATGTTGAAAATGTACGCAAATCAGGTCGTCCCCCTGCAAATGCTGATACAGCATTAGATGTTTTACTGAGTTTTGAAGAAGATGCGCACACTTCTGTTCGTAAAGTTAGTCGCTATATCGGTGTTAGCAAAACAACGGTACACAAACTATTGAAGCTTGAAAAATGACATCCTTATAAAATCAAACTTGTGCAAGAATTAAACGAAGATGATCCCGATAGAAGACTCCAATTTTGCGAAGAAATGATGGATAAATGTCACCGAGACCCTCTCTTGATACAAAACATTATTTTTTCTGATGAGTCCACTTTCATGTTAAATGGTGAGGTTTACCGTTAGAATTGTAGATACTGGGTAAAAGAAAACCCTCACTGGATGCGTGAGCATCATACACAATACCCTCAAAAGGTAAATGTATGGGCTGGAATTGTACGAAATCGAATCATCGGACCCTACTTTTTCGAAGGTAATTTAAACGGGGCAACGTACCTTGAGTTTTTAAGGGGGTATCTCGTACCTACTTTACGTAATTTGTTTCCCAGCAGACGTAATCCTGGAGGTTTTGATGAAAGTTTATGGTTTCAACAGGATGGTGCACCTCCACATTATGCTGTAGATGTTAGAAGGTACCTAGATGAAATTTTTCCGAACAGGTGGATTGGTAGACGTGGACCCACTGAATGGCCAGCGAGGTCACCAGATTTAAATCCTTTGGATTATTTCCTGTGGGGCCATCTGAAGAATGTTATTTATAAAACGAAACCAGCAAATATTGCAGATTTACAAGAGAAAATTCGAACAGAAATAAACAATATTACGCAAGAAACCATACACAAGGTTCAACAAGAATTTGTACACCGTTTGGGTTACTGTCAAATACAGCAAGGGCTGCAGTTCGAACATTTATAAAGTCATGTATTCCAGCATATTCTGTCCGCTAGACAATAAGTATTTTTGATAATATTGTTAATTTACCTAATAAAGAATGTTACGCGTTACTTTATGAACACACACAAAACTATTGTATTTTTGTCCAGCCTGTACCAATTGGAATCAACATGTAATACATTTTTGGAATCAGCTCAGCTAGAGTAATCCGAAAATTGAGACAAAATGGGGGTGTTCCATTTAAAAAAAATGACGGTGACGTCATTACTCGAACGTAATTCACCCTGTATATTAGATTATTATTTTAAAATACGGTAAATTAACATCAAAAATCGACGTGTTTCAGGATTATTTCTTAAAATGACCTGTTTACCTAAAAATGAATTTGTTCCATACTTTACGGACACACTGTATAAGTCGGGACACTTTGATTCCTAATTTAGTTTACTCTGATTATTGATTAATATACAATCAATGCTCTGATGATGCCTAATTGGTAGCTGGAAGTTCCACAATATCTACAGTGTCTTTAGTGGATAAGGTTGAAACAAGAAATGATTTATTTGGACAAAACTTATATTATTTCTCAACATAATCTCTTTGCAGCTCGATACTCTTCGTCCAGTGTTTTTCTAATTTTTCGATCCCTTCCAAATAATACGATTTCGGCAATCCGATTTATGAGGTGAAAAAGAAATGTGGAATCAGAAACTACCAAGGAAATCAAACTTGGGAACTTCCATCAAACTTCTTATTCATTATCATACTAGATCCTCCCCTAACCAAATAATATTTCTCACAAACTTGGTATGTTTCCTTCTAACTCGAAACCAGCTAGAGTCCATCCAATTCGAAAAAGAGTAAAGTAGACCCTTCTCAATAACTATAGACCCATTGCACTTCTATCTATGATCAATGACCTAATAAAACTACCGCTGTCTCCTAAAAATCTCTTGTTTCGATTTTGGTTAGTAATTATGATAAAGTGAGAATTTGTTTGAATTCTTACCAGCCTCTCCCTGTGGTTAAGTCATTGATTAATAAAATCAATTAGAAATTTTGTCATTGTTGAAAAGAGACATGAAACTTATAAAATATTGTACATTTTGTAGAAGTTATTTTCAGGAATTGACCTCCAGCGCCTTCCATACAGCTTTCTCTTCTAGAGCCCCTATACATACAATGAAGCCAAGGGGCAAGACATGAACATGGTCGATACAATAAATGGAGATCTGCTAAGAATTATAAAATGCAGAGCTCTGATAATATAGTATAGTATAGTATAATTCAACCGAAACTCAAACCGATCATTTGAAGTTTAATGCGATAACTGCTTCACAGAAATTTGCTTTTATATTCCATGAGCTCCTTCAAGCCCCAGCTCCTCCTCATAATCTAAAAAACCACAGAATCGACCTGTCCTGACCTTCCGACAGAATACCACATGAGCTGAAAAAATCTAACACTGGAATATGGCAGATACGTTGGTTGCTTCCCAGATAGCTTCAAGGAGCAACTTTAGGAATCTTGAAACAAGCTATCATTAGAAGCAGCAAACCTGTGGGACGGCAGTATGAGATTTGTTTGAAATAATGGATCTAATTACAGTTTATCATGCAATAAATGGAATTATAATCTCTATGCAGTAGAATTAACGGAGAAACATAAGCCTAATCTCTTAATTTCTTCGATATTGCAGTTTATTATCTAATAGATATCTATAACGTGCTAATAGAAGTTATTTATGTGTTTAATCCTACTATATTCTAATTTAAGAGATATTTTAATGACGCAATTGCCTTAGCTAGTGTTTTGCATAATGCCATCGGAAGGTATCTGCAGCGTGATAGCATTTTACTCCAAGATCGAGCAAGAAAGTGACTGAGCACTATGAGAGTTTGTAACCCAGTATGGAACTCTCTCTCTCTCCTCATACGTAATGGAGCCGTGCAAGAGGTACAAGGTAAAGCCATATGTTTTGTATGCAACAGAGGTGAGAGCATCTTAGGCCTGCTAGAATGAGTCTTGCATCAAGGGGCGAACAATGAACCCAACCAAGCGATCTAAGTAGTCTGGACTTGTGCGCCCCCGTTTTGATTTAGTAATTGATGGTAGTTAATCCATGAAATGCTCCTTCAAGTGATCGTGTGGCTCAGCAAGATCATTTATCATCTATATTTCGGCTTGGTGATTACGTCAAGACCAAGATTTGTGACAAAAAACCGAATTAACAAATTCAATTTGCGAAATCAGGCAAATATCTGGAAGATTAAATCCAGACTCGATTACGTTAACCTATATTCGGATATCCGGAGGTGTTACCTGTCCTTATTCCTCGATAGTTAGGTCACTGTTTATATCTTGGCACGTTTCATGATAAATATATTATTCTCATTTTCACAAAATGATAATCTTGAAAATGAATAGCGGATGGTATGATATATAGTATGGCTTAATTTATTCTGCTGAGTGAAAGTGTCAAAAGGTGTAATCTACCTAAAAGCCGTTCAGCAATATTAGTTGACCTATGCTCTGATTATAATAAGAACTCTTGAGCGCACACTCGCTTTAGATTGTGTAGAATATCAGGAGATTCATCACATTTGCGTAAGAATAAAAAAGAGATGTAGGTACTAAAGCTTTTTATTGGGGCAATGTTGGATGGTATTTAAGAAATTTTTGTTATCGTAAGTTCATACAGGCATCACCTTGTTTTGTTTTGACAGAGATAGTGAGTACATTGGTGGATCCAGAATATATTGGAAGAATAGAGAGTGAAGGTTTCATTTTTATTATTTGACTTCACGAGAGACAAATCCATAATCGTAAATATCATTTGAGACAGCGAAGGAATGTTGGGAGAGGAGATAGGCATTTGAATTTTTCTTGAAAGTGTTTAGGATAGAGGCAGAAAATACCTCACTAGTCAAAGAGTTCCGCAACTACGCTATTCGGTGTGAGCTTTGAGAGCTGAACTCCAAACATATGACCAGTACTCCAGGAAGGACAAGTGGATCGGTGCTTTGTAGATTATAAGGAGCTTCTGAAGGGTGTAGTTCTTGGCACGTAATAGAAAAGCAAGTTTAGGTGGAGCGGTTTTTGCAATGGACCTCACATGTCCTAGTGACGCTGAGTATAAATATGGAGGACATCATCATATTAGGGATTGTTTCATGCGCCATTTTGGAGAAAATTCAAGCTTTAATTTTGGTTGCATTAACTTGATTATCAGATCCCCATAACAAACTTCTTCATCGAGCTCTCTCTGTCTCGGAGGCTCTAGAAACAGGTATGAAGTGTACCATCATCTGCAAAACTGTGGATATGGAGCAGAAACGTAGTTGGTGCTAAGACAGATCCCTGTAGAACACCAGCGTAAATATCCATTGTAGAAGACTTCGTAAACTACTACTTGAAGTGATCTTTCTGATGGAAAACTCGATGAAGTTTAATAAAGTTGAGATGGCATACCGTATGCCGAAAATTTGCCAAGAAGGCCTTGGTGCCAGATTCGGTCAAATACTTTGGAGATATCCAATGCTACAGCTAGAGATTTCACATATTTTTACATAATTGTGTGCCTTATATGTGTCACAGAGGCAAGTAGATTCCTCGTTCATCTCTGCTGACGAAATACATATTGCAAATCATGGAACTCTCTACATATTGGATTTGCGCAATGTTGATTACTTTAGAGATCGCATATAGTAGTGCAATGGGTCTATAGTTATCCTTTTTTCCAAAATGGTTGTCTTCCAGCTCGAAGGAAACACACCAAGTCTGTATAAAACGGTAAACAACCTCCAAAGAACTGGTGTAAATTGTGAGGCTCATTCCTTGAGAAGAACAGGAGGAATTTCGTCTGGCACTATAGCCTTTTTGGTAATGAGATCAAAAACTCAAATATTTTGTAAACGGTGCCTTTTGAAAGTACATCTTTTATCCAAATTGAACGACTAATAGCCAAATTTTGCAAAGTATGTATATATATATGTGTAGAAAATAGGGGAATCAGAGAGAAGCAACTCCCTGCAGCTACGCCTCTGGACAATTTGAAAATTATATCTAGTGTCAAATAAAAGATATCTATTTTAGGAGTACTTGAACTAAATTTGATCAAACCCCTGCAGCGGTCAGAGAGTTACGATAAAAAACAATTTCTTAAATCGAATTTTGAAAGGTCCAATTTTCGTTTTCTCAACAAACTCATAACGTGCACTTCCACTTAATGATAAAGCAAGACATTTAAAGAGCCGAACTTGTCATATTACTTTATCAGTTATTCTTACATAAAAATAGATTCGAGTCGTCAAAATGAATCATTCCATTGTGGGAGTATTGTGATATTGAACATAAACTCCCAAGGAACGGGAATCGTCCCCTCGGGTGAAATATTCTATATCTTTATATCAATAAGAAAAACAAAGTCGTATTACCATTACAACATGATTCGATCTAATGGAACATAACCGAGTAACGGTGGTACAATAAAATGTTGATTGATTCATAGAAGTTGCAAGGCTCACTGCGATCTAGTTTCATCTAGTAAGCGTTTAATAATATAAATAATCGTCTTTCAAACAACACTTCCACAATGAATTGTACAAATTGAGATAATCCTGCAAATTAGGAAAACGTAATGACTTTGGACAGGTCACTGCGTATGTGGAATGCTGTGACAAATTAGTTCCGATGTAGATGCTGTAAAACGATCTACGAGGTTTGATCAAGAAGAAACCGAATTTCATTGTTTGTATTATTATAAATTTTTTAGCTAGATATTGTAGGTTTTCGACATTCAGTTCACTTTGATTGTCCCACGTTGGGTGCCAATCGTTTTGTAAACTAACTCTACGCTTAGACAAGTCAATTATTATGAATTATATATTTAATAGAAGGTCCTACATTGGAACCTTCTTGGATATAGAGGGAGCCATTAATAAGACCTCTGGGAACTCTATTAAACAAGCGTCGGAAAGTTATGATATCCCGCCAGAGTAAGGCGGTAGGTTGGTTTTCTATCATTAATGAGGTACTTTAAAAAAAGAAAAGGTTCTTCGTTATGACATTTATGAATATTACTAATCATTACACTCTGTCTATCAACTTCACTTCACAATGAAATAACTTCATTGAATTTAAAACTATCTTTAGGTAATTCATGTGTTTGATATCCTTTCTTATCCTGGTACGTTACTTCCTATAACCACTATGGTAATTGTAAATGATGATGAAATTCCTGGTTACATTTCACCATGAGGATCAATGTCCCATATTATACAGAATTAGAATTTCACTAATTATATTCAAATATGTATTATTTAATAATTAACTTGATTATTAACACGGTGCTATTTTAATCTCTTTATATAGGCTACTTTGTTATGAATTCCCACGCATACTTGTATTTACCTTAGAGGTCATTCTCCCTCTATTCTTTAATTACTTTTTAGGTTCGATGTTGTTATTGAATGACGTGGATTGCGCTCGAGATGTAAATGTGAAGATGGCAACTTTGAATATATACCGTGAATGCTATTTATAGTATGTTCTTGATGACGTCAAAACGTAATTTTCTTATCCAATTATAAATTCCTACGCCAAGGAACTGTCACGCTAAAAACCTATATTTTCTTGATAATGAGCGTTTCTTAAAATATGATTCTTCCTTTATCTGAGGCTTCACTTTTTGATAGATTTAAAATCTGACTTTAGATTATTATTCTTCATTTCTTCGTCTTCATTTTGACATATAATACTCTTCCCAGGTGTGTTTATAAAAAAATACAACTCTCCTGAAGTTCCTTTCCCTGACTGTCATATCACAACAGTATATTGCATTTGCAAACTGTTCTAGGAACGTGCGGTTGGTAGCTTTGTAATCAGCATAAACTAGCTGACAGGTACATTCGGTTTGTCACTTTATTATTTAGTTTTTGTGCTATTGATGTTTGACTCCTTCCCAAGCGTCGTTACTCTCAAGACCTAGCACCAGTTCCCTGAATCGAAATTGGTGTTGAAGGCTTTTGCACCGCTCAGTATGAGCAGTCTTTAAGCCGTATCGTGTCAAGGAAAAAGCATGACTGCTCCTCTATCATCACCCTTTTCCTTGAAATTTTGGGTGAAAAACATGAATATTGTTCCCCTGCCTTGTTACTACTCCGACCTAGCACCAGTTGACTATTTCCCATATTGTAATAACGAAAATTTTCCATCTCAATTGAGGTTTGAACGAATTCGGAAGAGGGTCTGAAAAACATTGCGGAAACGCCTTATGAGGTTTTAGTACGAATACTTTACAGACCTCGTTTATTGTAGAAATATTATTCTATTACTACCAGCTGTTAGACGAACCGCAACGCTGCAGGTGTAGAACTCAGCTATAACTTCTAAACTACGACATCTATTTAAGTTGAAAACTAGCAGTTGGTAACTTACCTTCAGCCGTTTCGGTGTAAGGATTTGTTTACACGTTATGGGATATATAATGGCGAAGTATCTCTCCGTACAAATTACGACTAGTATGAAGATACTGGCTGTGCTGCTAAGTGACTGGATGAATAGGTACATTTTGCACAGGAAGTCTCCCAACATCCAACTGCAATGAAAATAAACGAATTAGAGTCGCACCGATTCTGTTTAGTGTGTTTGGTATCAAAGCTTTATATGTCCCTCACTATACGTAGTATGAGGGAAGTATCAACTAAAAAATCATGTTCTATTTATTCTTTTTACGATACACTATATTTTACAGAATTTGATATACTGTGAAAGGATTTGTCCCGTTAACAAATAAATAAATAATTATATTTCCTATAGGTTCCAATAACACCGAGAAAGTTAAAGAAAATATACCATAGTTTCGCAACACTCAGAATTTATTTCCTTCCAATTCTATAACCACCCACAAGTAACACATTCAAAATGACGAAAACAATTTTGCGAATAACGTACCTTACGATCATGTTTACTTATCACGTTTCCGAAGCAATTTACCTACAGATGTTTCGCAAGTTACGAAGCTACACAGCTCATCAGTTTCCGACCCCAGGGTTCACTGCCACGGCGGATGAAATTGAAATTAAAAATTCCACATAACCGGTACGGACGGTTACAAGCAAATAATATTAAAGTATGAAGAATAATTTGAAATTTACAGTATATAAAAAGGAAGAGATATCTCGGTTTCGGTTACTTTTTACTTGACAGTAATTACATAGTTTACTGCAATGCTGAAATGAGTTATCAAGCTTACATTATAGATCAAACGTTGACTGCTTGACATCCGTTTTTTTTTCGGTTTAGTCGCATTGGCTAAGTAAAATTGATTAATCAGCAACTTCCTACGTAAACATGTTGTTTTGAGTCAATAAACGTTTCAGATTGAATGGGTCCGTACATTATCTTATAAAACTGATCATTAAATTTCGTTACCTAGAACTTCTACGTGAATGGAACTTATTCGAGCTCTAGACTTCAATAAACTATGACCTCTCCACTATTCTCTAAGAGGAAATGTAGCTTCCCTAAGCTTTCACTTTATATTCCTCTTGTTTTGTAACTTATAGTAAGGGCTGAAAAATGTCTTTTTCACAAGGTGATTCAAAGGTTTCAACAATTTGATTGTCCTCTTTAAAGTTGGCGTTGATAAATTTCAACCACGATAAGCACATTGCTGCTAGGTTTTTGGAAACGACCTTCTACTGGTGGTACTTGTCAGTCATTTAGAATGAAATTTTCCGAGAAATATTCTTGTCACAAAAGTTTTCTTATTGTTTGGAAATCGAAACTTCGATGGATTTTGTAAAAGATCGTGATAGCAATTTATGTAACAGTAAATTTCTCCTAAATGCATTCTGAGGACCAGAGGGAATTCAAATCGTGTCCAGAACGATACAAAAAGGTGAAAGATTCTGTTATAAATAGCACTTCGCATGTATCTAGTAATAATGAGTTATTTGTATGGAAAAATAGTGAATTTGATCGATCTCATCGATTCCGCCGTCATAATACACTCTCATAAATGAGAAATTCGATTCTACCATTAGTTTTTACCTCAGACGCTGAGGGAACATGTAACAGCATTCCGAAACCCTGAATTTAGGTCAACCCTTAAATGAATGAACTGTAAAATCACATTTATCATGATTAATAGACCCTAAGTTGGTATCCATAACCTTCTAAGATCTAATTGAACAAGTTCCATCAGTTACAAGAACCTTCTAGAATGTTCGCATTTTCGCAAAATTCCATAATTATCTAACCTAACCCAACTTAACCTAACCTAACCTACCCTTTTTTTCCAAGCGAGGGAAAATCCTTTAAGGACAAATAACACTTGGTTCAATCATGTTAGATAGTGCAGGACTCTCCCTTCGCAGAGTGTGCAATGACCCAGTTAGGTCACTCGTGCAATGCGATAGTAATACCTGCTAAAAGCCCTCGATTCGCTATCCTGTATCCAATGCAGTGGAACCACCGTAGCATTACTTCGCTGCATTGGGGATATTCAATTTTGCTATAATTACCTACTCATCTGCCGTTTCTTGTTCTTTTTCATATTCTTCCTTGTCAATCATAATTCCTACCATGAAATCAGATATATATTTCCATTCTCTCTCTCCCCTCATAGCGATATCCAGGAAGTTTTCAGGTTGCAATACCACTGCAAGCAGTTCATTTATTTTTCCTCTCTCGTTGGCCCATCTCACACATCTGAAAAATGTATGTTCTGGGCTATCCGTTTCAGGACAAAACCAGCATTCGTCTGACTGTGCCTTGCCAATCCGGAAAAGGTATTGCTTGAAGCACCCGTGTCCAGTAAGTCCTTGGGTTAGGTGGTAGCTTATGGTTCCGTGTTTTCTTGAATACCATCTCTTGACATCGGGAATTAACCTTTTTGTCCATCTTGCTTTATCTTGTAACATATTCCATCTTTCTTGCCACTTCTGTAGGGTCAATTCTCTAGACTCTACTTTACTTTCCTTATCCCTTTCATATACCATATTTCTTTCTTCAATTAGAAGGTCTATAGGTATAATTCCGCCTATGACTTGGACTGCTTCTGCGGAGGTGGTTCTGTATGCTGAGCACACTCTTAAAGTCATTCTTCTCTGTACAGAGAGTAGAATATTCCTGTATTTCTTATATTTACACGCTTTGTCCCAAATTGGTGATGCGTACAAAACTATCGAGTTCATCACAGTGTTCAATAAAGCTCTTTTGTTTGCTCTGGGTCCACCTGTGTTGGGCATGAGTCTTCCCAAATTGGTCGCCATCCTACCAGCTTTAGCTACGATTTGAGTGACGTGTACCGTCATCCTGTAACCTTCGTCAATGTGTACTCCTAGGTATTTCAAGGACTTCTGATTCACAATTTCTGTGCTCCCTATCTTCATTCTTATCTCGCCAATACTTCTTTTATTACATATAAGGACTGTCTCTACTTTTTGAGGCGCAATTTCTAGTTTACGTCGTTTCATCCATTCTCCTACACAATCTGCCGTCTCTTGTGCTCTACTCTGTATTGATTCTTCATCCTTCCCTCTTATCAGCCCTGCCAGGTCGTCGGCATACGAAATAAGTACGACACCCGGGGGCACTTCCAGTTCAAGGACTTGGTTGTAGAAAATGTTCCACAGAAGTGGTCCCAAAATGGATCCCTGTGGAACTCCACAAGTTAATTTCATTGTCTTCTGTCCTACTATCAGCATCCTATTATTGAGGTAATCCTTAACCATCCTTATCAGATACTTACTAATTCTCCCTGCCTGCATGACTTCCACAATGATTTTCCAGTCTGCAGTATTAAACGCGTTTTTAACGTCAAATGTCAGCATGAGACAGGCTCGGCGATGACTCCATGACACTGCATTTACCTCATCAACTGTGTTCCTCACGACTTCCAGAGCATCCAAAGTAGATCTTCCTTTTCTGAATCCAAATTGCATTGCGGATAAACCCCCTTTTTCTTCCAACTCTATGCTTATCCTATTTTCTAACAGAAGCTCTATTAATTTGGCCATGGAATTCAATACCGAGATTGGCCTGTAACTGGGTTTATCCGTAATATTCTTTTTTGGTTTTTCCACCATCACCAGACGTGCCTTTTTCCACCGGTCCGGAAATCTTCCTTGCTTGATGAGTCTGTTGACAATGTCTTTAACCTAACCTAACCTAACCTAACCTAACCTAACCTAACCTAACCTAACCTAACCTAACCTAACCTAACCTAACCTAACCTAACCTAACCTAACCTAACCTAACCTAACCTAACCTAACCTGATCTAGCCTAACCTAACCTAACCTAACCTAACCTCATCGAATTTTAGACAGCTGCAAATTTATATACATTTCCTTGTGCTTCATCTGAAAATCATGTGATTATTTTCCAGATTCATTTCCATCAAGAAAATGGGAACGCAATTGATGTATAAGGATGCCAATAGATAGTTACACTCTAATTTCCGCGTTTTGATTTCGAATGAATTGAATACTCGCTGAAGAGATAGAAATTTTATGATTTTCTAATTTGAAAGCTTCCCAAATTGTATCTGTTATATCTATAACAGATCCTTTCGTTGTGTTTGTCATGATACACTTCGCTTATTTTATTGACTGTTCTATCAAATTGTATCATTTTCAAAATGACACAATTGGAACTAGAAAGCATTACGTGGCATTACATCAAATAATAATTATCTACATGCTCGCACATTCAAATGTATTCCAATCAGCACACATGACATTTATACCTTCATAATCCAATTAACAACGAGTGATTGAGTTGGTCATTAATTGTTGAAAATCCATTCAAAATATTCAATGAAATAGAGAGCTTGAACAATTACAACAAACCGATAAATAACAAATTCGATCAAATTGAGCCAATCAAAAAGTAATACTAATAGTGGAGAATGTCCATAGGAACGGCTAATACACGCAAGAACACGAAGCGATGTCATACACCCAGATTCAATACTTAAACTGATATATGGCAGATGATTAGGGAAAGCGAAAGAAGAACGAATATGTTCTCGGTCTCTAAGTTCAAGATTATGACAAGTTCTACCCATATAAAAGTTATTACAGTATGGGCAAATTAGAATATATAATGTACTCGTGATAATCAAAAACCAGACTCAAACTATCCAAATTATTCAGTGAGAAATTATGTACCTACTCAGATTTCGACATGTTGCATTCTGAGGAGAAACGTTTGAAATTAGATCTTTCAGAATAATCAATGAATGCCTAAGCACAAAAATACTCATAATCTACTTAACGACCCGTTGGCTTGTAGGTGTAAATCCTTTTCAAGCTTTGTACAAGAACTTCCAATTCCGAAGCGTACGTAGAAGCCTCTTTACTATGCTGCCTTAAAGAAAGGAGCTTTCCACTTGAATGCCATTTCCTAGATTTGCAATGATATTTGCGAGAGGAACGTTATCCGAAATGAAATCCTGAAAGTCTGGTTTTAATATATGCGACTGCATTTTGCTGGTGACTGTCGGAGTTCGTTTGGAACAAGTTCAAAGCATCCAAAAAGGATTGTAATTCATCGGCTGAGCCGTCAAACTCGTTGGGTAGTTGTGTTCTTGACTCAAAGTTGTTCTCAAGTTCATTAACAATGCTTTTGATTGAGAACGAGTTAGAAGGGAATATCGACTTTCCAGGAGTCATCAAAAAGTTTGCTAGCTTCGAAGCACTAAACATTGACCTTCCTAATGGTTTTGGGACTTTGTAATGAATACGATGAAATTGTTCCATTGCAAATATTATCTGAATTTCTATTCTACTTAAGAACTTTTTCATACTTATATTTAGATGGAATGAGCGTAACGAACGAGGTCGTTTCTTGAATCTGGATATATTGCAAAAGATATGTTCTCGTGTAGCTTTCAAATGACAAATGCAATCCACTTGAAATTTTGACACACACCAGATATGATGCCCGAAATTTACTGTCATGAAAATTTAATGTCGTACCTTAAGCCATTTTCGAGTTATTGAGCGGAGCGGTGCGTCGAAATACTGGACACTATTCGCTTAGTTTCACGCACTGTTACATGCACAAAATGTCTGGCCAATTGCATAGGGAAATAATGCTGAAAAATCAAGCTCGCGCAACTAGAGAGACTGCGGCTTGCGTTTTTGATACTTTCGGTTCTTAAGGTGTTGGTTTTTACATTACGGTGATTCCGATCTACTGTACCTGAAGCTTAGACAACCTGCGGCCCACGCTATTGATCGGCTCATGCGATAAACAGAGTGAATGTAGTGGAAGAACTGCCCCCTTTGGTGGCATGGTGAATACTCGTTGGTGGGAACCATTCAACTAGGTTACACGTGACACGTGACAAGGGTTTACCCCCCCCCCCATCTAATTATTAATAATTATAATAAAGGCTCCATTAATTCAATTGAATTATATCTTATTTATGTTTAAAAATAAATTTGAAAGTTCATTCGAAATTACTTATGTCGTGGCAGTATTGTATCGAATTCTGCTAATTTGCTATACAATATTGACTCACAAATGTTTGAACGAACAAACAGAGCAGAGCTCTATTTGAGCAATTCATTGCGCTATGAATAGCGTTAAACTAAACTAGATTTTGTGGTATCAACTCGTAGACAGTCGAATAGATTTAGTGTTGAAATTAGAATTTCAAATGTATCTCAACGAATTGCTGGCAAATTCGAAGGAAAACTTTTCAATATGAGTGTCATGGAAAGCTGGAACAGATTTGATTTGAATTTCCCTACATTCTCTGAAACCACGTCGTGTCTATGAATAACAAACTGAAATTGAGTTTTATGAATAAGTAATCAAAGCAACAAAACCGTTTATCGGAATGTTATTTATGTGAACACCACACTTTTATTTTTAGGTCTCTCTCTCCATACTACAGTTGATAAATGAACGTAATTAATGTATTTGGAGAAAAACATCTTAATTGAAAAGTACTTTCGATATCATATAGGGTCATAGCCTTGAAAGGATCACGTTTTATGGCTTCAAGAAATATCCAATAACGTAATAAACTGTAATAAGGGTTTAATACAGTTCATTTCCAATATTCAAAACAAAATCATTTTCAGAAAATTCAAATTTTATGTAAAACTAAAGTATCTAAGAGCAAAGTAACATCCATGGTTAAGATGGTTTCAATAAGTTCTCACAAGTTTCTTGTCTAAAGGAAATCATAAACCTGTCAAGTTGAATAACCAATATAGAATGGAAAACGAAGGCTAAGCTATGTTAAATGTTAATGTTAACCAGCGAGTTATTCCAGAAACACTGTGGAAGTTTCAAACGTCTTTTTTTATGAGTTACACAATTGATCAAAGTGTATCACACGTGAATCGGGGACGTAGCTTAGTACATAGTCATCAAAATTGTAATTAAATATAGTCTTGATTATAGTTGAATTAATTAGTAAAGAAGGAATCAGTTAGTAATATTTAGAAAAGAACAGATAGGCTTAGAAATATCCACCGAAAACATTCTGAATTAGAAGCATCAAGAGAGGGAAAGAATTATCAACTATCTTACTGCTTATTGGTTCAATCATTCTCCCAAATTTACTAGAAATATCATTGATACAAAATTGAAAGCAGGATCACTATAAGTAAAATTATTGGTTGAACAATTCAGGGTTTTCCCCTAATTGTAGATTGGTTGTTGAGAAAAAGGCCGCATTATAAATGCACGCGAGAACAAGTTTCGGGCCAATATATAAGGCTGATGAGCGCATTCTGGCTGCTACATCAGCCATCAGATATCTGTCTCCAAAATAAGACCCCGATAACTTAATTTTCTGTGTTATATTTGTCCACCGTACCAAAGATGCGTAGGTTATCATGGGCTTCGGATTTAGCCTTTATGTCTTTTTATGTGCTGGTCTGGTTTGCATGAGTGTCGTCACGGCCTTGTTCTTGATTTTTGTCAGCTGTTTGTTCCAGGTCAGTTACAATCGAGGATTTATATGAGATATCCAACTTTTTGGAAGGTTGGAGGGCATATTCTCTTTAATTTCCGTCTTTGGATGAACTATACAATGGTAGATTTGTGAAAACCGATGTATAGAGACCCTTCCTCTTACCATATGATGGGCTACTTGCATTCTCATGCTGTGATGACTA
Source organism: Endomychus coccineus (assembly GCA_958510875.1). Classification (NCBI taxonomy): domain Eukaryota; kingdom Metazoa; phylum Arthropoda; class Insecta; order Coleoptera; family Endomychidae; genus Endomychus; species Endomychus coccineus. Next base: position 6,396,167 of record OY294069.1, on the reverse strand, counting down.
TCCAATTGCTTACCCAATTTACCTGAAACCATTCCTTCCCGATTATTTTACCAGACCTTCTACCACCAGGTTCTAGAGCATTGAGGCAGTACTTCCCTCTCCAGATACCTTTTGGTAACCCAGAAGGAAAGAGCTCTGGAACCACTCCTTTCTGGTTATTTTACTACGCCTTCCACCACCAGGTTCTAAAGCAATCTCTTCTCTTTAGTCACCTTCTGGTGACCCAGAAGAAAAGCGTTCATATCGCCCCACTATTTAGCGAAGAGAAAATTATTTTGAAATTGCTCTAGTGACTTTTTCAAATGCCCCGGTCGCGACTATCTATGTTTTCCGGCCAATCGAAATCGCAAATATAAGAAATATACCCAAGAGCCGCTTTATAATAAGGCATATGAATGTATATGTGTACAATGTCAGAATAATCCATTAATTACACAGGCCTACATTTTTTTTTCATGAAAAAGTTTAAGTTTAATAGGTGTCCTATAGTAAATGGGGTGTGCTGATCACGAATCTGTGCTTAGTTTTTTTCCAACACGTCAGGTTTTCATAGAAACCGCCAAAAAAATTGAGAAAATATTTATTGAAACTGTATTTAATAGAAAATTACACTGCAAAATTGAGTTGTTCATTGAAAAAACAATGCAGTATAATCTACTTTAGACATCGTTGGTTTTTTTGAATAAAATCGTTTTTTTACCCTCAAAACTGCGTTTTGTAGTTTTCTTTTTGTGGATTCTTGTGAGCGAGTCCCTCTTCAAGGTCCAGCAGTAATCAGCCATCATTCTAACATCCCATCTTCCTTGGTAACGTCTCTCCATCTCCTTTATGTCTTGATGGAACCTCTTTCCCTGTTCCTCGCTGACAGCTCCAAGATTTTCGGGAAAAGAGTCAACGTGTGAATTCAGAAAATGAAGTTTGACGCTCATATTGCATCCCAGTTTTTTATAATTTTCGACCATGTTGGCTACAATTTATTTATAGTTTGGAGACTTGTTGTTTCCAAGGAAACCGTCTATGACTTCTACGAAAGAACTCCATGCCTTCAGATTCATCCTGGGTCATTGTATTCTGGAACAATTTGTCCGATTTTAAGGTTCGAATTTGAGGGCCTACAAAAATTCCTTCTTTAAGTTTAGCTTCAGAAAGCGCAGGAAATTTGTCGCACAGGTATTTAAAGCAGTCACCTTATTTATTCAAAGCTTTGACAAACTGCTTCATCAATCCTAACTTTATGTGAAGGGGAGGCAAAAGAACTAATTTTGGGTCAACTAATGCATCACGCAGCACATTTTTTTGTCCAGGTACAAGTGTTTCTCCAAGTGGCCATTCTTTCTTAACGTAATGTAAATTTCGTGCTCGACTGTCCCACTCGCACAAGAAACATGGATACTTTGTGAATCCAGACTGCTGACCCAAAAGCATGGATATTATTTTGAGGTATCCACAGAGTTGCCAACGATATTCGCTATACTTTATTTTATTTAGCAACAGCTCAAGATTCTCATACGTTTCTTTGAGATGCACGGAGTGAGTAACAGGCACCGAAGCATAAGTATTACCATTGTGCAACAAGACACCCTTTAGACTTCTCTTAGAAGAATCAATAAATAACCTCCATGGTGTGGAATCGTAATTGTCAGCTCCCAGTTTAATGACTACTTCAGGAATATTATTACAATACACCAGTGAACCCTCTTGAAAGAAATAATGCGCGAACTCTTTTTCACGATGCCTATACCACGAAAATGTGGTTCCTGGAGCCAACAGTTTTTTGTCTTTCAGTCGTGATCCTAATATTTGTGTAGCATCCTTCGATAGGCCCAAGTCTCTCACTAAGTCATTTAGTTCAGCTTGGTTAAACTGTTGAGGTTGGTCTATATCAGGATTGAATTCGTCTCCATCGGTTTCTTCGTTTGAACTTTCATCTGATGATTGCTGTTGGATGGCGTGAAGAAAAGGTGGAGGAATGGGAAGTTCTGGTCCATGAGGTACAGGTCGTTCAGCAGACGGTAAATCAGGATACTGAATAGTATGTTTATTTTTCGAATTGAAACCCTTGACATCGCAGGAGCAAAAGTAACAGTCGTTTCCATGGTTTTTTTGTTCCCTCCATACCATAGGAATGCCAAAGGGTAAAGAGCAACGTGTACCTTTGGTCCATTTTCTCAGTAGCTCGACACATAGAAAGCACACTTTGTGTGGAGCCCAAGGTTTGCCCTGATCCCCCAGCTTTACACCAAAGTAAGCGTGATAAGTTTTCTTGATAAATTCTGTATGTTTCGTTGATGCTTTGCTATCATTAAATCACCACACACGTAACAAAATATATCAGGACTGTTCTTGCACTTTCTTGATGACATTATGACGCACTAAACACTCAGAAAACAATACACAACTCGATGCTACAATCAACTGACGCTGACTAACTATTTCGTAAACAACTTCCGATGCCATCAAGTTGACATTGACAGATGCGAAAATGACACAGTTGTCATTGAAATGAAATAAACATATACTAAAATATTTTCTATCGATGTATCAAGTATTTTAAAGAAATAATTTTAATGCAATTTAGGAAATATCAATAAGGTACTTCTTTGCTCTAGTACAAAATATCTAACAAGGTTTTTTTAATTTTGTGAAAAATCTTGACGTGATAGGCTCAAACCAAATTCACATTCAGAATCAACGTACCCGTATTAGCTAAGGACACTTATCAAATTCAAAACACCAAAAATCATGTCGGCCTGTGTTATCAGTGATCTTTTTGGCATTGCCATTGTCATCCTATCTGTAATAACGTATTAATATCATATTATTTATCACATCTGAAATCTAAGTTCAATTCAGCTTGAACTTATTCTAATAATGCGAGTAAGGAATAAAACAATTATGAATATATTTCAGTGAACATTTCTATTTTATTTACATTTTTCCATTCATTCTTAGTGATACTAGAATGATAGTTATGACCGGTCAAAAATCATAAGCTTCAGAAAGTAACTTACGAATATAGTACAAAATCAGCTGTATGCACAAAACGTCACATATTACAAAATATACATCACTGAAATTTAACGCATTGCACAATGTTCGCAACTGCAAATACAAAACTAAAACATGGCCAGTGGAACGTTTCTGACTAATGGTCCCAAAACGTATAAGCTGAGCTGTTTCAATGGCAATTGCAACACACACAGTTAACACCGGATAATATCTGGATATGTAGTTTTATCTGACTATTCATGCATTTTGAACAATACTAGCGAGACTGTAATTTTATTAGTATTTTAACCACTGTTGTGTGTTATCGAGGATTACCTAGCTTTATGAGGATTTATTCAATCCGGATAAAACTTAATCATTATGAACCTGCTGGATTCATGCGAAAATACAAGTGACCCCAAGAGCGTGTTTCGGATTATGAAAACACTGCCAATTACCGTACAACCACGTTCACTGTCGTGTGTATATTGAATGGAATAATCTTATAAAGTCATAATAGAATATGTGTGAAAACTTACCTATCAGCAAGATAAGTGAATAGATTTTGGTAGACGCAGAAAACGGCCACGCAGAAGTCTGCCACTGCTAAGTTTGCCAGGAAGAAATTGGTAATCGATCGAAGTCTCCTGTTCAATGTCACCACAAGAATAACCAGTAAGTTCCCTGGAAAAAATAAATTCGCTCCGTTATTATCGTCGATGCATATAAACTGTTATGATATGACGATGTCAAGGATATAGGTCACTCCCACTGAGTTCATGTTGCTTAGTACTTAGAATGGTATGGTGGGAAAAATCAAAAATGAAAGTATCCCAGCATTCCCTAAACAGAGTTCAGAGGATGGTGTGCTTAGCAACAGGTGCAATATCGACCACCACAACGGCTGCGATGGATAGGCTGTTGGCCATGGAATCACTGCACCTCGCCGTTCAGGCAGAAGCCATAAGAGAGCGTTTCGCCTTGATCTTATTGGACAAGGAAAGGCCGATCAAAAAGGTCGAAGCATTCTTGAATGGTTTGGAACACCTTGGCCACTGGGAATGAGATCCGACTCATATGATACCAGGGGATTCCGTATAGCTTACCGAAGGCACCAAAACCGAAAAAGTGACAGGGGCCGAATAGTCGAAAGGAAAGATCTACGGGAAAGAATTTCTTTGAACTAGAAACACTCGCTACAGAATTCCAAGCAAAAACACTAGCAATTACAACATGCGCTGCAATTATGAGGAAGAGAGCCAAAAGAGAAATAGACGAATCACAAGCATAGCGATTACTGTAGCAGTGCTTAAGGCACTGGAGTCATACACAGTCATTTCACAAGGTGTACTCGATTGAAAAAGAACGAGCTAACGGCACTAGAACAGAACCCCAATACTCGTATGGGCGTTTCAGGAAACTAGACGTGATGAGATGAAACTGACGTCGCACATGACAAAGCGAGGGCGAAACAACCCCTGATTAGACCAGAGCTCGTTTCCTTGGTTCTAGATTTTCAAGACAATGAACTATGCGCTAATGCACACCAAATCTCATATTATCAATTGAAACAAAAAGCGTATGCTTAGAATATAATTTGGATGTTGCATTTTGCATTCAATTGGATCCTGGTGCTTTGAGAATTCCAAAAATTTCATTCGAGATGAAACCTCCTTGTGACAAAAGTATAGGAAATAAAATTAATTTTGAATATAAGAATCATTATTTCATTTATTAAAAATGATACAATACTATTATATTTTACACCAAACAAGTGTTGAATAATAATGTATAGAGGAATCAAATTTTCGTAAACGTGCTATTATTAGAAAGCAACTGATTCTGTTTTTATAACTATTTTCACTATCAACTTCAGTTCAAGCTTCCAATCTTCCCAGATGAACGAATTGTATTGGAATATTGAATTATTCTACTCGGTGCATGAAATTTACTAATATGTTAAAGCTTGTGAAATTTCTAAAGGAGTTAAATAAATTAAAGAGAGATATTTGTATGACATCAAAATGTCACAAGCATTTGATATCGTTTCGTTAGGGAGAAAACGTGTGGTTTTCCATTACGGAAAATTATACATTCTCACATTTTCACGGTCTACGTTACTCGACGTGAATATCTTTATCGCCACATTGGAAGTGGTGTAATCGCATTCCTGCTTTTCGATATATTCGCGGCGGCGAAGAAAAAATCTGCCACACTCTGTGGAATACGTGGCATAAAGACTCCTTCGAGTATCTTCAAGAGTTTATTCGACGTCGTAGGCTTACACAAAATCACAAAAACAAAATTACAGTGATGTTCTGAAGCAACTCTGCTATTATTGCTAATTGATTGCTCTCCAACAGACCTATAAGACAGAATTTTATGTACATTTTACAGTAATAACTATAGAAGAGCTCACACTAAAGATATACTATAACTCTATAGATAAGAATCAACTAAAAATGCTGATACGTTTCAGCTACCAAAGAGACGTCATCAGAGTAAAGTGAATCAGAAATCAAAATGTGCCTGTTTAAATAATATTTACAATTAATAGGGTATGTAAGGGATTACCTCCAATTGGAGATGAACGTAAATTCATTAAATTGCTTTCGCTTATACATTTTTATTCCTTCTTAATTACCTAAATATCTGAGTTTCAAGTAAGAGTGTTGTTAACTTTTTGAGGAATGGTGAGACCTGTTTTTAAAATATGTTCGGCTAACGCTGATTCTTCACTGTTATTTCTCCCTATAAGGGCAAAACGCTGTTTATACCGAGTTAGAATATTCCTTTTAGTTTGGTCCACATAGCATGTTCAACACGACTCACAATCTATTTTGTAAATCCCGGATTTGTCGAAGTCGGAAACTATATCAAAGGTTTTTTAGCTTGTTCTTACATCTATAAACTGGTTGTATTGCAAATTTAGGAAACAAATTTCGGAAGTTATTACTTACGAAGGATATAAGTGAAACTATTTGAAGGTAGTGAATATAAACTATAAACATTGTAGAGATAGCATTTACAAAATGTTCTTCATAAGATTATGAATACGTGTTTCACTTTACTCTTAGTAAACAATTTCTTGCTAATAAAATATCTTCCATAATTACTACGTTGTAGATATTACAAGATCTCTTGAGATTAATAATCCGAGATACCGACAAGTAAGACAATCAAAATAGGTTTAAAGATTCCACTCAGAATTCAATATCCACAGTCCGCAGTATACACCAAGCCCCGAAGAGGATGTAGGTTTAATTAGAATATATTCAGAATACGAATTTTTAGTTTTTTACTTAACTATGGATGAAAAGACTGAAAGCAGACATACAAAATATATTCAATTCTCTAGCGCCATCTCCATATTTCGTATCAAATTTTTCTTTCCACTAAGTCTCGAGCTTCCATATAGCTATATTTACGTTGATTATATACTCAGTGTCTATCTAGTTATCTAAATAATAGCTTTCTCCATTATGCATAAAAATGAATGAAATTTTCACCTGAGTAATGAAAGTGTCGGTCGTCGACATATTCAGACATCTAAAATTGGAGCTGTGAATGATGATGAAGAAAAATATTAGGGCGAGCAATATGGAATAGGTGGGGTAATATGAAATACCATACTGGTAGCTTTGATTAAAATTTTATTTCAATGTAATTTGAAACTCATAACAATACGTGGCCATATGTTAGTTAAATGCAATACCAGCCGTGCTGATACAAGTCGTCTCGGTTCAAAAATTATCGCTATCGGTAACTGTTATTTTGACTTGAATATGTTTTTGAGTTTGAATATGTTTATTGCATATTTTAGAACTTTAAGTTGTTCCTGTCAAATATTGTGGTTTTCGGAAATTAAGCATTGATTCAGGAACACTATATTTCACAGATAAGATTTATTTAGGCAACGATTTCTTATAACCGCAACAAAAACAGCAGAAATACAACGGTGGCTTGTATGATATTAAAACCCCAGTTAGAAAACCAAGAGAGACAAAACTATAATCAAGCGGATCGAAATGTTATCGAAGAGCTAGTTTTGTCACATACACATCCTTGAAAATTATTATTATTTTTAAACAACACATTGGAAAAGTACAACTTCCAACACACATATCAGTTCTGGAAAGTACAACTTTGAACCCACATATTAGTACGAGGAAGTACACTTGTTCACATGCCATTGTGAATTGCGTTCTAAGTTTGCCAAACAAACTGAGGATTCAACTCGGTGAACCAAAAACTTTGTCTATCGACTGCTAACACGAAATGTGTTTGTATTTCACTATGCATTGTTGAGGGACCACCACCCGGCGGCAGTATTTTTAACTGTTTCCACATCGATTCTTTGAATCGCGAGAATTTCTTCGTATATGCATTGTGGATAGTATTCTCAGGCTTTCCGGCTGATGGTGTTGGAACTTCTAGGTTTGCTAACACTTTGATGGTGTTTAGTAAATCACTTTCGGAAATGGTGACTTCGCATTTTCTTCATCTCACTGACGAGCCAATGAGAAGGGCGAAACAGCTGTCTAAGACTGTAGGACGTGTTGTCACTGTTCAAGCTCAGGGCCAGACTTAGAGTGGTGGGAACCTGTGAGCGCAAGTTTGGTGGGGGCCCCTATGGTAAACGGTAATATTAAATGACACAAAATATTGTTACAATACAAAATTATAATGCAATTGTAATGTCATTTAGATAAATTTTTTCTGGGAGATATATATTATTTATTTGTGCAAATATAATTATCGTTACAAAGGCACTTTTCGCACTTTTCTCGTCGATAATCGCCAAATTTTAATTAATTAGTTATTGCTACTCAAAAGCGGGAGATTATTGAGACGTTTTTGGCTCATTGCCGTTCGCAATCTGTTTTTTTTTTAACTACGAAAAGGATCTTTCAGTCTTACAGTTGGTGATCATCAGAACAAGATACATTTTTTAAATTATCTGATTATTAGGAAAAGAATCCGGCACCTGTTTTTTTGATAATCAACGCGTACATGAAATGTTCAAGGCTGAAGTATCTTTTTTTTTCTGCTGCAAACTGTTTTTCCTGTATTTCCCTCGCTTATGTGTTTCATTCACGTGAAAATTATTAGAGGAAAAGTCGATCTGAATGAAAAAATAGTTAATGTATATTATACTCAATAGTAAATGTGTGTAAATTGAATTATCGTATGAAGTAGAATTGAATAACAAATATCCGCTGGTATCAAAAAAAGGAACTATAACTAATTGTTATTGTGTGGACTGATAATAATCATCGGTACTGTGTCATTGAATAATGTGCAAGTCATAGAAGCCTCCAGTGGACTGCAACTTGAATTATCGAGATTATGTTTACAAACTGATAACTGAACTAATTGAGGACATGCAAACATAGCCAGTTATTCCACAAGTAACCCGATCACACACATGATATCGTATTATACCTGTTCAAATGTTATGATATATTCTCAAGCTGGGCGGGATTCAATTCTAGTGCATTTCTCCGGACTGGCAATTTAAATACCTACGCATCCGGGGATGAACTGTTAACTAACTTTTGAAATGACTAAAGATAAACATGACAGTGAGTTAGCGCTAGCTTTGAATTTGGATAAACGAGTTCGGCGTCTGTTTGCTTATCCTAAAGACTTGACACTATTACCTGCGAAATTAATCCGGCTTAGGACTCGGAAAATATTATTTGACAGCATGATCTCGGAAGGAAATGTATTCCGTCTCGAGATCTTCAATGTCACTGCCGTACTTGGAATTCCATCAACATAAACTATGTAAAGTTTTATGACGTATTTCCACTCGAATTCACTTCAACTTCTCACAAAACTATAAACTCGTAAGCGGAGCCTATAAAATAGGCCTTGAAGAACATTTATTGGTGCAGAAGAGACGGCGTCGTTTCCTAGAACTGAGACTGTTATCTGATTGATATTAAGCAGGCTCAATTTCGACGAAAACATAACTGTCAACATTCACTACCTCTTTATGAAGGATGCAAGATTTTAATTTTAAACACATCCGTTGAATGGCCGCAACGGCTTTGGTGTCGAGTGCGTACTCTTTTGGCAACATTTTCAATAATTGTTTGGCATAAATGTGGGTTGAGTGTTCGTTGGCCTGATGGCCTTAGCCTTAGGTTACAGAAAACCCAAAAGGGTTAAATCACAAGTCCGTGGGGGCCAATCCTGGTCACCATATATTATTCTGTGTCCATATGCATACATTTACACATGTACATACATATATACACATATACATATATACAATGTAATATTGATATCATAAACCACAATTAATCAATAAATGTAATTAATTTTAAACCAATCCTACGATACAACAACAATTAATATTTATATTAATTTTAATTTTATTAAGTCTCAATACTATTCATAATTACACTTCATTCTTAATTATTTTATCTATTTCTTGACTATCACAGTTCAGTATGTTTTCCTTAACTTTTATTTTGTAACTTTCACATTTTTAATATATTTAAGATCATCTGGTACGGTGTTATATATTTTAGGCGCCAGGTATAAATAGTTCTTTGTCCCTTAACTTTATTCATGGCTGGTAGTCTCAATTTAGATTTCCTATATCTAGTATTAGGAGTATGTGAAGCCTGTTGCAGTCCATTTTTTTTCATATATTGTCCAGGCTGTAAAGTGGGAAACTTACTAACTTCGTTGCAGGAGGTCGAATCGGAAAAAATTCTTTTTGCATGCTGTTCTATGGACCGTGAAGGTCATTCGTGACTATTGAGCGCTTCTTTAATCTCCCCCAATTCTAAATTATTACGGAAAACTGTGGAAAACCGGAAAAGAAATTCTTTCCATGTCATCAAAATTATCGTGTGATAGGTCACTATAGGGGTTTATTTGGTCCCTGATTACGAATTTGCTAATTAAAAGTTCAAAAATATCATTTTCCGGACAAAAGTAGAAAATTTCATTATGAAATCTCCTTTTTTCAATGGAATTTTTTGAGTGTCGAATGCCAAAAAAATAATTATTTGGAAATTCCAGAAAAATCAAAGAAAATTACAAGGAAAAACACTAATGTCATTGAAATTATCGTGTGATAAGTCACTATAGGGGGTTTTTATGGTCGCTGATTATGAATTTGCTAATTACAAAGCTCAAAAATATCATTTTCCGGAAAAACGTGGAAAATTTCATTACGAAATCTCCTTTTTTCAATGGAATTTTTGAGTGTCGTGTTGATTTACGTTTATGTTTTCGATGTTTTACGTTAAATTATACAAAAATTAAAAGTAATGCCAAAAAAATAATTATCCAAAAATTCCGGAAAAATCAAAGAAAATTACAAGGAAAAACACGATGTAATCTTCTTAGTTTTTTCCGGAATTTCCAAATAATTGTTTTTTTGGCATTACTTTCAATGTTTGTAATTTAACATGGACATAGAAAACATAAACGTAATTCAACACGGCACTCAAAAAATTCCATAAAAAAAGGAGAATATATTGTAAAACTTTGAGCGGTTTTCCAGAAAATAATATTTTCGAACTTTTCAATTAGCAAATCCGTAATCAGAGATCAAAAAACACCTATTGTGACCCCTATCACATGATAATTTCCAGTTTACCGCAAATTTTCCTGGTTTTTTACTACTCTGGGTTGCAATACTCGAATGTCAACCTCTATTAAGTATAAAACAATAGGCACGTGAAAAATGAGTAAATTTATGTGAAAATTATCAAATTTTCTTGATTTTTCAGTCATTGAATGAATTTTCCGGGAAAATGCCCACGGATTCGTGTTCAGCAACCCAAAAAACCTCCTACAACCCATTTTGGAGGCTTAATTTTCATGTTTTGATAAATTAAAAATTATCTCAAAGATGAGGTTGATAATAGGGTTAATTTAGCGTATAGGGGTGAATTGGGCGAGATTGAAGAGTCGCTCAGTAGTCACGAATGACCTTCATCGTCCATAGAACATCATACAAAAGGAATTTTTTTCTTTACAGACAGTACTATTAGACTTACTTGCAAAAACGAGCCATGTCAAGTTTCATTTTTACAAAAAAATATTATAGTTCTGTTCAAAAACAGCCACTTGATAGTAAACTATTTGTCGAATATCCATGAACTTAGAGTCTTTAAAAAGTTGATCCGATGAGTAAGAAAGTTTGTTATTGTATGTTATTTTTATTATTCGTTTCTGAATTACTTCTAATCTGCTAAGATACACTTTTTATACAGATCCCCAAGGGATTATCCCATATCTCAGTTGGCTTTTTACCAGAGCATGATATACTATTGCCAGATATTTTACATCCAACTCTATTTCTTTCAATTGTTTAAATCTGCACAAGACGTATCTCAATTTCTTCAATAGGAATTTAATTTGCTCAGCCCATCTCAAATGTCGAAAACTACTCCTAGGTAAGTATGCTTTGTAACTTCATGTATTTCTATTTACACACAGTTTTATTCAGATTTACCGTGAATCGGTTTTGTGAGAACCAATTAAATGTTTTCTTTACATTTGTTTTCACTCTATGTTTCAGCTCATCCCAGGAAACATCTTCATAGTACATCGCTGCATCATCCGCAAAAGCAATAATAATACCTTCAATTGGAACGCTGAATAACTCGTTCAGATGAATATTAAAGAGAATAGGACCTTACACAGGCCCTTGCGGCTCTCCGCATGCTAATTCTAGTGAATTACTCTGGGATGTATCATTATGAACTATTTGTTTCCTATTCGTAAGATAACTTTTATCATCAATCTGAGTGCTATTCCCCTGAATCCCATACTTTCCATTTTTCTCAACAATGAGTGATGGGACACAAGGACTTTTGCAAGTCAATAAATATGCATAGCAATTGTTTCCCATTATTCAAGCTGTTATAAGCATTTTTAGTTAGAAGATGTACGACATCTTCAGTACTCTTCCCTTGAGTAAACCCGAACTGTTGATTAGAAAGTAATTTATTTTTTCCTACAAAACGATTATTTACATCTCTTTCTATATGCCAATACATTTCGAGCATCATATCTAGTTTGTGGCAAAAATCCAAGTGGATTGCATTTACCATTTGGCCGCTATACGAGAACATACATTCGTCAAATAACTCTACTGAACCAAGAAACGATTTTGTTGGCTAACGCTCACTCCGTCTTGATAATATACTCTATTACAGTGAGAAGTGAGCACAAAACATAAACAATAAGCGATCTAACTTTGCCAGCTAATATCACAGCCGGCGCGAGAAACTCGTTAGAAGTGTGGTTTGTATTTGAGTATAAATGCTAATAGATACTTACCGAAGAAGCACAAACAAAACACGATCGTATAGAGAGAGATGAATATGACCCTTATGTAGACTTGGTCATATATGTAGAACTCGTCTTCGTCGAACGTTGAGTTTGGGTTAGGTCTAGTGGCATTTGTAGCCGCGAAGATGCTCATAGTTACTGCAGAATCCGACGTTGTTGTGATGTTGAATTCACTCATCGTGGTTCTCATTTTTGCGTCTGTATGCGGTCTGACTCAATATCGATCCTTTGGTTCGGCTTGAATTATATCATTATTGGGATTTGTGGCGACCGTGACGGATATTTAATCGATATATTGAAAGTTGCGTGTTCGAGGGCCTCCGGTGATACGTGATAACTTCAATAGTTGTCTTTCCCCCGATCTAGACCTGAAACAAAAACAAATTTTAGTGGATCTTTACAGGGCCATATTCATATTTTAATATGTCTATCTGTTCATCTATAATGTTCCAAAGTTTTAGTCAGAGATAGGGATGTAGTGGCTGAAGAATAATATGCAGTTTGTGTGTTAAAACACATGCGAATGATGTGCGTGGCAACAATGACACCGATCATCATTTAAGGGGCGATGGTCGAGGGTAGCAGAAATAAAGTGGCTAGTACAAAGACGATCATTTTTGTACCTTCAACCAATTCCAGGAAATGAGCAAACCTGGGACTCGCTCCAACCTGAGATGCAATAAAAGTATAGCTTTGTGAAAAAATTCAGCCGAAGACTACGTAGCAATAGTGAATGAGACAAAGACACGATCTTAAGACTCAACACAAAGGCAAATGATATAGGAATCTTATATTTATATACTAAATTGTCTTAATTTCCATGTATACAAAGTGTACCTCATTTTTATCATTCCAATCACCATAGTAAGAATGTATCATATAAATACAAACTGTTGTCCGCGGTTTTGTTGATGGCTTAAGTGTTGTCTGTCATTAATTAATAATTATCGACATATAAAAATGATATTTTTCTACGGATGCTATACAATGTGCCACTTCTCTCATCGCTTTCATACGTTCAAAACGAAAGATTTCTCACGCAGTGAGAAATATCCGCCAATACAGTGAGATGTAATTTCTGTTATCACGATAACCCAAGTCAGTCATGAATTGTTACATGTCAGATTGATATGACAGGTTCTCCACGTTGACAACGCTACGCCGACGATTCGCGTGCAATATCCAAGTAGCCCATTGTTGGCGTTTCTATAACAACAAAACCGAAGCACTGCATAATTATTGCTGTCAACTTACCCAACGAAAATAGTTTTATTGTTATTTGTTATAATATAAACAGTTCGGATTCATTAAATATTGAATATAATGGAATACGAAGATTTAGAGTCGGAAAATACACCTCCAGAAATTATTCAGAAAGCAATAGATGTTTGCAATAATTTGCTACCAAGCACATCAAGAGAAAAATATGAAATCGCTTACAGAAACTTTATGGACTGGAAAATGAAAGCCAAGATAAATTCTTGTTCCGAAAATACCTTGTTAGTTTATTTTGAAGAGTTGTCAAGAAGATTGGAATCATCAACATTATGGTATCAGTACTCGATGCTAAGGAGTACCTTAATGATTAAAAACTGTGTTGATATATCAAAATACGTAAAACTACGTGCATTTTTGAAACGCAAATCTGAAAAATATGTTCCAAAACAGTCAAAAACATTAACTTCTGAAGAAATTCAACAATTTTTAAAAGATGCACCTGATTGAAAATTTTTAAATTGTTATCGGAAAATGAATGTTTGGTTTTGATTTCAGGCTGCTTTAGTTATTGGCTTTACAGGGGCATGCCGTTGTGATGAACTTCGAAAATTAAAAATTGGTGACATGGAAGATCTTAATTCGCCCCTTTTAATAAAATTACCCGATACTAAAACCAAGGTTCCTAGAAATTTCACAGTCACAGAAGAATTCTACCAAATTTACAAAAAATATGTGAAGCTTCGACCATGCACAAATGAAACAAGTTTTTTTTTAAATTACAAAAATAGCAAATGTACGAAACAGCCTGTGGGGATAAATAAATTTGGCACCATGGGGAAAGAAATAGCGAAATTTTTGCAATTACCGAACCCTGAATTATATACTGGCCACTGTTTTCGAAGGTCATCTGCGACTATTTTAGTTAATGCAAGGGCAGATCTTTTAACTTTAAAACGCCATGGGGGTTGGAAATCCAGCAATGTTGCTGAATTTTATATCGACAACTCCATAGCTAACAAAATGAAAATTTCAAAAAGTATAGTAGAATCCATTCAGCCTCCAGTGCCATTAGAACCTGAACACAACAATGCTGTGGAAGCTCAGTACGTGTCCCCATCAAGTTCAACTTCGACCGCAGCTAATATTTCAATTACCGAAAACATGTTGAAACAAAACAACCTACCAGGAATTACTTTACAAAATGGTTCAAATATAACTGTTAATTACTATTTTAAATAAAATATAAAAATGAGTTAATGACATACAAGTATTATTGTATATGTATTTTAATTTTCAATACTTGAAAACAACGCACCCGTAGAAAAAGTACAATGTACAATTCGTGAGAAAACGACATATTTCTCACTCGCTTGATTTGCGATACTCGCCTTCGGCTCGTGCCAACAAACTTCTGCGCTCGTGAGAAATATGTCGTTTTTCTCACTTGTTGTACAATATACTATTTCTAGTTAAGATATTGTACTATATTGTCCACTGCATGACAAATATCACCGTATTCATTACCCCCATAATTTGGTTCCATGAATAGCGCTATGAAACAAATCGAAATTTCTAACTCTCCTTGGAGGAGCGTGAAGCCCGACATGATCAAGTAGCGAAGAGCAGTCAATGGTACCGTTTAAAATTTTATGCAAAATACACGAATCGGCATGATCCCTACGACTTTCCAGCGTTTCCAAATTTAAAATCGACCTCATAAAAGTCGCAGAGTAGTCAAGAGAAGATATGCCCATCTTAGATGAGACGTAAAAGTCGTATCTGCACGCGCTCTATTCCACGAGCATGCACGTCATAATAAGGAGACCATATACCGGAGAACAGTATTCCAATATGCTTCTAACCAATGCAATACATAAATATTTGAGAGCATTTATATTATTAAAATCCCAAGCATTCCGAATAATGAAACCCAGTATCTTCATTCCTTTGTTCATAACCATATCGTATTAGTGTTGCACTAAACTCATATGTTCATCTAATCGCAAACCCAAATCATCAACTACGTCGACAGTACTCGGCAGAACACCGTGAACTAAATATCTACAAAGAAATCCATGCAGTGACCTACCAAACGCTACACTCTCACATTTACCAATATTAAATTCTATCCGATTATCATGGCACCACGCAGATAATAATAATAATAATAATAATAATAATAATAATAATGTTTATTCTGTAAATATCGATATACAATATATAATGCAATCTTTATAATGAAGATAAGACGTTTCTTACAGATAAACATGGGGAATCCCACTAAAACCGAAGTTGTGCGTGGTTACTATTCCTGGTAAGACATGATCTGCACATATATGTGTATATAATATATATATATATATTTTTTTTTTTGGCCCTCTTTTCGTTATTACGTTAACATATTCAATTAGTGGGTAAGGCGCTTAAAAACTGACTTATTAACTAATCTAACCTAGTCATATAAAGTTATAAAGTATGATGGTAGAAAATGAGTAGACAATATAGTATTACGCTTTGATTATTCGCTATTATTTGCGATTATATTATGAACAACATCCCTATTCAGGTCTAGCAAATACCTTTTGAAAATTCTTTTCACAATGTTTACATTATTTATTTTCCGTATATACATCTTATATATTTCAGGTAGATAGTTGAATATTTTACTGCTGAGGTAATTATATGTTTGTTGTCCAATGTTTTTTTTTGTTACAGTGACTTGTACGTTGCCCTTAGATTTATTTCGGGTGTTGTAGTTATGTTCGAGGTTTCGAAGGATTTGTTTATTTTTGTAAATAAATAATATAATGTTATACATGTATAGTTGTCTTATATCGAGTACTAGTGAATCCCTGAAAATAGAGTTTGATGGATAATCTATTTTTTTGTAATACATTATTCTGAGTATTTTTTTTTGCAATACTTCCATTTTTTTTATGTGAGTGTCAAGTAAACCACCCCAACTGAGAATGGCATATTGCAGGCGAGATTGTACTAAGGCGTGGTAAATCGTTTTAAGGTGAGTTGTATCGAGGATTGATCTCAGATATTTGAATTTATATAACATATACCTGAGAGTTTTCGAAACGTTGCTAACATGTATATCCCATCTAAGGTGGGGATCTATCGTGATACCTAGATATTTGATGTGGCTTACTCTGGTAATTTTCATGATTTTTCCGAGATTGTTAATCTTTAATTCATCAAAATTCGGCAACTGGTTTCCGTAGCTTGCGAATGGCAAGAAGTGCGTTTTCTCGAAATTGATTGTTAGTGATTTGTGATCAAACCAGTCTTTAAGTATGTTAATTTGATCCTCCACTGTTGATTTCAGTTTTTCCCAGTTTTCGGCTGTAAAGAGTATGGCCGTGTCATCAGCAAAGCTAATGATAAAACCACCACACGTCAGGGTAAGTAAGCTGTTTATATATAAGGAAAATAGCAGAGGACCAATTACGGTGCCTTGTGGTATCCCAAAACTAATTTCTGCTTCTGTGCTGAGGACATTGTTAATTTTTACAGCCTGCTTTCTGCCAGTCAGGTAGCTTTTTAATAGCTCTTGAGAATTACCTCTTATACCTGCGCAACTTAGTGTCTCCAATAACTGAGTGTGGTCAACAGTATCGAAGGCCTTCGCTAGGTCTAGGAATACACATATTGCTGGCAACCTATTGTCTATGTGTTTATATATTTCGCTTGTGAGAGCAGCTATCGCGTCGTTTGTTGATAAACCTTTCCTGAATCCGTATTGCTTGTTAGATATCAGATTGTATCTGTCAATGAATGTCATCAATCTGGATTTGAGTATTTTCTCAAATATTTTGTTGAAGTTTGTCAACAACGAGATTGGTCTGTAATTATTGACTATTTCAGGATCTCCTTTTTTCAGAATAGGTGTGACAATGGATTTCTTGAACGAATAGTATCATTAAGTCGGAATGTGGTAGTTTGCAATCAGATTCAGAATCAATATGTCTAAAAACTTTCAAATCATCGGCGAACAGCAAAAATTTACCGTTGATGAAAACCTCAGATAGATTATTTATAAACAAGCTGAAGAGAAGTGGTCCCAAGTGGCTACCCTGTGGAACTTCCGAAGACACGGTGATATGCCTAGAGAGATAACTCTTCACACAATCTTCCTACCAGATAAGTCTTCAACCAATTTAGACTTCCAGAAATCCCAAAGAACTCAGTTTCTTAATCAACAAGGTATGTGAAACCCGATCGAAAGCTATTCTAAAATCTGTGTATACTGAGTCTACCTGCTTACAGTCTCCATATTCTGATCATCGTTGTTTTCGGCGGAATTCGGTTTTCGCTACGTTCTAACTTGGAGATCATTTCGGCCTAGGAGAATTCGGCGCAGATCTTGATAGACCGGATGCATCCTGGGTTCAATAAGACCACTTAGGGCACTACTAACCACCGGTGGGGATGAGCAGCTTCTGTAAAATAATTTGGTTTTTCTGACGCGATTGCTATGATGTCGTCGAAGCGCCCAACAGCCCCGACCAAATATTAATATAAGGTTTTTAATAAGTGTTCTTCTGTGTAAATGTAAATTATCTGGACCTTTGGGGAAATTACGTTGATTACGTTCTATTATTATATTCCGCCCTTTTGCACCCCGAGTTCAATTCTGAAAGCTGAGATATGATATGTGAAAGCAGCGTTTCTTTGCGAAATCCGTTTCCTTCGAAATTTGATAAACAACAAGAGAAAGATAATTTCTCGCTTATCTCCGAAACGTAAATTACGGAATTCTCTTGCGTTCCATCAAACAAATATAATTTACAATATCAGCATAAAGGAAAAGCTTGACACTCGAGATTAATTTCAATTTGAGTCGAGCGCTGAAAATCCAGGAAATTATTTCAATAAATTCGCATTATGAACTGTACGATCCCCATGTTTTTTGACCCGATAAGATCTTGCATCGAAACATGTAAATTATCGTAGATGATTTTGAACTGTAGTTCAGCTTCCGCCACTATCAGATCACAATGAACGTTGATTGTTTCGACGTTCTTTCAGAGAAACCAATCCGTTCCTACGCTGCTTTTGTAATTAATTGTTGGACTTTGTTCTTGTAGATACTGTATTCTGAAGTTTATTCTTCGATTTCTTTGTTTCATCTTATTATGCTATTTTTGGTTGTGTAGTTCATTGTTTCACAATCAACAAAAGATACGCTGTAACACTAATAAGTTCGAAATAATCACCCTTATCCACTAAAAATACTCTTACAATACTGGAGAACTTCCAGTTACTAAGTAACCATCATCAGAGTTAACTAAATTAGAGAACAAAATGTGCTGTTTGATTACTATTTGAGATTAATAATGCAAATAAGAGATCAGTCTCAGCTGGAAATAAATCTGAATATAAATTGCTTTTTTCCTTATATATTTCCATCCCTTTCTGAATTTTGATATTTGTTCGCTAATGGGCAAAATGTTCTTTATAACGAGTTAGAATGTTTCTTCTAGTTTTGTAAATCCCAGATTGGCTTTTTAGCTTGTTTTGCATTTATAAATGGATCTTATTGCATATTTAGAAAACAAATTATGAAATATATTTATTACTTTTGAATTTCATTGAATTGGTTTGCTCTAATTTGTGTTCCATTTTCCGTTATTGGTTGACGTTACCATTGTTGTCACTAGTTGCTCAAGCTTCTCAACTTTGTTGTCATAATTTTTCTCGCTCAAAGGAACATTTAATAATCTATGAATAAGGCTATTGAATGTAGCTATTTTGGAATGAATTGATCCACCTGAATCTGCTAAAATACATTTATTTAGATTTGTTATTGTAGTTTTTCTGTATATATCGAATTCCAGAAATGGAGACCATATTCGATAATGTTAATGTCAAGAAAAGGAAGCTAGTTATTGCTCTCTATTTCTGCAATGAATTTGAGTAGAACAAATTGGATATTGAACTTGTCCAAAACCCATTTAGATCAAAATCTGCACTTATAATTGCGAAAATATCATCAACATATCTATACCAAACTGTTAAAAAATGATTCGATTTTGATTTTAAGGAGTCTTCAAATTCGCTTAGAAAAATATTGGTCAAAAAAGGAGAGATTGAATTGCCCATTACACATACGCTTGTTTGTTTATAGTAATTTCTGTTAAAAGTGGAATAATTTTGCTCCATGCATAAAGATATAAGGATCACATATTCTGTTCAGTTTCTAACGGGGATATTAATGTTTGAAAGCCATTTCTTCAGAATGTATATCGACTCAGGTATTGGAATATTTGTGAATAGTGAAACAACATCAAATGAAACGAGAGTATCACCAAGTTCAAGTTTGAAATCTTTCGATTTTGCAATAACTTCCAAAGTTCACAGACAAACTTGGTGCGGCTTGGAAGTTGCGACATTCTCGGGATTACAAGATTTTGATTTACAGGGCTTTTTAAACACGCTTAATAGCCAATTCACTGAGATTCAATATCGAAATAGAAACAGATAATCAGCATGCCGTTTTTTCAGAATGAGGTAGAGCCATTAACAGTAGCAGGACAGCAAAAGTTTTATTCATGTTTAATCAAAAGCTTATCACCAGAACTTTTAGAATTTAGAACTCAGGTATATGAACAATGTATTATGTATTCATTCATAAGTCTGAAACTGTGATCCGAAGATGCAATAATAAATAAATAAATAATTCTTGAGGCCTCCCTCTTTGCAATTATTTTATATTAATTATGTATTTGGTGGGATGACCATTTTAATTATAGCTTATAGCTCGTGTTAATAATGTCACTATACTGTGTTATTGATGTTATTATGAAACAATCGTTGACATGCACTGTTACAGTATTCGTCGAGCGTGAATTTATGTTTCATTCATCTAATCTTATTCAAATATTCCATGAACATTTGAACGCGTTCGCGTCTACGAATTGAAGGAATCGTTCAATTTTCGCATAACGCGATATTTCATGTTTCTTGTTGAATTCATTCGATAACGTTGTAGAAATAACGTTTCTCTAGTTCACAGTTCAATAATTCAATTGAAATAATGCGTCGTGGCATGATAAATGTCATCGTATAAATATGACAATATTGTTCTAATACGATTGGGTTTGTTATGAAAAAATAGACTGAAATAGTACAGTTCATATTTCTGTTTTGCCATATTTACATATCGGTTTTGAATTCGTGGCAGAAACGTGAGCAGTATAAATTTTTTATGGGCGTAGCGGGAGCGCGTAATTGTGTTAGATGGTGTTTTTATTGAAACTTTTACTGAAAAAAGCGGCACTACGATTTGTAATTGAATTTTGTTGAATATTCACAGATTGTGGGAGTATGTACATACAATCTTAGAAATCGATGATATTAACATTATCATGCAAAGGGGCATAGGGCAAAGTGGGAGCAAATGCTTCGTATCCAGATCTCTAAATGATGAAATGGTGTTTGGGGATAAATTCATAAATTTGGTTCCCTACTATCGTGTTACCCCAGCATTATGGTCTCGAACTTTCTTGATAGCATAATTACAATATTTTGAATTTATTTTTAAGTATGAAGCGATGGCTGAAGATTTGATCGCGTGAGCTTGAATATAACATTCTTAAGCTATATAAAATTGTATCAACCCAGTTATTCACTGAAATTTACAGTAATTTTGCAGGAACAGGATGTGAAGTTTGTAAATTGTGGCGACGGCGAGATTATGCATTATTTCATTACTACCAAGCTACCCCAATGTTGGCTGCGATAAATTGATTTAATTATACAAATTTCATTTATATTAAAGTTAGAGCAGCTGCTCCGATGGGTATGTCAGATCAAATGGATTGATGATTCATTATAACTATAGATTCGTTCTACGCACATCTCAATTGAAACTTTCCTCATAAACCGTAATCAAATATAACATTTGATTGAACAGCTAGATGAAAGACTTCACGCAACTACGGACATTAACTGACTATTAATTAATCAGAAATCTTTCTCTTGAAAACAAATATTCATTATTATAATGGATCACTCGAGTATATATAATAATGATAATTCTAGAGTTGTATATCTTTCTCTTGAAAACAAATATTTGATTATTATAATTGATTACTCGAGTAAATTGGTACGTTCACCAAGTGAGTAATTAAGATATAATGGAACTTATTATATCAATCTGATAAATTATCACGAAGTAATGACTTTCACCATTGAATTTTTGAATATAATAATAATAAGATTATTTGCAGAAGAGAATACATATAAAGTCTATAATATAAATTGAGATGCAATTGCAAATAAGTACAGTACTCACGAAAGTAAGCGAAAGCATACTTGTGTGTGAGATAAAAACATAACAAGCTATATAACGATAACAATAATAATACTAATAATAACAGATAGTTGTTATTGGCATATTAATTAAATTCCTAAAATAAAATTAATAAGTTTAATATAATGATAAGTTTATTCATTGCGTAACAGAGGTACATAAGAATGGATGCACATACATATACAAGGTGAGTCAGTTTTTTGTAGACAAACTTCAACAGGAGATAGAACAGACGTTTTAAGGAGAAAAGTTCCTATAAACATATGTCGTAGAAGGCTTCTTTTTCGAGATACAGGGTGTTGAAATTTCGTTTTTTGCGAATATCTCCGAGACCGTCTATCGTACAGAAAACAACTTTTGTGAGCATTTTCTACTCATAGTAAGTTATGTTCTGTGCGGTAAAAAATTTTCTTTTAGTCATAATTGGTGAAGATTTTGAAGGGGTAGTGAATAATTTTCTCCCCAACTTCTACGCCACCGAAAAAAAAACGGTTTTGAGACAACCATTTGAGCCACCAATGTCTTCTACACAAAAAAGGTACGGTCATAAGCTCTAAAGTCGACCGTTTTCGAGAAAAATCAACTTTTATGGTGAAAAACATGGTCAATCCTTTGGTTTTGTTACTTGTTCTAACGTTTGAATAAATTTTGTTTAATTAGTAAGAATTGACCATGTTTTTCAACATAAAAGTTGATTTTTCTCAGAAACGTTCAACTTTAAAGCTTATCACTAAGGGTACCTTTTTTGTGTAGAAAACATTGGCGGTTCAAATGGATGTCTCAAAACCGTACTTTTTTCAGTGGCGTAGAAGTTGGGGAGAAAAACATCCACTACCCTTTCAAAATCTTCACCAATTAAGAGTAAAAAAATTTTTTTCATCGCACAGAACATAGCTTACTATGAGCAGAAAATGCTAACAAAAGTTGTCTTTTGTACGATAAACGGTTATGGAGATATTCGCAAAAAACGAAATTTTTTTTTTCTGTATTACAGAGTGAGTCAGTTTTTTGTGGACAAACTGCAACAGGAGATAGAACAAGTGTTTTTAAGAAGAAAAGTTTCCATAAACATATGTCGTAGAAGGCTTCGTTTTCGAGATACAGGGTGTTGAAATTGAAAAAAAAAATAGTTTTTTGCAAATATCTCCGGAACCGTTCATCGTATAAAAGACAGCTTTTGTATGCATTTTCTACTCATAGTAAGCTATGTTCTGCGAGATGAAAAAAAATTTTTTTACTGCTAATTGGTGAAGATCTTGAAGGGGTAGTGGGTGTTTTTCTCCCCAACTTCTACGCCACTGAAAAAAGTACAGTTTTGAGACAGCCATTTGAATTGACAATGTCTTCTACAAAAAAAGGTACTCCCGGTCATAAGCTCTGAAGTTGACGCTTTCGAGTAAAATTAATTTTTATGTTGAAAAACATGGTCAATTCTTACTAATTAAACAAAATTTATTCAAACGTTAGAACAAGTAACAAAACCAAAGGATTGACCATGTTTTTCAACATAAAAGTTAATTTTTCTCGAAAACGGTAAACTTCAGAGCTTATGACCAGGAGTACCTTTTTTGTGTAGAAAACATTGGCGGTTTAAATGGTTGTCTCAAAACTGTACTTTTTTCAGTGACATAGATGTTGGGGAGAAAAACACCCACTACCTTCTATCTTTTGTTGCAGTTTGACTACAAAAAACTGACTCACCCTGTATACACACATATACACATAAATGCACATACATATATAGAATTAGCCAATTATGCTTTTTATTATCCTACTATCAAATGATATTCAATAGTGGGTTCGTCCCTTAAATTCCTGAAAGGAACATCCCTGTTCTACTGTAGTAGAGAGTAAGTTGTAGAGCCGAGGTCCGATGTATCGTAACCATCTGGATGTGGATATTTTTTTTTTCAGCATTTTTCTTTTTTTTCCCAAAATGGCTCTCGTATCTTAACTGTGATCGACTAGTTTCATCTGAAAAGGGTGATGTTTATAATAGATCACGGCTTGTTTACAATATCTTTGTCTTGGCTTACAATTCCTGATTCCTTGTAGATTTGTTCCGAGCTATATAACATAGGTTTGTGTAGCATAATTTTCAAGAAACGCTTCTGCAGTCTTTTAATTTTGATGTAATTATAATGATTGAATGTTCCCATGCAAGTATCCCATATTGGAGGATTGCTTCTACTAGAGTATAGTATATAGTATCTTGCTAAGTGTTTTGAATTTATAGATAAGGTGTCTTCATTTCATATTCAGTTCAACAGCATGTACTTCCCATTTTAGATGTGAGTCGAGTATAACTACTACGTATTTAAGGTTCGATACTCGTTCAATTTTAAGATTTTCCTCTCTTTCGGATTGAATTTCATTAATAATAATAAATAATAAAAGTATCCGGAACATTCTGAATTTTATAGTCGAAATACGAGATAATATTAAGGAGAATTTCTTGTCGAATTCATCTTCCTCAAGATTAAGGTCGAGCTAATGTAACAAGAATATTGTAGCTCCTAAAATAGCCATATTATAAATCTCAATTTCCGACGGAGAAAGTGCTTTTTCGGCATAACGTTTTCATGAGAAATGGAACCATAATGAGCAAGTTAATGCAGTTGATATAGAAGTAAAATCCAGTTCCAATGGAAATCCTTTATGATAATAATCAAGCCACTTTTGGATATTTCAGTGCCACCAATAATCTTCATTTATGACAGATCGATGTCGCTATTCATTTGCGGTTAGAAATGCATTATTTCCGTGAGAAAAACAAATTTTAATTCTTAGAAAATACGGAAACTTATTTGAAAACACTCTTTCATTATGTATCTGTTACATAGCAAACATGTTATTTTAGATTATGAGCTGAGCAATCGTATGATAGTATATTATGAAATTTAGTATTTTTATGTTAACAATGATATGACGTCTTACTTGGTTGTGAATCTGAATCTGTACTTCAAAAGTACAGAAATAATTCTTCCCAGGACTGCAATTCTATGTTCTACGTACATTTGCGTCGTGTAAAAAAATGTGTAAATACGTCTTTTTATTCATCTCGAAGGGACATGGATCTACGAAGATGGTACTGTCGGTCATTTCTTTCAACATTCTAGCTCTAAAACTGAACTGTGAAAACGATGAATGTTGGTGAACCAATGCGTATCGTACTGCATGCTGGTTGTTCAGCAAGTTTTATTCCTACTGCAGAACTAATATTTTCTTCAAAAACAAAGAATGTCGATCATCATGGTGAAATGTTATCAAAACAACCTCTTAAATTGGTTTGAATTTCAACTTTCAGTGAATTTAGAAGAATCACCAACATTTTAGATATTGCCAACAAGTACGCACAAGAAATGTGTTATACAATAGAGGTTAAGTAAGCGAGCAGTGAAAGTCTTGTTCATTCCAAAGGTGGGAAAATTGATTATACCCAAGCTAAAGCATTCCGCTTTATCAGTCTAACTTATATACTGAGTGGCATGAGATCGGCTTCAACCCGGGCTCTTAAAGTTCTGGCCGAATTACCACCTATATATACACTTATATTAAAAAGCTGAAGCCATGAGAACGGCGTATAGGTTAAACGGTCTATGTCACTGAACCAATCTCGTGAACATTCAGCGATTTTGGGCGAAGCAATCTCTAAATGCTCCATATTAGAAACGAAGCAAGATAGCAGCTATATGTCTCAGTTCTCTCAAAATCCTCATTATTGATAGAGGAGACTTGAGCAATGAAACTCTTCCCCTACTTTCACCAGGTGGGCTCGTATGGTTCACATACTAGGTAGGTCAGGTTTCTGCAGCGGAAATGTACCTGAAAAAGTCAAAGGTCACTATCAGTGATCCTACATGTAGGAAATGCAGAGAGTTATAAGAAACTGCCTCTCACATCCTGTGGAAATACTCTTCTTCGGAATCCTCCAGACACCGTTACTTCGGCGAAGCAAAACTGCTTCCAGAAGAAATTCTGGAAGCCAGCGTTAGAAATATTCTGGCGTGGCACAAGCCTGCTGGAATAGAATAAACTTCCAACCACGGGATGCACAATAGGCTCAACTAAGTGACCTAGGTGTGTCTGGGAGCTTCCCCTCAATTTATGATGATATCAATCGAAATAAAAGGCATTGTCGAGATGGGCAAGACTCGAATAGTTGGCTGTGACGTCAAAACTACTGACAGAGAAAATTTGTAGATGTCATTCTATTTGTCTCATAAAAAAGCGGTCGCGGATGCGTTACATTGTGCTTCTCACGTCAATTTATGGCATATAATCATTCCAAGGAATTTAACTTCATTTATCTATTCAATTGTTGTATGATTTATCCTAATAAGTGAACTGAAATTATAGGTCATGTTCCTCTGTTTGAATACCAGGTAGAAGGTTTTCTTTCCAATAACTGTTAATCCATTGTTTAGGCACCAGGGATGGAAATTATCTGGACAGCTGTTTGCTTTCGCTATGGAGCTGTTTAATTTGTCTTCAGCATTTATTTGGTACGTAACGTTGGCATATAGTACAGTTTTGTATGCATCACTACATGACCGTTCAGAAACAGGCATGAAGACTATGAACAACATTGGGCCCAAAATAAAACCATTGTGGCACACCTATATTTATTTTGATGAATTAGATTCATATGAGTCATATACTACAATTTGTTGCCCGTCCTAATGATTAGTCTTAGTAATTCATAATCAGTCTTTATAGAGTCATTCAACCCTACCAAATCACACCAATCACGAATCTACAGAACCTGGACCCTTCTTCTGACATTCTGTGCGAAATGATTCAATTTACTATCATTCAATAAACATATTTCGATATTGTCGTAGAAAAACGTTTTTGCTTTCATCATTTCGAAGAAATTCACAACTACGAAGGTGGATCGCGTTGAGCGATAGAGAGCGGATCTCATTTTTATAGAACAGCAGTTCCCTATTGACATTAGAGCGTTTCCGGTCGAGCAACTTGGACCTGTTTTCGCCTCGCAATTCGGACGTGACATTCTGAAAATTTTAACTGCCGTCGAGCAACGCGACACGCTGGCATTCGAAATAATCAAACTGTTGGCTTTGTTTGTAAGTTTTTTCAATTTAACGTCAAAGAAAAAGTGTTCTGCGTGTAACACGAACTCTTTCCAATTTCATTTCTTGACCAGCCAGTTAGGAAGAATTTGAAATTCAGCTCTGGGCAATGATGATCGATTTTATAGATAACGTATTGAAGCTGAATTAGATTATCCTACATTGATGGACTTTGGAAGGAATATACTCATGAAGTGAAGTTATTCCAAGGATTTCAACAGAACCCGCTTGCGAATACGTCGTCATACGGCAAATCTCCAAACGAAAGACCCGTACGGTCTGAAGAGCTGACGTTTAAAGTGGATAATCTAACTCTCACGAGCTTACGTCTCGTGTGAAGTGTCGTCGCTTTGGTGTCGAATAGTAAAGTTAAGCTCTTGAAATGTCGTTAAACAAGTGAATCATATCTTCATAAAGCTATGTTTGATTTTCGTATGTTGAATTATCTGAAGTCAATATTCCTCGAATCGCAAAAGGCCAAATCAATAGAGATTTCTTTTCGTTGATTTGTCCGTTTCTAGCTTTAGTTAGTTCTAGCACAGAGTAGTATTTATCTACTTTGTGGTGGTGGTGGTTACTAATCAATTATCTTCCATATATACATAGTCGCAGTTACAGGGAGTGAACCCCAAAATTATTTGAAGATTATACAAATATATTTTTGTTTACGGGAATTAATTTAATAATCATATTTTTGCATATAATAATCGGTCATTTGAAACTTCGATTTTGACCAGAAAGAAATGCCGTCGATAATTTTTATCATCATATAGTACATCTTGTATGAACATGCCAAATACGTTGCCTAACGTATATTGGGGTTGGTTTTTTTTTAAATATAAGTATTATAAGTTTTTTTAAATATAAGTATATTGAGTATAGATAGATAGAATTTATATATGTGGATATACATAATATCGGATATAATCGTCAGGTTTGAAATGAATTTGTTTGTTTGTGATGATTTGAAAATTATTGTCTCAAAGTTAATGTTGTGAGAAATGTGATGCGCTATACATTGGTCAAACCGGTAGATCGTTTGAAGTTAGATATAAGGAATATTTTAAGTCATTTCAATTAATAGTAATTAAAATTTTCCAAACCACTTCGTCACAAAGTAACGGACAGCCCCATTCAAATTTTAATAAGCCGTTGGTAAATTAATAAAGTAGAATGAGATTAATAATCTGCCATTACGAATTAATAAACCAAATTGTTGTTACTGCATCAACGAGTATATATAGTCCAGGCGGTAAAGCCCCGGCTCAACATACTTTTGCTTTTGATAACGTAGTTTCGAATCTCCAAGCGTTAAAGTTACCGCAAGAATAATAAGATTCTTGACCCAGTATGAATTATATCGCAAGTTAGTTTGTAAAATTTGTATATCTTTTTAGGAATACTAGATTAGTAAGTTGTTTATTTGTACATTTTTTATCGACTATTGCATACTAGCCATTTATTAATAATTCTTGCTGTAAATTTGTCAATTTATTTACCAGCTAATCCATACTGACATTTTATTAATTTAATTCAATAGTGGAAATGGAAATACTGAGCAAATAGTTATTTTACTGCTCCAAAACCACTGACTGTAATATCATAATGTACATAATGAATTGAATGGTGTTCAGTTTATTACGACTTTTAAATAATGATCATTGGGTTTTTCATCAATTCTTTATTCAATCACATATTTTACTATTTCAATAAAAACTTTCGAAACATTGTTCTTGTAGAACGTTACCATAATATTCCGGCAATGCGAAACATGGATTTAAAGCGGTAAAATCGTGTATGTTCCGAAAATAGGTCATTCTTATTTATCTTCCCCAAGAGTGTTGAAACGCGGAAAATCTCAACTGCTCTCACCCTTGTGTTCTCTGTCATTATTAGCATCTAAATTTGCAATTGGAAAGTTGGCGATGATGCTCAAGCCCGAAATTGCGTTAGAATGTTCCCAACAAACTACGGAATCTCGATACATTCCGAGGAATTAACTTTCTAACTTAGCGTGTTCCAAACAAAAGCTTTACATTGATTTCCAGATTAGATCGATCGTTCTCACATGCAATGTTAATTTAGGAACGGAAAGACTAGTCTTTTTTTAACTTCGAAGGTGAGAGTGTTTACTTTCCACCATTAATTATTGCTATTTATAGAGCTAGTAGAGAAAGAGGGCCTGGGAACAACATGGAAGAAGAAGAAACTGTGATCCTGAACAAATACTTCCCTACCTAATATTTCTACGGATGTTGAATGTATCTATGGGAGGAGAAATATCACAGATAATTAATAAGTTCAACTCGAATCACAAAACGATGTTGAACCAAGCCGCTTAGAGTTAACAGTTGTGTCGATCTGCTGGGCCCCTGGAGCTGTGGGATATCCTAACTTTATCTCTTCTGTATCTGTTTTCCTATTAATTTATTTATACAATATATATTTGATGAATGTAACCTTAGTGACATAGCAACGAGGTGAACAACCAACATTATCAACAACACTGTGAATCAACAAAAGGTGCGTGAGGTGTCTCATCGAAATATTTACCGGGTTCGGCATAGCTTTACATCAGATATCGAACGACAATCGTCAAAACTGATCAGCCGTACTTTGTACTACCTAATTATTTCTGTTGAAAGGGAAACTACTATCATAATATATGATCATTTATATGTTCAGATGATGTTGTTGCATTCAAAAATGAACTTACAAATAACCTATCAACGTAAAATTGCCACATGGAGACAACACAAATGTTATATATTTACTCAACCATTAGGTAACAGTCCCCAACATTGGATAATGGTTGAGTACTTGCCCACTATTTTGATTGGTTCCGACAGTAGCTGGTTCGATTCCCGGCCAGGTAAAAAAATTCTCTTCCCAACTCATACATGCGCATTTTCTCATTCTATTCTCTCTCTCTCTAACATACTGCTTGACCTATACCTGGCTTAGAAATCACTTTATTCACTAATCAGTATCAAATTTATCAATTCATTTGACGCCTTTCAACCACCAATCGACCATAGAATTCCTCTAGTAGTTGGTTCTATGGAACCCGATATGGAAAAGTTCATGCACTCTAAGAAAGCGAGTGGGAACTTTAATTTCAAGCCAAGAGCTTTAAATGTATGGGAACATAAATAAGAAACTGTCATTCACAGTACGAACATTTCCACATTCTATTGAAAACTAATAACTAAAATTCATTGAATTCAACTTGTAAGATTGGAGACCTAAATAGCCTACGGCTGCTGAGCTATTGAGTTATTTATTTCATGGTGTCATAAAATATGAGTCCCTTGTCAGAACAAATTAAAACTTCCTATGAGGCGAAGTTTCCTTTCCCATTATTCTCCAATATTCATTCAAGACGAATCCTGATGAATGAAGAATTATAAAATTTATGTTATGCTTATAGAAACAACAATTCAGTAACCGTTTACTTGCCCTCCTCCTTGGTGCGAATTCATAATTTAAAATGCTTCCGATTAACGTCATTTTATACTCGAAAACGTTTATTTATAACTCAGTTAGCCAACTTCTATAATCCTTCATGCTTCCTAATTGCATAATTCGGAGGTCTAAAATTAAATTACCATCTCACTATCAGCAGCGGCCATATCTTTGAGAAGCTTATGCGCTGGAAATAAGTTCAGCATTCGTTTAGTAATCATGTGAATTCGAAGATCGACTGAATGTTGAACGGAAATAATCAAAATTTCCGAAATCAGTAGCGAATTCAAGCAACTATATCACTTTGCCGTTAAAACGAACTATACGATAAAACCTTGAAAACTTGCGAGGAGAAGTAATTAAATCCTTAAGCCGGGAATACATCTGACAAAAGCAGGTCTGGGCAAAATACATCATAATGTGTATTTGGAATGCAAATTACAAAATACATTCAGTTCAGTAATTGAAATACAATATGTAAAATAAATATGTGCATTTGGAATATAAAATACTTTCCCACAAAGATTTATTTGCTCAAAACTTATTTTATTCCTCAACATAATCTCCTTGTGGCCTGATACACTCCGTCCAACCTATTTCTACTTTTTCGGTCCTTTCCAAATGATACGATTTCGGCAATCTGTCATAATAGGCGTTTGTTTCAGCGATGACCTCATCGTTGGAGACAAATCTCTTTCCGCCGATCGTGAGGGGCCAAATCTGGAGAATTTGGTGGATGGCAAACTAATT
Organism: Endomychus coccineus; assembly: GCA_958510875.1. NCBI lineage: Eukaryota > Metazoa > Arthropoda > Insecta > Coleoptera > Endomychidae > Endomychus > Endomychus coccineus. The sequence continues at coordinate 6,365,000 of OY294069.1, read as the reverse complement.
CGTAGTGCAATTCATGCAATTTTGCCATTGCGAATCCGGACCTGTGCGCCGCGTCGGATCGTTGTCCTGGTGGAAGAGCCCTTTTTCTTTGCCAAATGCGGCCGTTTCCGCTTCAAGTCGGCACCGAATCGATCCAACCACTCTGCATAATATACACCGATGATCGTTATTTCCCTTATCAAAATAATTATATACTTGATATAAATAATTATATACTGATTTTTCGGAGGCCTTTGATAAACTTGATCACACTATTCTTCTAGGCAAGCTCAAATCCATTGGATTTAGTACCTCCTTAGTTGCGTTTTTTTGCTCATACCTCATCAATAGATCGCAGTTTGTGCAGTATTGCGGTCAAAGATCAAATTCATTTGTAGCCAAATCCGGTGTGCCTCAAGGTTCAAACCTTGGTTCTCTACTGTTCCTGTTATTTATTAATGATTTGGCTGAAACCATAATCGGATTGAAACTGATTTTTGCTGATGACTTGAAAATATTTTCAGAAATAAAGACCATAGATGACTGCTATGCACTACAAAATGATCTGGACAATATTTTCGAATGGTGCGCCAACAATAAATTAAGTCTAAATATCAGTAAATGTTGTGTTGTTAGCTTCAGTCGTAAAGTTCATTCTATTGTGTTCGATTATCTTTTAGATTCAGTAATCATTTCTCGTAATACTACAGTCAAAGACTTAGGTGTTTTATACGATCATCGGTTCACTTTTAATCTAAAAATAAGTGATATGTGTGCTAAAGGTAATAGAACTTTAGAGTTTGTACTTAGGCGTTCCAAATATTTCAACAATTTAGAGGTACTATAAACACTATTTAATTCATTGGAATATGCTTCACTTATCTGGAACCCTCAGTATAAATTTCAGATTACACTAATTGAGAGCATTCAACGTAAACATTTGAAATATCTCTGGTTTAAAACTTTCAATTTTGATCATCAATTATTATTATCTACTTTTGATTGTTTGACACTGAACTTAGAAAAAGAATAAGGATCACAATATTCCTCCATAATTTCTTGAATAATAATATTGACTGCAGTTACTTATTAGGTAAATTAAATTTTGTTGTACCTAGATTATCTTCTTGCTGTCCCTTAACTTTTTACAATGTTAGGTCTAATTCAAATGTATCATCTAGATGTCCAATATTTGTCATGACAACAAACTTTAATGTTATTTGTTCACAATGTGACTTATTTTTCAACAGTATTCAGTATCTCATTAGTGTGGTTAAGTGAGGTTTTCCATTTTATTTTTTTATTTTTTATCACCATGTAATTTAAGAATTTAGTCAGTTTATTTTCATTATTCCTATAAGATATTATTTTTGTTATATATTTCTTGTTATTGTTTATATTATGTTGCTCTGTATTGTTTGTCCTATAATTGGGTTAACCTGTTGGGCATATATATACTAAATAAACAAATAAATAAATAATCGATATGGACGATACCATGAGCGTCCCAAAATACTGTCGCCATGACTTTGTTGGCCGATAAATCCACTGTGGCCTCTCTCGGCTTCGATTCGCGAGGACAAGTTCACTGTTTCGACTGTTCTTCGGTCTCTGGTGTGTTATGATGGATCGATGTTTCGTCCACGCCATCTGGTAGATACCTTTGTCGTATTCAAAAATTGAGATGCCCATAGCCTCGGCAGTCTCGTGCACTTTAACTCGCCGATCGTCTAATATCATCCCATAGAATTTATCGACGATTTCTAGCGTAACTTCAATTGGACGATCAGAATGTTTGGCGCCCTTTGTGATCATACTAACACAACGAAAATCAGTAAATCACTTGTAAATCGTTCCAATCGATTGTTAAGCAAGCGATGTTTTGGTTTGCGAAATGGTTTTTCCACGCAAGAAATAATGTTTAATCAAGATGCGAAATTAACTTTTTCCATGTTTACAAAAATCTTCAAGGCTGCTTGCTTTCGATGGGTGTCAAAACAGAACTGAATGACATATCAATCTGAAAATTTCAATGCGTCCTAGTTAAAGACGGTACATCACAAATGTCACATGGGATTTTCGGTTGTGGCGCCATTCGTTTTATTTTTCAGGGACTTTAAACCTTGCCCTAGTACATATAATGATGTAACTGAATTAGGAATTTTTAAATTACTCTTTATATTCATAATCAGAAAATACTCCTAATGTGCGTTTTAGAAAAAATATCCTGTACAGCTTTTATAATTTATCGTTATGGAGAAAGATTATATGCTCTAATAATACTATATCTTACAATTTAGATATAATATAAAATACAGGATCACATCGATTACAATTTTTATCAAAAATGTCAAGTGATTGGCATAATTCAGATTCCCTGCTTCTATCAAAGAACTTGATAATTAAAATAAAAGCAACTTTTGAGTACCATCTTTGAAGAGCTCTATAATCTTTGGGGGAAAATTTTAGACTGACGTCTTTTTTATATTTTCAAATTTCCAATAATCTCCGGAAATATGGTAAAGCAATTTCCGGGCACAGATACTGAACGATACCGTGGAATATTGTTAGAACATACGTTCTATAAATCAAAACTTTCAGCATATATTTCATCTTATACGCTTATTGATTCGCTTCGTTCACGGGTCGGGAATGAATAATTTCATAGTTCAAGCAATAACTTGAAGAGATGTATGTTTCCTCAAAAGTCGGAAGTCAGGTGAAAAATTTTATGGCCCAGCGATGTAGATAAAAACTTTCCAACTTTTTCGAATCGTTTTGGCTCTGTGATAGACTCACTATTTCACTTCACCCGAAAGAAAACACCATTATAGCACATATAAATCATGTTTTATTAGTAGAGACAATCGATCATTTGATTTTTCACTTATCTTAAGATTAATATAGGTTACATAACATATTGAAAGCTGTGATAAATGGCGGCCAGGGATGCCCATATATCAGTTATAATAGCATCGTAAACGGTTTTAACATTTTCAAATTTCGTATCACCCGTTTTATCTTTCAACCCTCAGCTAGATGAAGTGATCGTTTTGTGGAATATTTGCTAACGTACCGTTAAGCCGTGGTAAGCGTTGGAAAGTTATTATCCGCCAGTTATGATTGTCATATTAATATAAAACTGCATATGTAAACGTTATTTCTTAGAACTTATATCATCATAATATTATATTACACTGAGTTGTAAATAGATTTATTCAACATGTTTTTAGAATAGCTCATTCTTATTCTAACATCGAAAAGAGTCACATGTATCTTTAAATTGTGAATTAAATAAAATAGTTCATTTTTTAAAAAAGCGTTTTTGGAAAGCCCCCACGTAATTGGCGCAGTCGGTAGGATATCACGTTGAGGGTAATTTCGAATCGACGGAAAAACCTATTCGTTTTAACGATTAATCGACGTAACAAATTCAGACTTTCCAAAATTGCAAAAAGAGTGAAAGATAGTATTCGTGCTAACATCGTCGTAGCTGTCCACAACTCACCACACCTCTAGTGAAGAGAACTACATCGTCCCTTCATATTGGAGAAAAAAAAAACTAGTATAGGAAGACCTGGGAGACAGACCAACATAGCTGGTTCCTATAGGCATTAGTCGTAAGGCAAGAAAACATGAAGATATCATTATTGTAAGTGCAAATCCTTTCTAATTCCCACTCATCATTTTCGTTTGAAAATAGTTATAGTAACAAGTACATATTTCAATTCAATTAATCAAACTAGCTTATGCTTACAAACGACGTAGAAGATTTAGTAGATATATTTTTAAGATTACACCTAATTGAACCAAAATATTCTAATATGGCTCTAAACATCCCTTTAATGAGATATCAAGCTGATAACATACCACCCTTTGACGGTAATCCGAAACAGCTGAGTAGATTCTTAGCCGTGAGTGAAAATTTTATCAAAAATTTCCAAAATGTACAAAACCCTGCAGATGCAATTAACGTTTGCATACTTGACACAATTTTAAGTAAATTACGAGATCGAGCAGCTGATTTAGTTTATAGTAGAAATGAAATAACTACCTGGGCAGGAATAAAAAATATTCTTACAGTAACGTTCAGTGATCAGAGAAGTATCGATTGCCTGATACAAGATTTAATTTCTATAAAACCTTTGAAAAACGAAGCACCCATACAGTTTGGCATACGCATTCAAGACGCACGCAGCCTCTTATTTTCAAAATTAAATACTGAAATTATCGATCCAGCCGAAAAAGAAGTTAAAATTAAACATTACGACGAGTTCGCTCTGAAAACTTTTATTAATGGTTTACCGTACAATCTTCAACTAATTGTTAGATTACGAAATACAGATAGCATAGAAAAAGCTCTTGCTGTAGTTAAAGAAGAAGAAAATTTCATTTACTTTAAATCCGGTCAGAGTACAAACTCATTGAACAATACTTACAAACCACAAGAACGTACTTATCAATATTACCAAAATTCCAGACTCAATCTTAGAATTTAAGAACTTTAATTTTTGGACATTGTTAATTTATATAACATTATTCGTATGCCTATTCATATTCATAGTAAAATGTTTTGCTAAACGAGGAATCTTAAAATTCAATATATTTATGAAAAAATCAACTAATCAAAACAAAACCAACCAAGAAGAAGACATCGTTATCTAGTTCTCTGTTACCAGATAACTTCATCTTAAGAAGGGAGGAGTTATGATTGTCATATTAATATAAAACTGCATATGTAAACGTTATTTCTTAGAACTTATATCATCATAATATTATATTACACTGAGTTGTAAATAGATTTATTCAACATGTTTTTAGAATAGCTCATTCTTATTCTAACATCGAAAAGAGTCACATGTATCTTTAAATTGTGAATTAAATAAAATAGTTCATTTTTTAAAAAAGCGTTTTTGGAAAGCCCCCACGTAATTCGCCTGTATTATAACTTAGTCATTTGAATTCATTCATTTCAAAATTGTATGACAATATAAGACTCGATGACGGCAACGCAATTCTTTCAAACCAGCCTGGTGGAAGCGTTATTGTTTTTTTTATAAATGCATTCTACAGAGATATATTGGCATCTTCACAATTCATTAGCCCCCACTCAAAGATGATAAGTTGTTACATCACTTATGACTATGTGAAGCATGAAGTTGTTCTAAAATATGTTGCCCTACCAATCTCTGCTAATGTACAAACGCTGTCTTCGACAATCCCTTTTCAATTGAGTGTATTCACGTTAGCCGTTTTACTTGTACCACTTCATTTATAGTTGAGCCAACTCTTTCCAGAATGCGGATACAAATGTTGGTTTGTCAAAAGTGCAATTTTGTTTAAGCTTGGAATGCTTTGACTGAGAAGTTGCTTACTCCGGTTTTATTGTGAATAAGAAACCCTTATCCACAAAAAATACTGCTATAAATCTGAGTAGCCGTCATCAGAGTAAACTATTATAAATAAAAATGTGCCTGCCTAAATACTATTTGGGAACAATAATGTAAACAATGGGTTACCCTTAGCTGGAGATAAATCGGAATTCAATAAATCGCTTTTTCACTTATACTTTTCCATCCTTTCTAACTTAGCTAGATATTTGTCCGTACTGTGTTTCAAAGATAAACTTTCATGTAAAATGGTGTGAGCTGTATTTAAAATAGGTTCAGCTAACGCTGACTTTTAGTAGATATAATTTGCGCGTTCTCGACCACTGATGAGACATCTAATAAATAAGCGGTTTGGGTGTCGGAGATAAATGATCTGGTGGTAATATACAGAATGGTTTGTAATTTGGTGTCACATGTTATATATACACGTTGTTTGTAAGGAGGGGGAAGTGTCATGGTGCTTGTGTGTGACATCACATACGAATTTGTGTCTTATGATACTTCATGTGACACACCAATTGACAGTCCATGTGCCCCCCCCCACAGCCGCCATCCAACACCCACCATGACACTTCACGTTATTAATGACATGACACTTCAGTAGGCATGGGGGTACTTGGACGAGACAGCCCCAGACAGTCTTATCAGATGTTGGTACGTATTGTCACTGTATTACCGTGAGGTCACTGTATTATCGGCGAGTAAATGTTGGAACACGTGACTCAATTATAAAGCATGTGACTTTCTGTCAAAAACACATGTCAAACACGTGCCAAAATAAGTGTCTGGATGTTGACACACTTGCCTGCATGTTAAAACACGTGTCTGAATGTAGAAATATGTGTCAAACACGTGTCTCGCGGTCAGTAATACAGTGCCAATACTAACCGACATCTGATAAGACTGTCTCGCTCAAGTGCATCCATGCTAACTCATTTATTGATATGCAGGTTGCTTATTAGGAGGTAGAAGCGTGATGTTGCTTGTATGTGTATGACGTCACAAACGAAGAGGTGTCATGGCCTCTGTCAGGTGAATTGTCACATGCCAATTGTTGGGGGTTGGTCAGTTGTGAACTGTCACCTGACAGACGCCATGACACCTGTACTTATTGACGTCCCACATAAGCGCCATCACATTTGCACCTCCTTATAAACAACCTGTATATACAGGAGTGTCATGGCGCTTATAACATGCAGTGTCATAGGGAGTGTCGGATGGCGGCTGTTGAGCAGCTACGTGAACTGTCAACCGGTCTGTCACATGAAGTATCATATGACACCTCTTCGTATGTGGCGTCACACACACACACACACACACACACACACACACACACACACACACACACACACACACACACACACACACACACACACACACACACACACACACACACACACACACACACACACACACACACACACATCATGACAGTTCACCTCCTTATAAAACATGTAACACCTCCTTATACACCATCTTCCATATTACCAATAGACAGCTTAACTCCGACACCCAGATCTCTTATCAGTGGTCAAGAACGTGCTGACTACATGTGCGGGAATATAGTGTTCTACGCTTTTGTTTTGCTATGCGACAATCATCTGATAAATTCCATCACTCATTCTTGTTGAAGAAAATAAATAATTTTCTAATACAAAACTAGCACTATCGTTTACTCTATGTTTATCTCTGCTCCTTAGTAACGTATTGTGTATTTTATATAGTTAACTGCGATAATTTGTCAAATAAATAGTTGTGTGTGCTGTCATTTTTATTTAACTTCTTCGAATACTCAACAGGTTATTGGCCCAGTATTACGTTCTCTGTGAAGTTTGAGAGAGTTGGTTCTTTATATTGTGACCATGAATTCAAATGATGTTCGTTCATTTGATTATAAAGCTCAGGTGGAGAAGTTGATAGGCCAACACAACTGGACAAGATGGAAACGTCAGATTACTCTAGTTTTGAAATACCACAAAGTATTGGATGTTGTATCTGGTGAGCTGAAATTAAAAGAGGATAAGTCCAATGAGGCTATCATTGAAGCTAAAGATTCTTTGGCACAGCTGATCATGATTAGTTCTCTGAATGAGACGAATGAAGAGCTTACCTCGTCATGCTGTACTTCTAAGGATATTTGGGACAAATTAATGTCAACATACGAACAAAGTTCTAGTCAGAGAGTTGATAGGTTACTCGAATCATTTTTTTCCAGTGAAGGAGTACATTCTGAAGAAAGCATTGTTAACCTTGTTGCCCATTTACAACGTGATTTCAACGAGTTGAATGTTGGATTGAAGAAACTTGATAAATCTGAGTTATCAGAACTGATTCTGATGGGTCGTATCATGTCTACTCTACCTTCCCCTTATTTCGAATTTAAAAGTGTTTGGGAGAGTGTACCTATTGAAAGTAGAACACTGAATAATTTGACTGAGCGACTTAGGTTAATCGAGATGCGTTTGCCTAGCAAAGGTGAGAAATATGATAACGCTCTTTTAGCCAAAGTTACTGTTCCAAAAAGGAAGAATTTAGTTCCTCCTAGAAATATAAAGAATTTCAAATCCACGTCCTTTTAAGTGTTTCAAATGTCATGAGTTGAATCATTTGGTTAGAAATTGTACGAAGAAACATTCACAAGGAGCCAAATTCTTGAAACCTGAAGGTCATGCATTTATCTGTAAGAATCGAAAGAAATCCAATGAAATGGTTTGGGTGGCGGACACTGGTGCAACTGAACATATGACAAGTGATAAAGACTGTTTTATTTCTTATGTTCGTTTCAATGAACTGAAATATATTCATGTTGGCAATAAGGAAACGATTAGGGCATATGGTTGTGGTGACATACTTGTTGATGACAAGTGGCAAACTAATCATCTCAAAGATGTCTGGTATGTTCCTGAAGTCAGTCGCCAATTATTCTCGGTTAGTCGTGCTTTAGAAAAAGGTTTCGAGTTTCATGCCAACAGTCGTATTTGCATGTTTCATAAAAATAATCAAGTATTTTTGATGGGAAGAAGCTATGAAGGTCTGTATTTTCTAGATATGAAAGTCCATGTTCTAGATAAGCCTGCTGAAGTTCATTTGGCGTTACCTGTTGACACTTTGCAGCTATGGCATGAACGACTTTGTCATCAGAATAAACGACATGTGAGGAATGTTATCAAGCAGCTTGGACTGAATTTGACTTCTGCTGATGATGATTCGTGTGAAGGGTGCTTATTTAAAGAGCTATTTTGTGATGGTGGAGGTGAATTTATCAATGAACGCATGAACATACTTTTCCGTAGACATGGAATCACCCTTCGTAAGACAATGCCTCATTCTTCTGTTTGTACTTGTTTGGGCCACGTTTAATGAAAGTGATTCATCACTCCGTATCAAAATGTGAGAACAAAGTCAACGTAAATGATGGAAACAATGCATTTCCATATTTTGTAGGCATATAGTTTAATGATACTCTTCGAAATGTCAACAATGTGTTGCGGTACGAATAATGTCCGGATATCAGTTTCAAAGGAAAATACTATCCAACAAATAGAGCTTTCGTAATTTTGCACCTCTAAATTACGTACAGTCGCGGTCATTTAGAAGCCTTGTCAGCGGCGATGAGGGCTTAATCAAACACGTAACATACAATGAAATACTATAATCTGTTATTCGATTTAATTAATTGTATAAAGGGTAGGCAATACATACATTTGATTAAAATGTATTACAAATCATCAGAAGTAAATGGAAAAGAATGAGTTCATTAATTAGCACCGCTAACAATAGTTTCGAGTTTTCGACTCAACAAATAGTTGATTTATATGAAACCAGTCCTTGAGCAGCTTCCATGAGGGTGTTTTTGTCTGTTTGATATCATTCAGAGATGAACCTTTTACAATTTCCTCTCAGTATTTGTGCCAAGTGACACATTATGAATGTCATTGATAAAAATTATAAATAGAAGGGGCCCAAGGACGCTACCTTGTGGAACTCCAATGTTTGTTACAAGCACATGAAATTCATATGTTTCACCCTTGTCTTTAATTACAACTTTTTGTTCTCTGTTTGATAGGTAGGTCTTAAACTAGTTCAGGACATTATCCCGAATCCCAATTTTTGAAAACTTGGCAAGTAGCGAAACAGTATCAAGTGAATCGTATACCTTAGACAAGTCAAGGAAAGCAACACCATATACAATTTCCTTATTATCTAATGCATGATATACATAGCTCACAAAATTGAACAAAGCGGTGTTTAGGAAGCGACTTACTCTATTGAAGATTAAATTTTCCAATATTTTCGGAAAAACTGATAGCAAATTAATTGGACGATAGTTTCCGAGCAACCCAGAGTCTCCTTTATTATGAAGGGAAATAATAATTGCCGATTTTAGTGGTTCGGGAAAAATACCAGAACGCAGCGAGTCGTTGTATATATGTTGAAGAGGCTTAACTAATAATGTGATACACATTTTGAGTATCTTTGAACATACACCGTCAAAACCTGCCGCGTTTGTAGGCTCAACATTTTTCACTATCTGACAGATTTCATCAATTTATTGTACAGTCGGATAGATATATTGAATTTACCCAGTGAACTATTTGATCGTTGATGTTAATGCTTTGATTTCTATGTTCAATATTAGAGAACATTTTAGGTATAACACTAGAGGAAAAACTATTAAATTCAAAAGGAAGGTGTTCTATCAATGTGTCTTTTGGAATTGAGGTAACTTGATTATTTCCTACGTTTTCTTTACAATGTTCCACATACATTTAGTTTTAATTGACACGCTATTAAATAGATTCGTGTAGTACGTGCTTTTTATATGTTGTAACGCTGAACTGTATTTAATTTTATATTCACTGAATGCTTCTTCATAGGCTGGGCTATGTGAAGATACATCATAGAGTAACCTTAGATCATTCTTCATAGATTTCAGCTGTGGAGTAACTCAGTCCGATTCATTTTCAAAACACATAATGCGAGACTACAACATGCAAAGGCAACACTTTCAACCTTTATTATTAATAGAGAAATCAAAGGGGTTATGGTCCTAAGCCTATTTTTTTCACAGGTTGAGCCCTTACTCACTTTTAATACTGAATATATACAGAACAGCAGGGGTTATATGGAGAGGAGGGTCAAACTTTTACTTCTCCCGGAAAGATTGGTCATAAATTAGATCGTGTTTTAACGATATACTTATTTTTCAAATTGGTCGATACAAAAGCTAATACTAAATATTAAGCTAATACTATATATTATGCTTACAGCTTAATGGAATTTGTGTGAATCTATTTATGTAATATTCAAGAGTTTTTGCTCGGTAAATAAGTTAGGTTAAATTTATGTTTATTTTCTACAACGGTATGGACGAATTATATCGTCAAAGAAAAGAACAACTGATGCATATATTCCAATTAAATATAAATGATCGAGGCAATTCCTCAAATAAAGACATTCTTCGAGTTGCATTCAGATTATGTAGTCCAAGCGAAATGAATTGGCGTTTTATTTAAAGACGCAGAACGCAAAATTGGATTTCAAAAAGAATTACAACGTTGGAATTATTACTTAGAATAATTGATATTCATATTCACCGAAATAACTCCCGTAACTCGTATTTGGCATCTAATAAGATGTGGTTGGGATGAAGACCAGTCGTTATGAAACTTATGCAATCTGTTTTTAAAGCGACTTGGTCTAAGAATACACGCTGGGATATAATAACTTTTTAATTAACTTATCAAGCGAATAGCACTAAGCTCAACTTTATGGAGAAATTAGTTTCATTCCCTCTATGTACTTTTATCTTCAACTTTGTCATTTCAAATAACAACTTACACATTGTGAATCTTATAATTTAGGGCTTTTATCTAATAAATGGTTTTGATCGAGTTAGCTAAGCAATAATCTCGATGCTCTCTTGTCTAGTTCAATGTTTTATAACGGTATTATAGATGATATTTGTAGAGCAATTACGTTTAAAATCAATTCATTCGAGACCAAATGTACCTACGTCTAAACTGTAAGAATTTATCACAAAGTCTTGTAGCGCATTTTAGGACTCGACGATAAATCCCTTAAGATTTCCTCCGACTGTAGATTGTTAAAACAAATTACTGTATATCTTCCATTTAAAACTGCCACGGACAGGGATTATTCAAAGATCTTGCACGACTATATGTCGACGTTCTGCCAATTACGTCAGTAAATATTTTCGAGTCACAAAATAGGAGAAAAATTGAATATTTAAAACACTATGATAGAAAGAAGAAGGGTTATATGGTGTTTGAGTCTTGAGCAACTTTTGATATAACTAGGAGTACATTGTTTCACAAGACGTGATATATCAAACTGAAGTTCCCAAGTATAACCTCTAGAATTGTAAGAAGAACGATTGAAAAGTTTCACTGATGTAACCTCATTGAGATTAGACATAACACATGAGTATATTCTTCTTTAGTATGTCAAGATCGGTCTCTAAAATGAGGTGTTAGAGTCTCACTGGAGTCAGAATGGAAGAACCACAGCTAAAGTGCAATTGCATGTCTATAACTTCTAAACTTTCAAGAAATGAATGATTATCTCCTGTCTCAACATTCCTCCGCTGCCTCGTGTATCTACGATCCGAAACTTATTTATATCAGAATAGTTTCCTATATTTGATATGTTGTTGTACTAAGTGTAACGTTTTGGGTCATTTATTATTCCGATAACTGTTGTGATATATTTAATCTCAGGAAGAGACAACCTCGATCTCTGTAGTTTGATAGCCCGAAGTATGTCGATGCGGTAGCGGGTCATTGGAGAAACAGAACGTTGACGCAAGAAGTTGAACGTTTCGCGACATTAAGGGAAAGGTTGAATGCGAATGTAAAGACCGTAACAAACAGAAACACGAACAATCGAAATTATAACACACTAATGTTTTAAGTATATGAATTAGGAATCCGCTACTGAGCAATATTCTTATAAGCTCTATAAACATATCGAATCACAATCTGTAATACGACTAAAGAGCTGAACTGAAAATATAGCGTTCGAGGATCCAGACGTTGAAGACTTATGAGGTAGTAGAAAAATGTTGTCAGGCCTTATTAGAACTTGCTTTTGAGCATTCTACCTAAAATATACTTTTAACATTATAAAGACGCAAGTAGGAATTTGCAAGGGTTTTAATGAATTAAATTAGTATAAATATGACTTAATGATTGAATAACTGTTCCATGATTTACAGACTTGGAGTCACGTTTTATGTGAATCATCTCCGGAATAGATCTCTTGTAATTGTAATTGTAATCGAATTGATAGTTATAATCAAAGCAGTTTTTAGCAAGGGCGGTGAAATTTTCTAAGTTTTTGTTTCTTGTGCTATACTTATGGCGATAAATTTTTCTTGTAAATGTTGTTTAGAGATTCCTGTATAAGTCCCATCGCAATCTGAACAATTCATTTTGTACACTGTGTGGGTTTGTTTATCTCAAGGTATTGAAGGTTTTAGATTTGAAAAATATTTCCCAACACAGTCAGTAGGTTTATGCGCAACATTTATATGATACTCTTTTGTCTTCCTTCAATGATGGGATTGACAAATGTTTTTGGGCTATTCATTTCCAGCATATTACGAACAATTTTCAAATTTTTGGGACTGCTCTCTGGTTGGGACAATTTAACCGCGCGAACTGTAAGGCTGTTTATAACACTTTTTTTATAACTTGTTGGTGCAACGGAATTGAAATGAAGATTATTGATTATTCTAATTATCTAATATCAAAGTGATATTCGCTATCTGAACTTTCAAATTTTCGTTTATCGAACTTATCCTAGCCACAAACCAGAATATTTAATAAATTATATTTCTTTATATCGTCACTAGTAGAGTAATAAATTTATTAGCTTATTCATTTTTTTAACTTATTGTACTTGTTAATTTATTGAATTAAGTTTCTTTGTAAAGATAATTTTGTTCTCAATTATGATTGCTTAGAAACCAAATTGTTAAGATGAAACTTGTCTTTAATTGCTGTAATATAATCAACATTTATTCACCTCTTAATGCTGGAAATTCTTGATTGAGAACTTTTTCGTATCTTTTCATAAAGCAGTTGGCGCTCAGAAAAGGCAGTCCTATTTAATCAAGAATCGAAGGATACGTTCCATTACGAGCCCTAATGATAATTATCACCTTGAGCTAATTGTGATCATTAGAGACACAAAAGATTTGTTCAAAACCTTACAGTGGCGCCCAACGCGGGACAGAATAACAACATGAACGAACGGAAAATAAGACAAGGAGAGGCTCCGGGAATATAACACATAAACACAAAAGTCGACGAGTTATGGACATTGTAGAAGAGAGCGATACGTTATGAGGTTATGTGATTATAGCGCAATTTGAACCAAATATCGTAAACAGTCGGGATAAATGACTCTTATTTCTTGTGTTATTACTCATTGCTCAAAACAATGCGCACTTTTTCATTCCTGCTATAAACATAATTGAGTGTATGCTTCTGTGCGTTTTATTCACTAAACGCGAGTAAGCACCCTCCACACAATTCAACGCCCTACATTCATTTATCAGAATCTAGCCACCCATTTCTAAAGAAGAGAAATATATTCTACTCCTAGATTTAACAGTGTCTGTACGATACGTTGCATGTCTAAAGTGATGCTGATTTGAAACTCGACAATGCCCTTCATAAGAACAAAAGACTGAAATTACTCTTCGAGTTAAGTTTCCTCTTCCATTTATCAAATAATCACTTGTAATTCATCTCTTCAGAAGGGTTTCCTTTGGCCAATACATAATAGAAGAAAAATTCGAAGACCTCTTCGAACATTAGGTTTTCCTTTCGTATGGTCAGAGTATAGAAAAAAAGGACCACCAAATTGTGCAGAAAAATTGCTATCAAAAGGAATTTGAATTTGGATTGAAAAAACGTCTCCCGGTGATTTCAATTCACAAGCTAAACCATAAGTAGACGATTTCAACATCTTCCGAATGATCTGATTCAGAATAAACTAGCTCATCAACAATGTTATCACCGTCTTGATTTTACTACTACTGTTTTATTATTGTTATACGAAAGATACAATTTCCTTCACCCTTCATGGGAGTGATACGAAGAAGCTGTAGTTATTCAGTCCCACTCACAGTGGCAGTGGAATTGTCGAAATCATTGAATTCATACAACTCCTTTCACCCCCACAGCCAAAGAATTCCGAAAGCTCGTCTGGTGTATGCACCGTTTCGAGGGACAATCTACCTCTATCCAACTTCTATCCCTACGTATCTACAGATTGGTGTGAAAGGAAACCGAATTCCTAATAGCATATAAAATTACTTTCGAATTTTTTCTCCAAACTAATCAGCCTGTACCTATAATCTGAGATTAGTTTCAATTCGATGCCTCCTCTTCCTGTTACAATTGGTCTGGATGCTGTTCAAAGTCTTATCTCAAGCCACAGATGTATTTCCCGGTATGGCACAGATAGACAGATATCAGTCTTTAGAAAGCTCACAGCTTAGTTTTCAGATTGAATTTTATTTCCTAGCATCCTTATTTCCCTTTTGATATAATATGTTCCAAATGTTTCTTCAAGCATTAGAGTGTAGACATTTACGAAAGACATTGGGTAACATTGAATGTACTTCGATTACGAATGGACGTGAACGTTACCAAAATTGTTCTATTGTAAAAGCTGAATCTTTGAATATTAATTATTTCATTATAGTTGCAATATAACGGCAGGGATAGAAGTTTGTAGGACTGAACAAAAAAGCAGTCGAGAAAACGATACATTTATGAATAGGTTTAGTCAATGGAATTCACCTAAGGACAAACCAATAAATTAAGATGTTTCCAAATTATAAATTTCCTAATATTAATCATAAATAATGAATGGGTCACCAATTGCTGCAAAGTTTCCCAACCAAATGCTTTTAACATGCCATTCGACATAAGTACTTCAATTGAGGAGGTCGTGTGCAAAACTTTGCATCTTGTAAAATGTTCGGCAGATCAAAAAAGTCTTCGGAGCGTAAAGGAATAATTCAACATTGCAAACGTAGAGTCCTAGGGATTATGGCTATGTACAGAATACCTGGAATAATTTTTATTAAATGTCAAAATTTTTCACGAAAGATTAAGAAACAAATTGGGTATAACCACTTTTAATTACAATCAGTTTAATGCAACATTCATTTTAAATAGATAAAAAATTGAATAAATTTTAATCAATAAAACTAGTAAATAATTAAACCATCTGAATAATATTAATAGTTAATTTATATTCAATAATAAAATATAAAATTTAATTATAATTGATGAATAAATTTTTTGTTGAATATTTTGAAGCGTTTCTGCCTACCTAACGTTCTTCTTTTTTCCAATAGTTTGAAAACTCCCTATAAATATTCGAAGAATACTTGAATAAAATTAATTTCCTCCAATCTGACAAATTCAAGTAAATACTCTAATAATAAATCATTGATTTATACTTTTTATTTATTTAATAACAATCTCTTACAAATCATTTTGAGATTTAATTCGTAATTATTATTAGAAATGAATTTATTATATCCACAAACCTTTTTGCAAAAATGTAATCCGGTATTTTCATCATATTTCTGATAATTTTTTTTTGCATTGTGAATACCGAAATTGCATCATATGCCTGGCCCCAGCATATGATGCCGTATGCTGTAATGGACTGGAATAAGCCAAAATAAAGTAATTTTAGCACATTTGGAGAGACAGTATTCCTAATGTTTTTCATCATGAAACAGCAGGAACTCAATCTTGGTAATATACTTCCCACATGTACACTCCATATTAGCTTCTGATCGATATGAACTCCCAAAAATCATATGTTTGTTATGTTTTCCAATGATTTATTTTCAGTTTGGATGAGTACACTATAATCCAGTGTTTTGTTTTTTTGGGCAAATTGCATTGCATATGATTTAGTTGTATTCAGCTTGAGCCCGTTCAAATCGCAATATGTCGGCATTAATCTCACGGCGGATTAAAAATGTCAATATGTTAAATTATACTTACAATATAGTTATACGATGATTTATTCAAATATTTATGACAAATTCAGGTTGAGCACCAAATAAAAAATAATTAATGTCATAAATGCACAATATGTATTAGAATAAGATAATTAAATGATTTTTTATATTAATAAAAATCATCATAGAAAATGTATTGATTGCTTGTTACAGGTTGAGATAATTATATAAATGATGGGGTGTCGTGATATACAAAAGCCAGTTCACTCTTTAACTATTATTTTCTTCAATATATCAACAAGGGGTACCTAAATTCATCTCATAAATTTGATACGATGCTAATAGTAAAGTCTTAATATAATTAATAGAGCGAATTCCTCGATGTTCTAATGATCACCACTCAATTCACTCACACCGTTTCTGTCATAGACAAGGCTTTTAAGCAAATTACAACGGTGGTAACTGATACGTTAGATGCAAAACTGACTCCATTTGGGAAATTGAATAGCCAATCCACCAATGTATTGTAACCAAATCATTAAATGGATTAAAACAAGAAGCTCCGACACGATCCTATGCAGTAAATAATTGAGTCTGCGTTAGGTCATTCAACGATCCTGATCAATTCCTGAGGAGATTGATACTCTTATTCTCCCAGAAGCCGCGATATGACTTGATCACTTGTCTTTGAAGGAACCGAATTATCTTACCGATACCTCAATGTGCATGTTGAACGAGAAAAATCGATAGATTATAAAACGGTGATTCGTTCAGTTGATAGTTTCGAAATTGAATGGATCACGACGAAGCAAATTTGAAAGTTTCAGATTTCCATACTTGTTATGTGTTTCGCCAATACAGCGGCATCTTTGGGAATACCGTACAAATTACGTTAACATTGTATAGATTAACGGCGAATCGAAATTGCCG
Source organism: Endomychus coccineus (assembly GCA_958510875.1). Taxonomy (NCBI): domain Eukaryota; kingdom Metazoa; phylum Arthropoda; class Insecta; order Coleoptera; family Endomychidae; genus Endomychus; species Endomychus coccineus. The sequence continues at coordinate 6,347,681 of OY294069.1, read as the reverse complement.
AGTGATGAATAATGGCTTTGTGAATTTTCATTGAGAAGTGTCTGACTACAGTACGTGCCCGCGTCGACGCTCCCCTCCTTGTTTGACGTTACTTCCGTCTCGGTTCGTTTTTCTCTGCTGACTGTTCATCCTTAGGCTCACCTTAAGAAGCTTCGCTGTAACTTCTCGTGGAAAGATAATTGTACCGAGTTGATTTGACTAGACCAGAGATGATATCATACTACAGAAGGATGGTTTATTGAAGCATTTGCATTCAAGGCGTTTTCAGTTCATTACACTAATCTCTCACTATAATATACAATTCCTATATTCATCACAAAACTGGTAAACACTATTTCTGAAAGAAAAACAATTCAGACGTAACGAAGACACTCAGTATAAAAAAACACCCGATATCTATGGGAATAAAAACATCCATCCTTCTGCAGTTGTATCATCCTTGAACTTTAAGCGCTCTATTTCTTTTGTACAAGCTATGTCCATTCGTTACTAAGTACCATGTATGACCAGGGACAGCCAGCTTTGAATGAATTCAGTTGATGATTCATTCATACAATACCATAGGGTGATTATCCAAGAAAAATTCTGTTGAAGTACTGAGGACCAATCAGCCATCATCCGAGTGACCAGTATTTTTAATGGATAAGGGTGATTTTTTCTTACTTATATTGTTATAGAAGTATACATTCTCGTTCCATTTATATTTTATTAACGTATACGGTTTATTGATTATTCAATATAGGAAACCAATTCCGTTGAACGATAGAAAGGAAGTATAAACGATAAGTGAAATGAACGTTGCCAACCGTGACATTGTAATTGACGATCGACATAAGTAATTTATGTCCGTTAACTTTACTAATTGATTCTTTAGCTCGTTCTCGACATCCGTTTGCATTTTTCAGCAATTTGATCGGATTACAACTGACTGGCATTCTTAATTGGCAGTCGATTATATGATTCACAAATCTGTCAGCTACTGTTCCGTGAATCTGAAGGTTGCGTTTGCTCCAGTTTACACAAATTCTACTACAACTTGCAATAGAAAGTCATATGTTTTGTGACGTACCTTGTTTCTTTTTGGCGATTCTTACTTACGACGGCTTCAACACTCCTTCAAGTCTATCAGATCTGAATCTAATTGACTTCATGTTGATTTCTCGGGCATCAGATTTTTCTTAAGGTTCACTCCTCGTTGAGGGCTTATGCTAGGGCCCTCACCACAAAGCGTATCACAGTGTTATCCATGGATAGCCTTGTCCCAGGGTAGTCTCAGTGGAGTAAGTAACCAGAGATCGATAGTGCAGACTAAATAGTATTAGAATTACAGGCTTCAATTGCAATTTGTACTTGATTACTTCTCGGATCTTCCAAATAATAAGTTTATTCATGCAGGAAGCTTTAACATCGATAACTATTTGACTCTGTCTATATACTAATAATTTATCCCGACTCGGGGGAATTACAATAATCGCAAAGAAAGCGGTTCAAGCAGGCTATCTCCTTATTATAGCCTTGAAAACAAATAGTCATGTGAATATTATTAAAAATGTCAATTCGTGCACTAATTACTAGCAAAATTACTATTTACCCAATACTTCAATGGCAACTGGCAGAAAACTTACTTTTGGTGGCACAAATGATTGCTTATGGTCACTTCGGAAGACTCAGTTTAGCTGTCTGACTGGCTCATCACCTCAGGCTGTCTCACTGACTTATTCCAGCTGTCTTACTGACCGATTTATTTATTGTCAACTTGCAACCCGTTCTTTGGTAGCAATGGAGGTGCTGGTCAAGTTACCCACACCAGCTCCAACTGAGCCCTGTTTTGCTCATTCCGCGTGAATGATGCTCCACCAGTTCCTGAATTCTATGCCGTGGTTTTTATGCTTACATCTGTTTCGTTATCTCATGTTGACATTAAATATGAACTGTTTTGAATGAAATCAAATATACGCGGTTTATGAATTTAAATGGATGCAAATCTGTTCCTCATACTACACGGATATCTATAGACGGTACTATCTATATTCCTATACAACAATATAATTATTCAAGATTTTAGAGCTTCGTAACAGCTCCACCACGCGAATTTCATTATCTGAAAATTACATGATGCACAATGAAACCAGAAGATCAGGGCATACTATTTCCTCTATTTTTTAGGAAAAATACTTCGTAATGTTCCTTTAAGAAGGAATGAAGCTTATTAGTAGGTTTTCGGATACTTGGGCCAGACAGACACGTCCGGTGTCGGTGAGCATCATCACTTTATTACCGGCCTAGATGTCAAAGTGTTACCGACCTGGAGGTCACTGTTTTACCCGCTTAGATGTCACTGTATTACCGGTCTAGAAGTCACTGTATAACCTGCCTAGAGGTCAATATGGAGCATAGAATATAAGGTTATACAACATGAAAGTCATAGAACTTGACAGCGGAGCGTAGAAGTGTCGTGGCGTCTTTAGCAACAGTCATGTCTACCGTTTGAACTAGCATGATTCCCATGTGTCATGGCGGGGGTATGAACAGTCATTTCTGCCGTTGGATCTAGCATGTGCCGCATGTGCAACGGCGGGTGTCACGTGACATTATTGTCAACACTTCTATGAATGAGTCTTGGATACCTGTCAACGTCAAAGTTGAGCGTCAAAATTTTAAAATATGTAGCTATATCGCCAGCTTTGAATTATCCGGCAAGAACATTTGAAATATTAGTGACTTATTAGAAATAAAAAAATGTGTAACCGGAAGTGGGTCGATAATTTGATACACTAGGAGAGGTGAATTCTAAGAATATTTGTTACAAGGGTTGAAAGCTCACATCCGGTGAAACCGGAAATGAGTTATATAGTCGAAACTTTGTAATACTAATTCTAAATTGAATAGCAGATGCATTACGTAAATGTCCTCCCCGATAAAAGTAAATGTAATATTCAAAAATACATACAGTTGTGTCACGGACTTGGAAAATGTGACATTTTAGGCGGACAATCCGTTATGACGAAACGTTCTCACGATGGCGACGGCAGTTTAAACGGTTTTTCTACATGAGATGAGAAAATTATACTAACAGTATGATGAAAATGTGAATTGCAATCAGCTTGATTTATGTCTGTATACAATGACTATATTCCGGAAATGCAAAACAGAGGTCGAATGCAGCTTAGATAAATATGCCTGGAGCAAAATAATCTAGGAAGTTCCCTTGATATCATGAAATGTTCCACTTTATGATTGATTAAACAGTGAACCTGACAAACAGCAAAACGTAATTAGAACTGATTCGCGCTGATTGTATCTGTTGCATCATGTACTGGGTGTTCAGCCATGAATTTCCAATTGCTCATGCTCAGTACTTTGAGAGTATTTTTAGTGTATAAGGGCGATTATTTCTCATTTATAGTATTATAGTGCAGTGTGAACTCTTTTTAAGAAATTATTACATTTAAAATCAATTGTTTATGAGTTTATGACATGTGTATTCAGTTATACACATGTTCATGTAGCTTTGGAGGCTACCGTGAATATTTAATTTCAGTTTGAGGTTTGATGAACATAAAGTAGTGAATACATTTCAACCGCACAATGAGTTACATCATTTTTTTTCTTGAGAACTAATTTGTAAAAGAACTTAAATTGTTCCTAAGAAAAATGGTATGTTACATTCAGAATTTTATTCAGCTTGACGTTTACGAATATTAAATTGTTTTCTTGTAAATGATCCCAAAGGGCTTTTCACGTCCGCGAATGAATTTAAATTTACGACGCGCGGAAACCCGACTAGTGTTTTGAGATCTTAGAGCTTTCTTTAATGTCTTGCCGATATACCATTCAACTTTTAACGTTTCTAGGCGGTTCCAAGTGATCCTTGTGATCGTAAAAATACCACGTAGTTACCAGAAATTGGCATTATATACCCCTGATAAATGATTCATCGATTTCGTTGTTTATTCTCATTGAATACTGAAGTTATATTTTATGCGTTGAAATATCTAAATGGAAAAATATAGTGTAAACTTAGATATGAGAATAAATCAGTGACTTCGGAAGATATCAGGATCTGTAGCAGATAATTTGAAATATCTTAACGGTATTTTTTGGCGAACGACATGAGTTATTTTATGTAGATAGAAAGGTATATGAAACGAAATTTATTGTGTCATGAAAGAAATGAGCAATATGATTCCTTTAATGTTCAGCCTCGTTCTTCTTGAGTCAAGCGAGAAACTTTGTTCGGTATTATACTTTTTATTTGCCTGTAGAGGCAACATTTCAGACCAAGATTAGACCGCAATATTAGCAACGTACACTTAAATTTTTCACTTTTAATCAGGGATGACAACAATCTCGACAATTTAATATTGCATCTAATGTAATTTAATCTCTGAATTCGAGAAGGATCGCAAATACTCCAGTCTCCCAGCTGGCCTAAGTTGAGGTGATATATTGCACTCGTTTCGTTATATTAAAAAATATGAGGGTAGCTACTTAACCTCCATAATTCATTGCTCGTTTTATAAATTGTCTCAGAAAATGAAGGAACGAATAAGATCAACACAGATGTGAACGTCCAAGGTGAATCATACCTTCCAAAGTATTGGGTTCCTTGACCAAATACTCCTATTCAAGATATTTCTGTTGTTGTTTCTTTTTCTACACTTTGACTGCACGAGATGAAAACCTATAATGTTCGAAGAATATCGTGTGAGCCAGCGTTGGAATATTGGGAGTGGTGTAAGCTTTTAAATTTTTGTCGAAGGTTTGGAGGTTATAGGCATAGAGTTCCACATCTTCGCCGTTCGATAGAAAAATGTGGTCTGGTAGGAAGCAGTTCGCCAAGTTCTGAGCTTTACAATGAAGAGGTGACTAGCTTGAGCTCGTCTAGTTCACCTATCTGGAATGTCTCGAGGTGAAGATGGAGTTGGAGATTTCTTACGAACATCGATAATGGAAATATCTATAGAAAAGGGAGAGATCGACCACCTTTCTGTCATGTTCTAGAGTGGTTATTGAATTCGTAAGTGTAACATCATTAATACGACATATAGCTCTCTTCTAGATAGAATCCAAGAGCTTCAGCGAATGTTTGGGATCCGAACTTCAAGCATGTGAACAGTACTCGTAAACAGGTCGAATCTGGGCTTGTGGATTTTGCTTGCATTAAACTATTAGATCATCAGATCCCCATTTTGAAAGCATTGCCAGATCTTAATCAATTGTGCCAAGTATGAAGTATACCATCATCTGCAAAGTTGTGAACGGGACAGGTGGTTGCTTCCAACAGATCGTTGATGATACTGAAAAGAAAGAAAGCTGGTGCCAAGATAGATTTCTGCGGAACACCAGCGTTATAGTCATTGTATAGGAAAATACTCCATCCACCACTACATGAAGGTGATCTATCTCAGAGAAAATTCGATAGTAAGCGATACAGTTGAGTCGGCAAACCATATGACGGAAGTTTCCCAAGAATGCTTTGGTGGCAGACTCGGTCAAATGCGTTGGAGATATCCAATGCTACAACCAGTGATACCCCATGTTTTCCAATAGATTTCTGCCATACGTAGTTACGTAGACAAGCAGGTCACTAGTTGATCTCTGCTGACGAATGCCATTTTGCCGGTCACGTATGAGCTCAATGTTGTACCAATCAATGGTATTTCTGTTCTGAGATGGTGTCTTTGTTTCATTCACAAAGCATGATTCTTGGTCATCTCATCTTGGGAGATGACCCCAGCTTGCTGAGGAGAGGTCCATACTTGCGATTGAGTATTACCTCTCCGGTCATTCTGTATTTTATGGTTATCGACATATTCTCCAACACTGTATGGTGAGGTGTAAGGATCATGATTTGTGACGAATAGTATTTCTCAGTTCTACAATAACTATTGAATATAAAAATTCTCGGGAAAAAGGTCACATTAACACTCTGTTTTAAAATTTTTTGTCTTTACGTACGTTTCGGTCTCACGACCATCATCAGAAGACTTATTATGTATAAAAATTTTTGATTACTTAAAACTAATTGTATTACACAAAGCGTCCAAATCGCACCAATTCAAATTAAAATGCCCACGTCGCCGAAACGAAAGGAACACGATTAAACAAAATTGTAATCCTCAATGCTATAGTAAAATTATCAAGAATCCACTGCAGAGAAGAATTCTTAACAAAAGCGTACACATGTCAACACAGTAAGTGATCGACTGAGACGAGGCAAATCTAATTTAAGTTTTAGTATACAACTTTTAAACCAGATGTTAAATTTATGATCTAAACAAAAAGGTTCTTTCGTGACAGGAGGTATACTAGACATTTTACCTAATATATACTATTACATTATAACGAGGCATGTAGGAACTTGCAAGAGAAATTGAAATTATTTGATCAAATTTGTATAGATATGACTTAGATTTTGAGTGTCTGTCCTATGATTTACAGACTTAGAGTCACGTTTTATGTGAATCATCTCCAAAATAGATCTTTTATAATAATTGGTTTCCTTAGTTAGAATATTAACATTATTGTAATCGAATTGATGGTTATAATCAAAGCAGTGTTTAGCAAGGGCGGTGGAATTTTCTAAGTTTTTGTTTTTTGTGCTATACCTATGGCCGTACATTCTTTTTTGTAAATATTGTTTAGAGATTCCAGTATAAGTTCCATCGAAATCTAAACAATTTAATGTGTATACTGTGTGGGTTTGTTTATCTTTAGGTATTAAAGGCTTTAGATTTGAGAAATACTTTCCAACACAGTTAGTAGGTTTATGCGCGACATTTATATCGTACTTTTTCAAACAATTCTTAATTTTCTCTCAGGTCTCCGGAATGTATGGTAAAGTTATATAATTGTCTGTAATACCTTTTATGTTATTTTTATATGAAGAACCATTATAGATTCTGTTTATTCTTTCTTTAATGATCGGATTGAAGAGAGTTTTTGGGTAGCCATTCAATTCCAGTGTATTACGAACAATTTTTTAAATTCTTGGGACGGTCCTCTGCGTGGGACAATTTTATCGCGCGGTCTGTAAGGCTGTTTATGACACTTTTTTTATAACAAGCTGGTGCAACGGAATTGAAGTGAAGATAACGTTGAGACCAAACTTCTTTAGTAAACCAAGGCGTTTCTATTTTTCCATCTACATCATGCCTAATGTTCATATCTAGGAAATTTATGTTTTTGTTTACTTCTATATCACAAGTGAATTGAAGTTTACAGTGGAAACTGTTAAATTTATTAATCACATACTGAATTTTATCGTTGGGAACACACATAAGACAATCATCTACATACCGTTTAAAAAATACAGGCTGAAAATCTAATGAACTTATAACAGAATCCTCTAGGCATTCCATAACGACGTTAGCAATTGTAGCTGAAATAGGAGATCCCATTGCTGTGCCGAAAATTTGTCCAAAATATTGCTCACCATACTGAAAATAAGTGCATTCTAAACAAAACTTAACAGCATTTATAAATTCAGATTGATCTAGAGGTGTGTGGTTTTTAATCTCTGCCCAACGTTTTTTGATGCTATTCAATGCCAACACGACAGGTATATTTGTAAATAACGAAACAACGTCCAAGGAAATTAGTTGATGGTTTACGGCTACGGATTGATTTTTTATAAATTCATTAAATTGCCAAGAGTCTTTCACATAAATATATATTATTGATAGATTTTGATAGAAATTTTGATAAATTGTAAGTGGGCGCTCCAATATTACTTACAATGGATCTTAGAGGTCTTACTAAGGAAACCAATTATTATAAAAGATCTATTTTGGAGATGATTCACATAAAACGTGACTCGAAGTCTGTAAATCATAGGACAGACACTCAAAATCTAAGTCATATCTATACAAATTTGATGAAATAATTTCAATTTCTCTTGCAAATTTCTACATGCCTCGTTATAATGTAATAGTATATATTAGGTAAAATGTCTAGTATACCTCCTGTCACGATAGAACCTTTTTGTTTAAATCATAAATTTAACATCTGGTTTAAAAGTTGTATACTAAAATTCAAATTATATTTACCTCGTCTCAGTCGATCACTTACTGTGTTGACATGTGTACGCTTTTTTTAAGAATTCTTCTCTGCAGTGGATTCTTGATAATTTTACTATAGCATTCAGGATTACAATTTCGTTTAATCGTGTTCCTTTCGTTTCGGCGACGTGGTCATTCTAATTTAAATTGGTGCGATTTGGACGCTTTGTGTAATACAATTAGTTTTAAGTAATCAAAAATTTTTAGACATAATAAGTCTTCTGATGATGGTCGTGAGACCGAAACGTACGTAAAGACAAAAACTTTTAAAACAGAGTGTTAATGTGACCTATTTCTCGAGAATTTTTATATATAATTCATACTCGGTCAAGAATCTTCATATTAATAACTATTGAGGATGAGATGTTCGATAGAGTGATCGAAAACTGCCAGTTTTGTTGTTCGAGTACACAAGCTGCAAAAATATCAACAGCAATTGAAGCACAACTACCCCCCAAATATATTTGTTATTCCTTAGCCATAAGTTTCCAACATCTTTTCTCATATTTTTCTCCAATAGATTTGAAGTTTTTCCAGCCAAGTTAGGACGCATCCATTTGTCTCTGAAATAAGCTGCAGCTGAGCCTCGTATTAAGTTGATGATATTCTGAATATTCATCACCTCTGGCTTGTAATTCACTGTCTTTCAGATACCAACCATCTTCTACTTGAGTTAAGCTTATAGTTTGCTAAGGATGCGTTTCAACTGTTGGCGTAACTCTCTGGCAACAGCCGACTTCCCTCGTCAATACTAGGTTAGGGTAACAGATAGCTACTTAGGCTTGAACAAATAAACAGGTGATGAGGCAACCACTCACAAACCACAATGCATTTTTTGATTCGGAAATATTGATTATGGAAATGGAAAATTGTCCATGTATATGAGAGTTAAAATTAGGTGAGTATCTTGGTATAATGACCGCTTAAAAAGATATATTTTTTTTGTTTATCTTTTTTCCTTTGTCTCTTTCTGCCTTAAGGTCGCCCCAATTCCACTACCAGAGTTAATCACCAACGTCGGTGAGTACAGTCCACAACGGGGAATTTTGCCGAACACTCTGATATATTAACCAGAGGTAAGGATTTTCCACAAGCACAACATTCGTTAATTCGAGACAACTGGTTTGACGTACCCTTCGAACTATGGCATATCTTGAATACATATTGAACTCACTGTACATAGGGTGTTTCATAATTCATGCGAAAAAAGGGTACCTTGCAAGAGCTTGTTCAACAAGCCTTGATAATTCAGAAGTATGGCGGAGAGAAAACAAACTCTATTCAGCCGTAAAAACGATCAATATCATATTCTCCAGAAGGTACAAGATCGAGCCTCTGGAGAAGATGGTAATTGGTGGTGAGACAGTTGACTCTGCTGAATATCTGGAAATCATCCTGGATAAAAATTACTCTGGCAAAAACTACTGCAGACCGGGTACCAACATGATCTGATAACCTTTTGGCAATATTTTTTTAGCAATAGACATGAATAGGCAATAGGAGATTGGGTTCTAAGCAACTGATGTGGATCTACTCACTTATTATGATTCCAAGAGTTAGTCATGCCATTCTCTTGTTGTGGAACATAAACTCTTGGACAGAATTGAGAGGCTCTTCCTGAAATGTATTACATCCTCGAATAAGGGTACAAAGATTGAAGTTGTTAGTCTAGTAAGCATCTGGATTTGAGATATGTTGAATAACAAGAATTTTCAAGTCTCCAGAGGCAACACCACGATCAATAGATACCCACAAGGAATCGTATACCCCTTTACCTCATTGAATTTCATAATTTTATCTTGAACCCTTCCGTAGATTTCTACAAAAATTGACCATTCGGGGGGTAGTAGCTTCCTTGGGAATTGTGTATTCATATCAACGTTTTTTTTAATCTCATTCTCCTGAATTTTTTTTGAATTAGCCTGGGAGCTATGATGTGCTACTTCGCTGTACTTGTCTGGACATTTTTCCCTGCATAAGGTCTCCCATCCAAGTAATAACGGCGCACGGCACTGCTTAACATCAGATATCGAATGACAATCGTTAAACCTGATGACCCGTGTCATGCCCTACCCCATATTATGAATGAACCTACATATTTTGTATCCCATTATTCAACCATTCTTTCCGCTTTCCGACATCTCATCATATTAAATCCAGACTTTCACTTAACAAGCGATTAGTCAATTTTGGCGAAAGTAAATGGGAAATAATCTCTATCTCTAGTCACAGCATCTGAGGACCAGACAAGCGTTCCACATCATTCATATATTTGAAGCAAATTGAAACCAATGAACTATATTCTTGGATATACTTCAACAAACAAAAATTCGATGCCTATACTCGAGCAAACTTTGTGTCTCGATCATATAAATTTGGTGGTACATTTGGTAAATGAAGAACTGCTCGAGAATATTCAAAGCGTGTTTATGCAATATCATATTTCATAATGCTCAATAAATTTTATTCAAGTCTTAGGAACTTTCTGACATGTTGCCGCTAGGAAATGTAATCTCATAAATACATAGACTGCGGAAGGATACTTTGGTTGTTATTCACGTCGATCTTAACCATATTATATTACAATCTGTTTTTATATCACTTTTAATAATAAAATGAAGTTTTATGGTTTCAACCCTAAAGTGCCATTATCCCAGATAAAAAAGTATACAGCTAAAGTATACTTAGGAACAGAAGTTCATTAGGGCTAATGAGTTTACTATTAAGAGTAAGGGATTATGGAAAATTCTCAAACATATAGATCCCGGTAAAATACAGTGTGAATTGAGAAACAATTTGTGCGTTACGATAAATTTTATTAAATATTCTAAGTGCTTTGAAATAGTTCACTTTGATATAGGTTTAACTGATCATTTAGAATAATGTTATAGGAGTTTTTGACACTTTTATAAATATTACACTATAAATAAGGAACCATCGCCCTTATACACTTAAAATACTGTTAAAGTACTGAGGACCTTTCAGCTACCAAGTAGTCATCATCAGAGCTTACTCGAACGATGGAACAAGTACTATTGTACTTAACATTAATATCTGGCAAGAGCCACTCATTTATTTCTTAAGCTAAGAGATGTTCAAATTAAATGTTAAATCAATTTGAACTTCCAAGAAAGCCACACATTGGGCCAGGACACACGAGTATCCTAAAAATCGTGACCAGGGACGTGTTAGGCATGAATACAGATCACATTCCAAAGCGATACTCTTTTGAGAACATATTCAGGATATCAATACCAGAAAGGACTATATGGGAACATACAAACCTGGGCGATATTCTACAGGGAAAGATCTGGTATACAGACAGGTCTAAGACTGAAAAAGGTGCAGGTGCAAGAGTATACTCGAGGAACTGAAAGACTAGCTTCGGCTATTCATTGGGTAAACACATCTCTGTCTTCCAAGCAGAGGTATATGCAATCCTCCAATGTGTGAAGGGAAACAAACGGATAGCCATCGAAGATGAGCAGATCCACATATTGACAGACAATCAGGCTTCACTTAAGTCAATGAACCTGGTGCGGACATGCAAAGGAGGACTTGAAATACTGGCAGAACGGAGCCGCGTTAAGCTGATCTGGATGCGGGACATCAGGGAACGACAGTCAATAAAAAAGCCGATGAACTTGGAAGAAGAGGGTCGGAGGACGCTCCAGATACAGAACAGACCACGGGGGTACCAAAACTTATAGCACGAAGGTCTGTAGAAGACTGGATCATAGAAAACCACAAATAGTAGTGGAAAAAAATCCCAGGAAATGAACGTGGGAAGGAATACATCAAAGCCCCGTGTAACAAAAGAACGACAGACCTATTAGCACTGAATGTGGGAAAAATAAAAGTCGTAACAGAGCCCATGACTGGCCATACGCCAGTTAAAGGGCTCCTAAATAAAATGGGACTGTAGAATGACGACCTGACATGCAGACTTTGCGGTAAGGATACAGAAACGGTGACACACATAATGTGTGAATGCGAGACACTGGATCGTAAAACACAGTCAATTTTAGGAAAGCCTAGCAGCGAACCAGAATCATACAGTTATCACTCAGTGAAGGACTTGTACAAACTCGTACAAGGTACAAAAATACTCGAGTGGATACCGTAAAGAAACAAAACAAAGGCGAGATACAATGGGCCAGCAGGCCTAAGTCTCACAGGAGGCAATAGTCAGACAAGCCTACAGAGGGGGTGAAGTTTATAGGGAGTATACCTGGAATGGGGACTATCACAGTGGACCATGAGACTCAAAGGCTCATAACTTCCCCATAGAGGGTTTCCTTCACCTCCGCAAGAAAAAAAAAGTGAGTCATAAATATTTCGGCTATATAGGGTGTTTCAAAAAGATGTTGTTAAACTTGAGGGGGTTGTGTTGGACAATGCGGTAGAGAGTCGCAAATGCGCCGTTTTGGCTCATTTCTTTGATATCAAAAGACTTTAAAATATTTAAATAATTGTTATTCGAAGCCATTTTTATAAATTCATCATGTTTGCTTTATTTTGATTAAAACTGACTTAAATATCGAAGTTTTTTGATGTCAACAAGTCAACATCACTCTTTTGCACAACACGTACTACAGTGTCGGATTGGCTCATTCGCGACTAGGGGCTTATATGCACAAATTTTCTAACGCATTTTCCTACACAACCTGCTCAAATTTGGCAACATCTTTCTGGAACATCCTGTATAATGCGATATCGAAAACGTCATGTGTAGACCAATATCTTATTCAGATCTAGACTAAAAGGGAGTAAGCTTAATATCGCTTTTGCAACGAAATGCGAATATATGTTCAATGCAATTAGGGTTAATATCCTTTAGTGATGTTTGGAAATAGAGTATTCGAGTTAAATGAAGCAAGTTTTTAATGAGCGCTTAGGGGCTATGATAATAATGATAAGGTCTTTCTAGTACATATAGATCAGTAACGTTACAATCTTGAAATAAATGAGTATATCGTATATTCTTCTATTTCTAATTCTCTTACATAGCTATGATATGATTTATTTACTCATATGGCTTCTTCATACTGAATTCAGATTCAATCCAAAGTCAAAATATTACTTGGAAAGGCAATAACTGGACGAATCTCAAGATAAGATGAATAAGACTCAGTGAATTACCATCTTTGACATTTTAAAAAGTTCAACAGGATAAAAAAAATGTTTCCTCAGTTTTCTTTACCGATGCTGTTGATTTCCAACACATTTGAGGATTGAATTTTAGAGCTTAGGTCCATAGTAACTCAGACATATTTTTTCTATGTAGTGTATAGTAGTCATATACGTTTTCATGGAGAGCATAGTTACGTAGAATGACTTCCATACAGCATAGAAATAGCGGTGTTGTGATGCCAAGCGCGATACATTTTTTCATGCAGTTCATAATTCAACCAGTTACGCCAATAAGCCTCAACACACGTCGTTGTGATGCAGAGATTCGTTTAGCCGAAAAGTGAACCAGAGTATCGTCCGCATATAAAATACACGGAAATTCGAGCAAGTTATTAATGTAGATTATAAAAAAAAACAAACACAAAGGACAAATGCATACCCATTTTCACTTTGCTAGTGTAACTATTTACATCATCAATTCTCGATAGCAACTTATTAACTCGGCCTCGAATTCTATAGCAATTTTCTGAGCAATATATCAGGTTATTTAAATCAAATGCCTCCGAAACATTCATGAAGGCAGCTAGAACAACACCATGTTGTTAGTTATGCAGACGAAAATTACGTTAGTTGATTCGAAACCACACTGTTTTTCCGATAGTAGTGTTTTGTGAAGAGTAATCCATATTCCGTATACTATTCTATCAAAAATCTTAGTAATGTTGGAGATGGAGGAAATCGGCCAGAAATTATTACATTTAGTTCTATTATCTTCTTTAAATACAGGAATTGATTCGTTATATATCAATTCTAGGTAAATACGTCACACTAACACATATGTATATTATTTCCGTCTTTACGTACGTTTATTTAAAGATAAACAGACCCACACAGTATTCAAATTAAATTGTTTAAATTGCGATGAGATATTTACAAAAAAAAATGTGTTCATAAATATAGTACTAGAAACGAAACTTAGAAAATTCCACCGCTCTTACTTAACATTGTTTTGAATATAGCCATCAATTCGATTACGAAAATGTTAATATTATAACTAAATAAACCAATTATTATCAAAGATCTATCTTGGAGATGATTCTCATAGAACGTGACTCCAAGTGTGTAAATCATAGAACAGACGTTCTATCATTAAGTAAAATTGATAAAACCCTTGCAAATTCCCACATGCATCTTTATAATGTTAAAAGTATATTTTAGGTAGAATGCTGAAACAACAATATTTTTAGTATGATTTGACAACCAATGGCTTCTTGATATATATTCATATACTAAAACACTAATGTGTTACAATTTTGATTACTCGTATTTCGATCGTTTCGAAATCCCGTTTTGGAAATTGATACGTCTTCTGATCATGGTCGTGAGACCGAAACGTACGGAAAGATGTAAATACTAAGCATATATGTTAGTTTGACCTCTTTCCTGAGAATTTATATTCAATTCGTACCTGGGTCAAGAATCATTATTAAGGAATAATTTCAGCAATTTTGAAAGAAGGCGGTCAAGTTCCCCATTTTATATTTAAATTAAAAATGTGTTCCAAGAGCTTAGAGATTTCAATGAATCATTAGGTATATATGCTAAAATTCTACACATAATATTCTGTAAACAAAACTGGCATCGTTACATGAAAATTAGAAGACGGAGTTTAAGATTCCCCATTCATAATTTAGAAAAGATATGTCCCTTCTGTTCTGTGGAATCGTATATCATAATGTAATATTGTATCAATTAATTGACATCGAGGACGAGTTAAATATTGAAGTGAGAATGAAATTGGTTCAGGAGGTCTGTAAGTTTGTGATTTTCTAAACAAGTGAACCACAATAGCTTTGTGAAATATCTCCAAGTCTGATGAACTGCTGATTGCTATTCCAAACTTTACAGTTCAACTTCGAAAAGTGAATTGAACAAAATGACAATAATTGAATCTTCCGTATTCGAGTTTGTTCTCTGAAATAAAAGACAATAATCTGATTAGTTTTCCCTGATTTGGTTTTTGCTTTACTGTATCTATGTATACATTATTAATTAATCAGAGAACAGTCTGGGCGTCTAACTATTCCAAATTGAATAGAAGACATATTTTGATAATCAAATGAATGAACTCTACGCTTTACAATGACTTTTACATGGACAGATATCACTTATCACCTACTGATATTATCTTCTGACGCTCTCAAGCAAAATGTATACATTAATCTTATTCATCTAACTCTCCAAGGATTTGCTTAAGCTGATAAATCTGAAGTTTATAAAGACGATGCTCCACTGTATCAGACCATCTAGATCCACAGCCTCTAGAATTATTCGCTTCTTTCACGAAGGAATGTGCGTGAAATTTCTAACAGGAGCAGACAGTTTGTCATATCATATGTCGGGCTTAGGTAAGCTGATAATGACATCAGGATGTTATAAGTGAATTGTCATTCGATACTTTTCAATAAACCATCTCAAAAAGAAAATTTATATTCTGTAATATACGAAGACTTGTCAAGAATTTACTTTTCACGATATTCTACTTATATCTTTATAGCATTTACAAATCTAATAAGAGATGAAAGTAGATGCTGTTTTTGTTCTATAAAACGTTATTGTGCAAACTAGATGAAAGACGTGGGTTCAAATTTGAATAAATTTCAATATTATTCAACACCTCGACATTCACTATGTAGTGGGACAGATACTAGTTCCTGTAAATGATGACTATTTAAGAAGTCGCCGAATTATGAGTGGTGGTCTATATTCCATGATGAGAATTCCACACAACTGACGTATATTCCAGCTTAGCAATGATTGGCTATTGGATTGATGACAATTGCGGACAATAAATCCTACCATTCTGTGATAACTGGAACCAACCGAAATACACAAATAATGACGTTATAAAAAAAATTCGCATCCGTTAAATTAGCTTGGGCGAAGATCCTAATTTGAGAATCATACGCTTGATAATTCGAATCATATTATATGAATATAAGCTCTGGTATCCCCATATTCAATATTTTATCAGTCATTACTCATGAATCCATGATACAGATATTTAAATTCATTCCTTCCACTTACCACGATATACTGGCAGAGAAATCTTATACAGCTCATTAGTACTGATGGTATATGCATGAATAATGAGTGTAATGCGGTGAGCTATAGCTTGACAATTATCTGGGCTTCCGCCAGTTTATGTGTAGTTAGAACTGCTGAATTTAAAGAACGCACATGTTGTTGCGGTTGGTTGTTGACCTTAGAGCTCTCTTTCTATCAGATATTGGTTACATTTTTAAATAGAAATATTATTGCGTGCTATGTACTGGAAAATTGTGTTATATTTTGATGCCGTTGTAATTTAAAAGATTTACGATGTAGGTCGGAAACATGACGCCTAGCTCTTGTAATTTTTTATTGAAAGTGTGTATTTCATTTTCCAGAATGAACATGAATACACATATACCTAAATTCATTTCTTCCATATTCTTCATATTCCGTAGACAGATGAATGTGTTCCTTAATGATATGAATATATTTTAAGGGGTGATTTCTGGGTCAATTTCAAGTAAAAAAGTTCCTATAAACATGTCCAAAGACGATGTACAGGGTGACAAAGTTTTTTTCTTGGGTTTTCCTCATAATCTAGAAAATGGCTCGAGATATTGAGCTGAGTTGGAATAGATTAATGTGACTTAGTGATACGCTCTTTCACTTAATAAGTTGTTTTAAATTTTGATCAGTGTCTTTAGTTATGGGTTAGCATTACAACAATTTCGAAAATAGTGGTACGCCACTTAGCTTTTTCAATTTAGATATTTTTTTTTTTTTGGTTAACCTGGTCCATTTTGTATGAAAAAGCTCTCTTGAGTTGCGTCGATTTTGAGGAAAGAAGCAAACACCGTTGTATTGATTGAAAAAATTAATGGAATACATTTTATTGAAGAATATATATAATTTTGCAAAAATCTAATTGGCCTGGGATAATGTCAACAAAATCCAACAGCATATAACACTAATATAATATTACAACTTGACTATCATTACAAAAGTTGTGGGAAATGGATTCCTCCAGCTAATATACACGCATCCGCTCTCCTTCTCATGAAATTGGGCACTCGTTGAAATGTTCCTGGAGTGTTTTTTTATTGTATCACATGCTGTAATTATTCTTTTTTCTACTTGATATACAGTGTTAAGGTGGCCCCACAAAAAGAAGTCTAAACTATTGAGGTCGGGATACTTTGGTGGCCATTCTTGCCATCACCATTATACTGAAATGTGCTGATGCGCCATCGTACATGTACCACATTTGGTTTCTTGTTGCTAACTGAACATCCTCAAGCACCAAAGGGAATTGTTATTGAAGGAAATTGCAGTAAAATGGTTCGTCAAGTCGTCCCGGTAGAAAGTAGTCACCAGTGATTCGTCTCCATACGTTCGTCGAAAATTGGTGCTGAAAATGGCCCACAAGATTGTTGTGGAAATTTGTAATTGCATTTTTCGACAAATTCTTCATCCGAACAGAATGTGTGA
Source organism: Endomychus coccineus (assembly GCA_958510875.1). NCBI lineage: Eukaryota > Metazoa > Arthropoda > Insecta > Coleoptera > Endomychidae > Endomychus > Endomychus coccineus. The sequence goes on along the minus strand of OY294069.1, from coordinate 6,329,943 downwards.
TTTAATTTGTGGATTTTCAGCAACATTATGGAGATATCACTGACAAAAGTTCACACGCTTTGAAGAATCTTTGGGAAGTAATGCCTGTACTCTCAAGATATGGTACGGATTATACAAACAATTCACTAACAATTTCGGTGGCAAATGTTCAAGTTTCTAGCGATCTTCCTCGTACTGGTTGCAGGATGTTCATCTACTTCGTGCAGCACCTCTTTTTCACTTTCTGGTGTTACACTTCGAGGCCTACCTTCAGTTAGACCTTTGTAGAGATCGCCAGTTTCTAAAAGACGACGATGAATATTAGAAAAGGTTCTACTATCTGGCAAAGCGCGATTGAGATATCTCTGGTGATAAATACGTCTGGCTGTGTCCGCATTATCGTCGGCGAGGCCATACACGTAACGCATTTCTGCCATTTCTACATTTGAATAATTGTTAACAAAATTGTGATAATAAGATAATTGGACAACACAGACCTAACTTGAACATGTGAAATGTCAAACTTAAGCGACAGCGGCCAATTAAATTTATTGCAAAATTGTATTTATCACCAACTCCATTAAATTTTTCCGTCAATACAACAGTTTTTAGTTTTCACTCGAAAACAGCGGATTTGGCGGAAAAATCTCAATAAAGCTTTTTCAAACAGAATTGACCAGGCTATCCAAAAAATATTCAGACCTAAAAAAAAATAAAACTTTGTATATCGAAAACCGAGAGTTTTAGGACAAGTTTATAGGAACTTTTTCACTCAAGATAGACCCAGGAATCACCTCTTAAGATATTCGCATGTCATTGAGGAACAACCTGTATAATATGCATGAATAGGATGTAACGCGTTAGGTTACAACTCGACAATTACCCGGCGCATCCGCCAGTTTATAACTGGATAGAACAGACGAATTAACAGGTAAGTGTATAGGGATCCGAAATGACATTACCGCCCTCTGGTGTTTTCTACGCCGAAACAACGAATCGTCACAGAGAATATTATTTACATATAGACATATGTATTACTAGAGTTTTTGGAGTATTTTGGAGTAAAACTTGAAAATTTATTGTACATTCAGTAGCTTGTAAGAATGATAAACAATAAATGAAACCCGTTTGATAACATTTTTCTGTGCAAAAGAGTAACAAGTTGTATTTCTATTATTTACCTAACTTAACCTAACAAGTTGTATTTCTATTATTTACCTAACTTAACCTAACAAGCTGTATTTCTTTTACTGTGTTATACACTTATAAACATTTTCAAGCTTCCTCAATTGTCATTTCTGATCCTTTTACAGGCAGGACATTTTATTTCTAGTAAAGACTTGGATTTACTATTCTCCACAACTACACCATCAGCAGAGTAAGCGAGCCAATAATTTTTTGTAGAAATAATTTAACCCACTTCGACTACCTCTGTTGTTGAAACTGAGATGAATTTTTCTATGGCTTTATCTTCACTCGCAATCCCTGTTTGAGCACTTACTCCTGAACTCTTGCGGATTGAAGTACGTATTACTTTTTCGATTCCAATTGGCATTTTTATTAGTGGCATAAGTGTATATTTCGTAAACTCTGGAACCTGTTATACAATATTTCCTATGACTTTTCCAGAAATCATAATAAACTAATTTCCTCACAGATGGAAATATAATCCCCTTCTAAACTTTGGATTATTCTTTTAAAACACTCGTTCATTTCACATACCTACATTTAATTTGTCAAGCCAACTATGCAGATTGCTGGTTGACTGTAAGCTGAAAATGTTCCTTATTACTTCTTTGATGTTATCAGTCAATCGGTAACTCTTATTTTCTTTATAATAATCACAATATTAATAACCATATATTGATGTTTTTATGTTAACATAACCTCTTACTTGTAGCAATATAATAATGTTGCCATGACATGTTTACACTGTCCCCCTTGTCCTGCCTTGCATGAACATTTCATGCTTAAAATAGAACCATTATTTTTATTAATTTGGCCTTCTATTTTGTGATCCTCACCTCTTAAATTAGAAACAAAATCAAGATATACGCATTGCTTTATATGTACGTAAACAAATAATGTGACAACTCGTCCGCCATACTGGAATGGTAAAGCAGGTACCTAACCATCATTTCAGATCCCTATAGTTTGCGCATTTTCAAAGTGTAACTTCCCATGCGGCCTCACTGTTAGTCGATATCAAGAGTGATAAAAAGTGCTAACCTAACCACAAACTAATATCAGACGTCAGAGTGACTTATGATTATGAATTCTCCATTGTTTTATAACCAGATTGGTTGTAGATATTCATCGGAGAGTGTAAATCCTAATATCTATTATGTATGAACATGAATACATTTATTCACATTTATTTCTTCCACTTATTCCATACTGACAGAGAAATATTTAAACAGATGTGTTGATAAACAACAAAGACCTAGTTTGTCTCCTGAAATTTGATAAAATTTGCTCCTGATGATGTTTCTGAAATGTTTGAGAACACTCCCTTACCGAATTAGAAGCGGATTCCATCATTGTTACAGTTTCTTTATATGAATATAACGTATAGTGTAAAAACTGTTCGTAAGTAATAGCATTACCTGAAATAGTAGGAAATTCGTTGTTTTAATATCAATGATAGAAAGTTTCTTCAAGACTTGTTGAAATTAAGAAGACCCTCAAGATTGTTGCTGAATTTATTGAATGAGACTCTGATATGAAATTATCTCATTATTAAGATTTAATTAATACAATTATACGTAATCGAATATCCGAGTTATCAACAAGGTAAATAGTGTGAGGATTATGTACAGTTCATATATTAGGCTATACTATATGGAAATATTGCTTGAGGGAATTTTAATGAGATCTTCACTCCATATGAGCTTACGGAAGGAAAATACGTTCGGAAACTGGTTATATTTTACTCTAGTAATTGGGGTCAATATTTTATCATTATTAATGTAGGCAGAACAGGTGAGCTCCCTTTCTGCCTAGGTCAAGGCCTTCTGCACCCTATAAATACGTTACTTTCATAACATTTCATTCGCAAATATTTGTTCGAATCTTTGCATTCTTAACAGAAGCTAAATATGAAAAAAATAGAGAATTTGATGTTGCCACCACGGAATACAATCAACAACAACCACATTTAAGAAACTATTTTGGAATTTTACGTGGCCAGAAAAAAAATGTGAGGCGTTTCAGAAAAGGTTTTGTAATGAAAAGATTTTGAAGCCGGCTCTGTATGTACGAAAACAACAGAGAATTCTGGAAGAATATTTCTGGTTGAATACCGAGTCATAGTGGATTACACTACATCCTGAAGTTGTCGAAACCTTCCTTCCATCAATCAATCAATTTTCAGTCGGATGATAATTGTATATTCGTGATATTTTGCTATATCCATGAATATGTTCTTTGTCATTGCATTGCTAGGGGAGTAACTGTTATTCTATATTAGGATGAATAAGAGGGAGCGAAGTGGATCACTTATGAATATGATAGATTGTGAGTATTGGGAGGATGAAAATCAGCACTTTTTCCTTGTAGATCTGTCTCCTGGGAAAAACATTAGTTTTGAGAAATAGTTGTAACAGTACTGAGACGAGAATTGCATTGACTTACTGCACCACATCTATATATTATTGAAAAATATCTATAGTTTATTTGAAAATTATGTGACTCACAGATTGTATGTGGTTGAGTGACATCTACCTATAAGAAGAAGAAAAGTGTTCCAAAATATTAGTTTTCTGCAAAACAAATACTTTGTGCTGATATCATATAAAAGACACTGCCCATATACGTATATTGCTAATTATATTAAATAATAATTATTGTATATGGTTGTGGTTTAACCACCTTAGTAATTGGTAGTTTTCTTACAAAAACCATTTTCTAAACACACTTCATTTATCACAGCTTTTGCGTCTGCGCTGGCTACGGTAGTAAATTTCAGAATACTTCTTCCAAATAACATGAATTCAGATAATTTTGTAGTAATTCACAAAAAGTAAAGAAGTTTTTTGCCCATGTTATCTTTCAGGCATCTATAAAATCAATGATATGAAATTCCCTAGATTCGTTTGGCTTTACTATTTTGAATAGTGCTTTAACACTGAGTCTCCTCTGATACAATATCTATTAGCGTTGATGTTTCACAGGGATCTGTCTTGGCACCATTTGTTTATGTTTCCTATGAACGATATGTTAGAAGTGATCACCTGTTCCGTCCATAGCATTGTACTTCATACTGCTTTTTCATCAGGAGCCCTATATCATCCAATGAAGCATGAGGATCAAGATACAGTCCATGCGATGAATGGTGAACTCACCAGAAATTTGAAATGAGAATATGATAATCTAGTAAGGTTCAAGGCAACCAAAACTCAAGTATTTTCTACAGGAAGCCGGATCCCACAATCCATCCTATTATGATGTGGAGTGTAACTATTCCTATAAACTTATTCATATTTTAGGGGTGTATTCTCACATAATTGATATATCAGCGAGTTAGAGATTCCTATTTACTCACAAGTTATATATCGAATTCAGATATTCAAATTCGTTTCTGTCACTTATTACATATTCATTTTATGCAGAATAGTTCTGAATTGACGCTTTAAAGTGAGATTTAACTGTGGCTTATGAATGTAAAATCTGGTCTATAACCTCAGCACATCTTTGAATGTGAGCATTGGAGCAAGAAGACAATAGAAAGTATAAATTTACATAACTTAGACGTATTGACTTAATTTCTCATATGAATATGAAGTGTGGAAGGGAGATTATCCATGGAACGAATAGAATAGCCATATTACTAGGTCTGAGTGGTGTGTCTAGTAAATTTAAGTGCTATAATGTACGGGCTGACATGATATCAATGATAAACTGTCGTTTTCCTGTTGGTCATCTCTATGATTTATGAATTGTGATGTCTTTAATGGAGGTGGCATCTTGAAGCCACATATTCACATTCTCTATACCTCGACTAATGTCAACAAGAGGGTAGAAGCTTATAACTCAGCTCAGATGACGACACTGTGTGTTGAAACATATGTAAGCAGTAGTGGTTAATAAAAACATTCATTGTTCATTTAGTGAATTAGTAGTTTTACTTCCATAACTTCATAAGTTGAAAATGAATATACACATTCTTGATGCCGAAGCTATTCAATAAAGTATTACGACATTATAAGTGAAGATTCCGATTTATATGGCTCTCTGAACACGCCTAATAGCCAATTTGAATAACTAAATTTCACTGTAGAGATAGTAACAAGTAACCAGCTTCCTTCCTTGACATCAACATCATGAAATATGGTTACCATTTGGAATTCGACATATACAGAAAATCCACTCAAACAAATAGGTATTATTAAGAAAACTCTTTTGATTTATTTAAATTGCCCCACGTTGTGGTGACAATTGATATAAAAACTCTTATGATGAGTTTTATTCTTTAATTATGATTTGAATTAATTTGAATATTGATTTGAATATTTCAATGTTTTGAATTCTACCGGCTAGCTTTTATCTTTTTTAATTTGATTTTTATTTGGAATTAATGTTTGTTTCTATTTAGTTTATTAACTTTTTAACTTGAAGTTTATCTATAGAATTATTTATATGGAATTAAACACAATGCTCTTTGAATTTCACAATATTTAATTTCTATGACTCTTTTTTTATCTCGGGTAAATAAATTTTATGTTTCACAAGATCTATGATATAACCTAAAAATCAATTTTACAACTAATATTTGTTTATACTGTTATAATCAACAATCTTCCTTTTGCTTTACAGATAATACAATGATGTAGAAATTATAAACAAACTTACGTTTAGTTAATATCCAATAGTGTGTTTAATAATGTTGGCAATGTTCAATTTACTTCTATTTAATTTCGTTGATTCACTTTAACACAATACTCTGCTATATCACGATAATCACAGGTAACTAATTTTGGTTACTTCTTCTTGAGAATCAGGAACTGTTGAAAATACTTTGTTTTATTCTTTTAGATAAGATATAAAACTTTTCGATGCTTTATTGGAATTATATCGAAGAATGGTAATCGTTGGATACTTCTTATAAATTGGAGGTTATTACAACCTTTTACTTTGTTCAGACACTTGGAACACTTCTTGATTTTTAATAATAATTTACTAACTTCGGTTACTTGGAACTTATCGAAGTTTGGAACATTTGAGTTCACCGATGTTCATTTTGATAAACTTAGGTTAGAAATTTGTGAGTTGCCAGAGAAGCACAGTCTCTGCTTAGATATTAATGCAAACTCTTATTAACTTCTGTTACTTGGAACTTATCGAAGTTTGGAACACTTGAGTTCACCGATGTTTATTTTGATAAACTTAGGTTAGAAATTTGTTGAGTTGCTAGAGTTCTTGACCCTTCAGATATTATTTGCAAACTAACTTGGCTTGTCTTTCAGATCCTTTTATAGGCCTCCAAAACCGACGCTACTTGATGTCATTTTCCACCTATCAGATGCTTTCTTTTCATATCAAGAATGCCAAGTTAATTGTTGTGAACTGACAGAAGTATCTGATTGTTACCAGCCTGACACTAGGAATTCGTCTCAACCAATCAGAATTTAGTATTCTATAATTTTTGAATTATTGGAGATTTTCAACTTATTTTAATTGATAGTGATTCCTTCTTTTTAAATTAATATTGCCTACATTTTTCCACACACTTTGGTATAATATAACCTATGATTGGGTTATTATTAATATGATTATTCCCATATTTATGGTTTTATTGACAGTTACTTATTCTTAAATCTGATACATACTATTCTATATCAATAACATTCTTTTAATATTACATAACTCAAATTTACTAATCCTAACTTATATCTATAACATTCTTCAATGTTTTGTACTATCTCATGATAGTTTCGTAATCACTTTAATTATGATTTCTGCCTTCGTTACACAGTACGTTTCTTCACTTTCACTGAAGTTCTTGTTTAACACTTCTTATTCTATTACATTGTTGCTTATTATGTTTCACATTGTTAATTTTAATATCCTAACTATTATTTAGCTTTTACTATTGTTTTTAATTCCACATAATATCTTTTTATTGATCTTTTCTGATTTTCAAAGTTCGGTAAGTTATTATTTTTAAATTTTTATTGTTTATGAAATGAAATCATAACAGTATATTCCGACGGATTCAGCTATACCATTTAAATATGAAATAGCTCTCGTTCCTGGATCACTTAACGAAGTTCAGAAACTTCCTTCAAATAGCTGTGGTTAGGACAAATCTTCGATCAATAAGCTAATCGCTAAACATAAACGAAAATAGGAATGCAAATTATTGATCAACTTAAAACTGTCCCTGTAGAATAACGTAAGCAATAACATGTGCATCAACGACGTCTACTATATTTGGCTTCTGGAGAAGATTTAGCTACCAGTCTACATCAGCCTCTTTTAGACACATTTTCCAGCTATGAGTTATGTAAATACCGAGATATTCATAACGTTTCATTTTCAAACAAACCCTTTCATCATCGTACTGTCTCGAGATTTTATTTATAATGCTCTTGCTCATATCCATTTCACATATATAAGTTTCACATGTTCAGTTGTGGAGCTATTGCTTTATTATATTCACCTCACCCTCAGATTTCTACATATTGTAATGATATTAAACAACAGTTGATGTAATCCTAGTGATATTGAAACGTTATTAAATTTTAGTATGTAGCGTATCTGTACTGTCCACAGTCTATTTAAGATGAACAGGATCTGTTGAACCGAAAAAAGTCACATTGAAACATTCGATTGGGCCGTGAAAGAGCTAACAGAGCCCATCCATCCTAAAACTTAATATGATGGAATGATAACTAATAGCATAGCAACATGTCTCCAACACACGACGTACGGTTCAACAATTGAGATTTAACTTGACACGACCTGGCTCGTCAGCCAACTTTGAAACTGGACAGAACAGCTGAATGTATGGAATTAAACTTGACTGTATGAAAAATTATGTAAATCACATAACATTTGCAACCACTATACTGCACAAAGCATGGACATAAGTTTTAGATGTACATTGCGAAGGAATAGGAGGGTTAATGAGTTACGTAACGATAAATTATAATTCGAAACAAATATTTTTACACTTGGATTTTTATATAACAATATGAAAAAATCCACAGTGAGTTATTTACATACATTGTTAATGTTATAATTAAGAAATAATCACCCTCATAGGTGATATAATAAATACTACAGGAAAAATAATTGAGTATACAAATCATAAAGAAATTGCTGATACTTTCAATATGTTCTTTTGTAATATTGGTATAAATTAAATTTAAAAAAACACATAATGCTAATACAAAAATAAAAAATGTGAACTGTCAAATGTGAATAGATTTCTCCCCCTGAATAGCTGCTGATGAAGGCTCGAAACTGAGCTTTCTGGAATCTTTGGAAATTCACAAACACAAAAACTTCTTAATAATCAAACAGACCCAATTTATTCACTTATGTGATGTATTTATTCCAGGAGTTATTGTCCTAATTACCATCTATACCCTAATACTGGTAATAGCACTTCGTCATTCGTAATATGTAAAAACATACATGTAATCCTATAATGATAATCCACTAAGTTCATGAATGTCCGACCACAGTAATACTTCGCTACCTACCTATAAGTATATTAATAGTTGAAATTATGTATTTCAATTGTATCTGCAGATGGCGTAATAACGTTGAAACTCGAGGAACGGAAGTTACAAATAAAAGTGATAACAATAACAACATAGTAATGTTGCAAGCGTAATGAAAAACTAGAACTCGATGCGCTCCAAGTTCTACGACCGTAAGTAACAATCAAGTCAGACATCATTGTAATTTAACATTCCCATTTTCGTAAGTCATCAATCATGCTTAGGAAAATACAGGATCTGTTTTCATATTTTATTCGGTAATTGTTCTTGAGAATTGTGAAAGGTTGATCTATTTTCAGAAGTTTATTTTTGGGCAGGTTACCCTGGAAATTGAATCCGGAAATAGGTAAGGAATTCGTTTTCGATAAAGGAATTTTCAATGATCGGATGTATCAGATCAGATTCCTCTGCGGTGAATAGAAATTGATTCAAGTGTCCAATACTCTCCTAAGGCCTCTCCTTGAACCTGTCGAGACAGGGAGAGATAGTGAAACCAAGGACAGCTCAAACGGGATTTTTATGGCCATGCACCGAGAGTCATATGGCATTGCACCTTGTTGACACATGAATCCCAAAGCTATCAGTCAATACACCGTGGAAACCTGCCTGATACATACCCAGTATGGGTTCAGTAATCACTGGAAATGGGGACTTGCCTTAACCGACTCAAGTGGTGGGAACCCCATCAAAAATCCTTCAAAGCCAAGGTGAAACAGCATAGGCCGATGGCTGTGTGGGGAATCTTTATCGTGAATATGCGGACTCTGGAGACCTGGGGCCTCCAGTTTAAATCATCTTGGTCCTGCACGTGAGGTTTTGTAGGAGTCGACCTTCTAGTACCCCTGCTACTCGGGGGTTCAACTATGGATGAAGGGGAAAAACAACCACAATCATTACGGAGCATGACCTCCATCCACAAAAAAAACTTCCATCCTCTCTTGTGAGAGTACCTCATAAGAAAGGAATGATGGTGGAGAAGAAAGCAGGGGAACAGAAGGGAGCATTTTCATTCTCTGCTCCCACACGGGGAGTTCTCGGCGGTAGAGAAGATCAGTTGAGGCGTGGATTCAGTGGAGCTGGTGTCAGATGGTACCTGCGCTACCTCAAAGAAGGACTTATACCTGAAGAAACGAGGGAAAAACCGTAGATCATGAAGCTCAGGGGGCGGGCACAGAGATTCAACAGAAGGAATTAACATAGGGGCCTGAAAGAATACTCTCAAAGCTTAGTCACATACCCAAGCAATTTCCGAGCGGAGATTCACGCCATAGGAGAATGTGTCAAGTTCAATATATACATTTATCGTTTGGGAATTTACTCTGCAAATTCAATGTTTCTCAATCTCATATGAAGAATCTATAGAAATGATATAACAGATTGACATATATGTAATTAATTCAATACAATATGAAGCCTAAAACTTAAATATGGTACACAATTACTGCTATACCTTGATTGGTACATAGATATCAGTGCACAGAATTGGATCAAAAGTTACTCAATTACCGGAAACTCACACGCTTCAACCGAAGCAGTCACAAACTCACGCTAAGCCTTATGAAACATCAAAAGGAAAGTAGAGGGAATAGGTCCTCTGAAAATCCAAGGGATAAATATCCAGTTGTCAGGATGTAACGTTTGGACAAATCAACATCTAAGCAAGTTAATTATGAGTTACCAAGTAATTTCCCCTATTCATAGCTTATTCATCATATCGATTCTAGCTAGATATTAATATTATAATTTAGAACTTTCGAATCTCCCATTTTAGAACGCACCATCTCATCCCTTCGAATTGAATGAAACTTCGTTATCACACGTTTCCGCCATAGAACAATTCGAATTTACGTCAGGTAAATATTTTGCTCTAAGGGATTTCGAACTGAGAAACTATAATTTTGAACTGACGTTTAATTATAATAAATTTTTCAAGATGATTGAACGTGATAATTATACATTATCATCGTTCGCTGATGCTTGCGAACTTTACTCGGTTATTCAACACCTTTGTCACATACAGGGAACAAACTAACTAAAATGTTTATCAGAGGTGCAAAATATTGTTCCCGTTAACCAGATGATGTTTTTCAGCGTATATTTAAGAAGCAGAATCATATACATCAAGTATCGAATATTTACAATGTTGTAGAAAACAGCACACAGTGGGTTATTTCTTATTACTTGAAAATGATTGAGAAATTTGATGTGATTTTGGTTATGTCGAACTTAACATGAACTTCAATAATATGGTATATATTTAGAAACACCTAGAACTTGTACATAAAATATGCATTTCGATATATTATCAAATATAACTTATTATGCTTAACTAATAAAATTAGAGAAATAATCCAGGGTCTAAATTGAGAAATTATTTATTTTATCGAAATTTATTTATGTGAATTCCTATGCAGGCATCGGTTTGTTTTTCGTTTGTAAATAAAATTGAACAGAAAGTTTTGAAACACATCACCTCCGACAGTAAGTTTTGAAACATGTCTGGGAGAATAAAAGTTTTAATGGTCTATAGGTCTGATAGCGACATCAAAAATACATAACTCTGCTCATATATTGAACAGTACATAAAGAGTTTATAGTCAATATCTAAACTTCTTCTGGAGAATACTATATATGCTGGATTTTTAAACACACTATTTCATTGAGAATCGAATGTTAAAAATGATACGTAATGGCAGACGTAGTTAAATTAAATTTCATGATGAGGCAGCTCTACGTTTTTATTCTCATTTATGTACAGCTGGAATATATTCTTTTTCACCCCACTGTCTGAATATCATAGTCGAGGTAATAATGGAACGGAGTGGAATAGAAAAAAATCGTGTCTACCTTCATTTTCGTCGGAGTTTATAAACCCATTTGAATTACCCAACAAGGGTTTCGTACGCGTCAATATAATACGATAAGAGTTAATGGACACCTAAATGGAAATATAAAATCTCAAAATGTAAAAGTGAAAACATATTAATTGTTTTTATAATTGAAAGTTCGAAATTTTTTTCAACAGTAGCTAGCTATAGTTATTTTTCCACACATACGTTGTCGTTGTGTCTTGTTACGTAGAGATGCTCATCGCCATTACTCGTGAACAAATAAACGTGATCTCTGATAAACAATATTGATCATTGGATCATTTTAATTTATATAGTAAAATTTAATTCAACTAGTCTTATGGATTTTTAGTGTCGAGCAAATGAAAGAAGTATTTATTTTCACTATTTTAATGATTAAATATGACTATAGACATAGTAACATATTACAAGGTACTAAGTTAACACAAAAGAGCTACCTAACATATTACTTCAATGACAATCCTAGGATAGATGGAATTTTACCTAATTGGGTTGAACCTCTTGAAGGATTAACGATAAACTGGCGACAAACGGAAAATCTAATTATTCAAATTCAACTAGGGAGAATTATTAAGTATTCATTGATCATTCAATAGGATATCGGACATCTTATATTTATTGATTTCTAGGCTTTCAAGCAAATTCAGTTTATTGCTTTTATTCTGAATGTATAAAATCTTGAAATTATCATCAAAGCTATAGTTTTCTATAATAAAATGTTGCAAAGGTTGAATCCGACTAATAAGCATTGAAGCTACGTCTACGTTCTTTGATTCATTTTTCGAAGGTCCTTCCCGTCTGACCAATATATATCATAGGGCACGACTCACATGTCAGCTTGTAAACCCCACATTTGTCTCTATCGGATAATGTATCTTCATTATTTTTGATAAACTTGGTTAAGTGTGAATATCCAAATTACTAAGAAATTTTGAAATTTCAGTACTGGGTGACCCATTTGAAATTTCAAGTTATTAAGCCAATAAACCATCACTGGATGGACAACATGTTTAAAACAGCATAAATATCTAATGAAAGTAACGGGAATACATTTAACTTTACAGGCCAGGACATCCCTGCACTGCAAACCAGATCATGACCTATGGGAGCGAAGCTAAGTCAGGGCCTCTCGACTGCTGGTGCAGATATAAATCCGCCTACCTCGTTGTTTAGTGTCAGGTTCTCCAGGGCACAGGTTCGAGAAACACACACCTTAGCCTGGAAAACCCCAACGTGCGAACCTGGGGACACTGAATGTTTCACCCTCATACGTTGCATTTTTTTTGTAAACTTTTGATAATTTGGCCATTCGCTCTACAAACATCTGAAGATACCGCCTGTAATAGTCTGATAATGATGCAAAATCTATCTGAAAACCAGAATATATCAGTTCTCATGGATTATTGCACCTTACAGTGCTCCATTAACATTGGATCGAATAAAGAATAAAGATGTATTATTATTACTACACAAAATTTGATTTTCTCCAATTTGGTTGCATGATTTATTTCTCAAGGGTAAGGGAATGAAATGAGCAGATCGCATTGGTTCTTAAAATACATCATATTCTCCTTTTCATATGTTATTTCTCCCGGCTGGTCCATGTTATTCGAGATCGAACTCATTACAAGCTCGACATCTCGTATTATTGGAAACGAATAAAATATTTCTCTTCTATTTTCAATAGCTCAATCGGAGCATCTCATTCATACGTAAAGTCAATTTCCAGTTCTGATTCGGTACAATGGGATGAGAGAAATATATTGTCATTTTTATCATTGGGATGAATCAGAAATGTACATTCCAATATAGTACTAAAATTAGTTCTGTATTTTCCCGTTCCAACGGCAATTTACGTGCAGGTTGTAATGAACAATATTTAATCCAATATGTAGAGGATAATATTACAAGCAATCAGTACAATACCATTTTAAGTCGCACTCATTCCGGTCGTTCGTAATTGACAAATATTTTAGGGGAAAAAATCGATGGTGAAGAGTCTCCATAATGTTTAACAAGCGTCACAAAGTCAAATGGGATTTTCGATTGTGGCACTATCACGAAAACATTGCTAACATCTTATCACGCCAATTTCAAACGACAAACCGAGCTCTGCCAATAAATATAGCAAACCTGGTGTTTATAAGCTAATTTGCCCGTACTGTGTTAACTTTCATATAGGTAGAAGTTTTCACTTATTCTATTTCTTCCTAAAGAACTTATGAAAAATCTGTAGTAAAACTAACCCAAAGGATGGTATGGCCCCATAACCCCCATGGTTCCGCCCGGGGTTCGAATGCTGGTTAAATAAACATTGACCTTTCTTTATACTTTGAGTACACGAGAGGCAAACCTATAATCATTGATCAACATGGAATATTGAGAGAGGAGATAGGCATTCGAATTTTTCACGAAGGCTTGGAGGTCATAGGGAAAGACCTCACTAGGTGAAGAGTTCCACACCTTTCTACGGCTTAGAAGATGGCGACTAGTGAGATAATACGTGGTTGTGTGTGCTCGCACTGTAACTTGAAAATTCATCGGTATGATGATACGGTTAATTGTGCTAAGTGTGAAAATAGCATGCATTTACAGTGTATAGACATGAATATGGAAGAATACTACAAGTTGAATGAAACAAGGAGTTAAAAAAGTGGAAATGTTCCCGATGTGTACTATTATCCAAACCAAGTGAAAAAATTAATGAAAATATACAAGACAATATTCTAAGTATTACACAAGGTAAAAACAATACGAATTATAATAATAAAACTGAAATAGATCAAGTAATAAATATGATCAATATTAAGAACATGTTTAATGAGATTATGATGAACTTTAAAAGTGAAGTAAATAAAACTATATGCGATCTAAAAGAAATAATCGTAGAACAAAAAAATGAAATACACTATCTAGTGAAACAACTGAAAGAACTCACGACTAAGCAAGATGATACTCGGATATCTGAATTGGAAAAAAAAGTAAATATAGATAGAAATGTAAATACAAATAAATCTGAAGAACCTACAAGGGTTAATCAAATCTTGAAGACGAATGTCCCAAAACATAATACGGTTAAATATGATATCATACACAAACACGATAATGAGATTAAGACTGTTTCTCCAAGCAAAACAGGATCTAAACAGAAAATGGATGAAATTATTGATCTTGGAGCTGGTGAAATTAATACAAGTTTGAATAAGACAGCTAACACAAATAATAACAATGTCAAGGATAGTTGGACTAAAGTAATAAGAAGAAATAGAAAACTAAAAGAGGAGGATATGCCGAACTCAGAAAATGGCGTTAAGCAAAAAAAAAGATCTATTCCAATAGTTGGAACCTCAACAAATGATCTATTGAAGACTGTCCCAAAAATTCTTTATTATAATGCTCACATTTCAAGACTGCATCCCGAAACTACAGTAGAGGAAGTACGGCAATTTTTAAATCAAACTATACCAAATGTGACATGTGAAAAACTAAATTCGAAATATCCTAATGTTTATGCGTCTTTCAAGTTGTCCTGTCCAGTCCAATATATGGAACATTTAATGGATCCCAAACTATGGCCAGAGGGAGTAACAGTCAACAAGTTTTTTATGAAGAGAGCTTCAAACAGGAAAATTCCATGAAAACAAGAGTGAAACAAATAAGAACGAAAATTGACGAGAATTGTAATCACAGTAAAGAATCATTCATTATTATTCACCAAAATATTCAGAGTATAAGGAATAAAACAGATGACCTAAACATCTATTTAAATAGTTATAAAGATACTATAAGTTGTATAGCTCTTACAGAACATTGGCTCCATTCTGAAGAGGTAAGTAATATCAATGTTACAGGATATAACATAGCAGCTTGTTTTACTCGTAAAGACAACCTACATGGAGGTTCTTGTATCCTACTTAAAGATAATATTTTCTCCAAGCAAAGACAAGACATTTCTGTTAAATTAAACTTTGAATGTTGTAGTGTTGAGATACCATCTCTTAAATTGATTATTATATGCATTTACAGACCTCCTAATGGTAACATGCATATATTCTTTGATAAATTAGATGAAATACTAACGCTTAGTAAAGCAAGCAAATTTCAAATTATTGTATGTGGTGACTTCAATATTAACATGCTTAACATAACCTCAGCATCAAGTATTCAATTGAAAGATATAATGAATTCTTTTGGATTAAATTCTGCAATTGATACCCCTACTAGAATAACAAATCGTTCAGCTACACTGATCGACAATATCTTTGTAAACTTCACAAATTTTGAAGCAAAAAATATTGAATTAGGATTCTCTGATCATCAATCCCAATTTCTATCATTTAATTCAAAACCAGTACCATATAACTATAATAAAGTGGAAAAGAGGATCTTGAATGACTCTATATTAAAGAATATAAACAAAGATTTGATTTACACTAATTGGGACTTCTTATTCTCATATCAAGATACTAATGAAATGTACAATGCCTTTTTGCATAAAATATTAGAAATTACTAACAGTCATAGTTCAAAAAAAATCATTACATGTAATAAATCTAAATTAAGAAATAATCTGTGGATCACTGATGAAATTAAATTTAAGAGTAAAATAAAACAAATATTATTTAAAACTTCTAAAACACCTCTGTTTATAAGACATATGCTAAATCACTCAAAAAACTAGTACAAGAGATTAAATTAAGATTTAATGAAAATTACATCACTTCAAGTAACAATAGAATAAAAGCTACCTGGGATATAATAAAATATGAAACAGGGAAAAGTTCAAATTATAAAACATCTGAATGGAAGGAAATTAGTAGTGAAATGGATATGGACACACTAGCAAATAATTTCAATACTCACTTCAAAAATGTAGGTATAGATATAAATACACAAAATACTAAATATGATCTAAATAATATTAAACACACCGTTAATAGCTTTTATTTGGCTCATACAGACGAAAATGAAGTTATATCAACAATAAATTCTATGAAAAATACAAATTCTACAGGATTAGATGAAATATCTGTCAAATTCCTGAAATATTGCTCTTCTAGTGTAGTTAAGCCCCTCTGTCATATAATAAATAAAATATTCGATTCTAGTGTTTATCCAGATAAACTTAAGGAGACAGTCATAATACCGGTACTGAAAAAAGGAGACGTCAAAAATATGAATAACTATAGACCAATCGCCATTATATCCAATATCTCTAAGGTTGTTGAGAAAATAATACACGCGCGAATGATCAACTTTTTAAGCAAATATATAATTATTTCCCATTATCAGAATGGATACTTAAAAAATAGAAATACTGAAAGGGCTGTATTTCAGGCGTTGGCGGAGATTTTAGATGGTCTTAGTAATAAAAATGTTGTAGCAGGAATATTCACAGATTTATCAAAAGCCTTTGATTTAGTTAATCACAATCTGCTGCTGGAAAAATTGCAAAGATACGGTTTTAGAGGTCCCTTCCAAAATTTACTGAAATCTTACCTAACATCTAGGAAGCAAAGTACGAAAATTGTGGATATAGTAACGGGAAAAGAACACTTATCCTCATGGGTATGTCCTGAAGCGGGAGTACCTCAAGGCTCTACAATGGGACCACTTCTGTTTATATTATACGTAAATGAGTTTCCCGAAATTCAAAAAAATGGTATAACTGTACAGTTTGCTGATGTCAACTTGAGGGTCATACAAGGAAAAACTATGTACCAACTTAAATATGATATTCAGGACAATATCCAAAAAATGCAACAGTGGTTCACAGATAACTATATGAAATTGAACGTAGACAAAACGAAAATAATAACTTTTTCAGCTAAGGAACTATCAATGATAGAAGTAGAAGTTGATAATGCAACAATTAGTTCTACGAATACAACCAAATTCTTAGGTTTAGAAATAGATTCAAAGTTGAATTGGAAAGCACATGTCCACCGGCTAGCTCCAAAACTTAGTATTGTTTTTGCTTTGAGAGCACTTTCTAACTGTTCCACCCTGAAGGCTTGTCTTGAAGCCTATTATGCATACATATATTCAAAGATTAAGTATGGTATAATAATGTGGGGAAATAGTGTGGATGCAGACAGAATCTTCAAGTTACAGAAAAGGGCTGTTAGAGCAATTTTAGGTTTATCAAACCGACAATCTTGTAGAGATGCATTCAAGGATAATAAAATACTCACCCTTACTGGTATATATATATTAGAAGCATCGTGCTTTGTAAATGAACATCCGGAAGAATTTATAAAATATAAAAAAAATTATTACTTATGAAACTCGAAAAAGAAATAATTATGTACCAATGAGTACTCACCTTACGCTGGTACAAAAAAATGTAGTTTACTCATTAATCAAAATTTTCAATCATCTTCCTGATGAATTCAAACTTATAACTCCAAAACATGCATTTAAGAAAAAAATAAAATCTCACTTACTAGAAAAATCATTTTATAATCTGAATGAATATTTTGTACGTAGTTTGAGCTGATTATCTCCACTTAATATTCTTAACTGTGATTACTCTTAGATTTATTCATTCTATAATAATGTTCATATTGAATTAAACATTTTAATGTATTACTGAGTCTGAGTACTGTGTTTTTTATATGTGATCTGTTCTTTTTTTATATGATTGTATTAATTATTTGATTAACTTATTATGTAAACTATTGACTTGAATATTTTAATGTATTACTGAGTCTGAATACTGTGTTTTTTATATGTGATCTGTTCTTTTTCTATATGATTGTATTAATTATTTGATTAACTTATTATGTAAAATATTGACTTATTCTACGCTGTAATGGCCTAATCGAATAAAGACCTATTCTATTCTACGATGCTCTGAGTTAACTGAATGAGAAGTAAGTCTGCGCAGAGCTCAAGTTTAAGCAGAGAAATCATTTTTAGAGGTGTAACTCGCCATTTGGCGCACTCTTATTAACAGTGAATTCCTTTCATTTGATCTCTAGATCGAAAATAACAACAAGCACCATAAGCTTTTTCAGATACATCTCCAAAGCCATGTATCTATTGATATTGGGTTGGTCTGGGAATTTTTATATCTTTCAACTCTGGAATTTTACTGGAGAACACAATCCAAGAATGATAAAAATCAATTGGAAGAATTTCATCCAAATTTAAACTGTAGGTTTCCAAAAATTTTGAATAACTAGTTTAGAATTACTGTGAGTACATGGACCCACTAAGAGGGAGGGTCAAAGATTTGAGCAGCTGTTGATAAAGTTGTACGTTTAGAAACGTGAGAAGAATGATTTGGAACTAAGGTATATAAACAAATATCATCGATTGAATTTCAAGCTAATAAACCAAGATTTTCGTTGATTCTATTATCCGAAAGGAATTTTTGATACTATTGTCATTATTGCAAGCAAATTCAAAAGATTGAGTCCTGCAGAGCCTAGTATATGAATGAATGACATCACCAATCAAACGAATAACTCTTTTCTGGATAATATCCAAGAGCTTCAGCGTATGTTTGGGGGTCCAACTCAGATCATGTGAACAGTACTCCAAGACGTACGTAAAGTAGCTTTTGGCACGGAATATAAGACCAAGTTCTTGTAAAGCGGTTTTCGCAATGAACCTCACATGATCCCATCAGAGGGTGCTGTTGATGGGAAGACTTCATAGGAATAGTTGTATATGACATCATCATATTAGGGATTGTGGGTACCGCCTTCCTGGACAAGGTAAGCTTGAGTTTCCGTTGCCCCAAACTATATTTGATTATCAGATCCCATTTCAAAATGTTTCCCAGATCTCTATTAATTGATTCAATCTGTCTCTGTCTCGCTCCTTCGGCTTCATTGGATGGTACAGGGGCTCTGAATGAGAAACGATATGAAGTCAACCATCATCTGCAAAGCTGTGGACGGGACAGATGGTCACTTCCAGCAGATCGTTTATATGTAGCAGCAACAAAGCTGGTGCCTAGACAGATCCTTGTGGAACACCTAATCATGAAATGTTATTCATAAAACGGAACAGATTATGAAGTCCGTTTTCCTACTAAATATGCAAGGTTACAGCTCACCAACGTTAGAAGGAACTATCATCTAATTTATACCCCCAACGAAACCCAAGGAACTCACACTGTGACATAATTTTCATATAGAAAGAATCCTGACATTACAACAGCACCACCACTTCCAGCCATTGTTGGGTAAATAACCATTTTATGTTCTCACATTGTCTGTTTTGATGCGAGGAGTGATCTCACTCATAGCAACTGAGCCGTTGCACATACAGTAGCTTAATGCCCTAGAATAAATGAAGTTGGCAAGTCATTTAAAATGTGATGAAACACCGACCAGTAGGGTAGAAATAACACTCTAGAATAATGTGGTAGAGTGCTCGAGAATCGCAAACAAGTCCGAGGAAAGTGAAATGCGTCTGTCTTCATCTAACATTAAATTAAAACCAATTGAAAAAGTCAATTCTAGTCAAAGTAATGTGTGGCTTAAGGATGGATATGTTGAACACACTTCTTGCACGGACATAGCTGAATGTTGTATTGAATCGAAGTTTGACATTAGAGTATCAACGCTCTGAAGCTGTAGACTCCGCCATGATAAAATGTATTCAGCGAATGTACAGTCTCCTGTTTGTTTTATTCTGAATACGCCAACGTAATGCTGTTTTATTAAATATTTCACTGTGTCACACGCGAGATTTTGGTGAAAATATTCTGTTCCCCTACTTTTGTATTATTACTTTCAGTATAGACATGAAGTGGCACCGTAGATTTGCCCATATCACGGTATTTTGAGCTACGTGCTCGTGATTCAAATGTCATACAAATGCGGTTTGTGATTTATTAGTAAGTTTTCAAGTGAGGATTGTACGCTTCAGCTCCCCTATATATTTACCCTCATATATGCATAAATGCAAAATTTCGTTATTATGCAGACTTACATGTAGACTCTATAGCGTCCGCTTGACTTCATTTTGAGTGATTGATACATCGACCATGTACATGCTGTTGAAAACTGAGACCCCTTTACAACAATATTTCCCAGGAATTCGTATTTCACCTCGAGAAGCCCATTCATATTGCTCAGGTTTATACCAAATCATTAGATATTCTACATGATAGGTGTTGTTGCCAACTTACTGATGATAATATGCCTCTAGTCTTGATCGATTAGTAACATTACAAAGTGATAAAGAATTTGGAGAGACCTTAAATTGTACTCTATTGCATTGATTGTCCATTCTAAGACGAAATATTGCCAATTTTTTTTATTTTATATCATTACAATAAACATTGCCACCAGTGGCGGCTCCTCGAAGGAGGCTAAGGAGGCTCAGCCTCCTCACCAATTTATCTTAATGATCATTCTCCATTTTATTTCCTGTTTCTCTGATAATTTTTAAAATTTTACAATTAATTCCCCGTTCTCAGTAGTTATTTTTAATCTGGCAACAGTGCCCTGAGGCTAGACTCTCTATATATCTCAAACGCTGAGCATGTGTTGTTCAACGCAGTTGCCGTTTTTCCGACCAGTCCGAACGCCAACTGGGTAAATCAGCGAAAACGGCAACACCTTCTGGAGGCTAGCCTGCGGCAGCCGCTAGCAATCTATGACATACGAGACGTGCGTTCTGCCGACTGCTGAGTAGGTCAGTCAGTGCTTGTTTGTTTATGTGTTGTCACGCCAAGTAAGGTTAGATTTTTGTCCGTTGTAAATTTAAAATGAGTGTTAGTGAGTTAGTTGCTGCCTTTTAGAAAATCCATTTATTGAATTAACATATGATGAAAGTGTTTCTTTTAAATAAACGGCCTTTACTGGATTTGAAAGGATTAGTAATGTCAGGTAACTATCAAAATCGATCATTGTTAATACTAATAGTAGTATTGACAAGACGAAGTTTTAAAAAATCATTGATTTCCCTGTAATGCTCCAACTCGATGGAATTTTACATCACGTGCAGTATTTACCATCCATAAAAATAAAGACAAATTAATTGAAACATTTGATTTTGTATTAAACAGTGATGACATTTCAACAGATCAGGTTTCATTAAATGCTGCTGTTGGTTTAAAATCTTATTTAGAAAATGAAGAATTTTTGTTTTTTCTTGATAATTTTAAATTAATATTTGAACAAATTGATCTTATTTTTCAAATTTTACAACATAAATTCAAGAGATCGTTTGAAACATCTCATTGGAAAAATTTCAAGTTTCCGTAATACAGAATTTCATTTTAATATTTTATTTGAAAATTTTTCTACATATAATTTGGTAGACAAGAAACTACATTATAAACAACTTTTTTATGAAATTTTAGATACCATTAAAGGTCAAATTGAGATTCGATTTTCCGATTTACATGAATTGAAGTTTTTTGACTTGACGAATAGAAGATTTTTCGAATCTTTTTCAAAAGAGTTCCCCAATACACTTTAAGATAACTTAGTTCTAAAATATGAATTTTTTGATAAAATAGCACGGCACAATGAATTATGCGTTATATACTCGGATAAAGATATTTTAGGCCAGTATGACAGTCACGCCGATATGATAAAATATATGATAGTCAATGATTTGCAACAAGTTTTACCTCAGTTTTATAAACTACTTTGTTTGACAGTCACCATTTCTGTCACGTCGGCATCGGTGGAGAGATCATTTTCTACTCTCCAACGAATTAAAACATACATGCGAAATACAATGGGCCAAAATCGTTTATACAATGTTAGAGTTTAATATCTATTGAAAAAGATTTAGTAAAACACTTAAAACATGATGATACATTTTATGATAATATTATTGATCATTTTTCGCAAACTAAAGACCGTAGAATTCCGTTAATATATAAAAAAATAACAGAATTAATAAAAAAAAAACAAAATATGAAAAATTCCAAAAAAAAGAAAAAATACTAAAAATCCAAAAAAAAATGAAAGACAAAAACGAACAAAAAAATTTTTTGCCAAGAGAAACTCTATACCTCCACATTGGTTCTTGCTGGGTAATAGAGTATATTTTTACAAAAACGTTTTATGTTCAGCCTCCTCTCTCAAAAATTCACGAGCCGCCACTGATTGCCACACTTTAATAAAAACCAATAATTGAAATTTCTCGAGAAATTTTGGAAACGTGAATAAATCAGTTATTGCGTTAGTTTCTTGAACAGGAAAAAAGAACTGGTGTAACTAAAACTTTTCACAAAATAAAATGATATGGCCGAAACTAAGGCAGAATTCGAAAAAATTCAAAAGGTTCATGTGACAAATG
This sequence comes from Endomychus coccineus, assembly GCA_958510875.1. Taxonomy (NCBI): domain Eukaryota; kingdom Metazoa; phylum Arthropoda; class Insecta; order Coleoptera; family Endomychidae; genus Endomychus; species Endomychus coccineus. The sequence continues at coordinate 6,307,088 of OY294069.1, read as the reverse complement.
AAATTTGTTCCATGGAATCTTAGAAGCTAGTGTATACCAATTCCGGAAGCATTTATCATGTTGAAAGTGATTTTTTTTTTGTATTTATACAAGGGATGCTGCGACATGTTGCCTTAGCGTCCGAGGCGAAAACTGATGGTAGAATCGGATTTCTTAACCATTAGAGTGTATTATGACGGCACTATATCGGAATCGATGAAATCGACCAAATTCATTATTTTCCCGTATGAAATTTACGAAAATGCAAAAATTCTAGAAAGCTCATGTTACTGATGGAACTTGTTCAATCAGATCTTAGAAGGTTATGGATACCAATTTTGGGTCTATTATTCATGATAAATGTGATTTTATAGTATATTTATCTAAGGGATGACCGAAATTCAGGAACTCGGAATGCTGGTACATGTTTCCTCAGCGTCTGAGGTGAAAACTAATGGTAGAATCGAATTTCTCATCTATGATAGTGTATTATGACGGTGTTATATCGGAATCGATCAGATCGACCAAGTTCACTATTTTACCATACCAGGTTAGGTGAGGTGAGGTTAGGTTAGGTAATTATGGATTTTGCGAAAATGAGGAAATTCTGTTATTCATGATAAATGTGATTTTATAGTGTATTTAACGGGGTATCGGGACGCTGCGACATGTTGCCTTAGCGTTCGAGGTGAAAAGTAAAGGTATAATCGAAATCCCCATCCATGAGAGTGTAGCATCAGGGCATTATATCGGAATCGATGAGATCAACCAAATTCACTGTCTTTCCATACCAGGTTATGTTAGGTTAGGTTAGGTAATTATGAAATTTGCGAAAATGAGAAAATTGCAAAAGGTACATCTAACTGATGGAATTTGTTGCATGGGATCTTAGAAGGTTGTGGTTACGAATTTCGGAAGCATTAATCATGTTAAAAGTGATTTTATATTGTATTTACCTAAGGAATTGCCCAAACTTAGGGTCGCGGGACTCTGCTACATGTTGCCTTAGCGTGCGAGGTGAAAACTAGTGGTAGGTTTGAAATCTTCATCCATGAGAGTGTATTATCAGCGCGATATATCGGAATCGATGAGATCGACCAAATTCAATATTTTTCCATACCCCTTATGAAATTTGTGAAAATGGGAAAAATTCAAAAGGTTCAAGTAACTGATGATTTGTTCTTTAGCATCTTAGAAGGTTGTGGATACCAATTTCGGAAGCATTACTCAAAATTTCAAAAGGTTCGTGTTACTGATGGAACTTTTTCAACGGAATCTTAGAAGGTTGCGGATACCAAATTCAGAAGCATTTGTCATGTTAAAAGTGGTTCCTATATCGTATTCACTTGAGGTCTCGGGACGCATGTTGCCTCAGCGCCTGAGGCGAAAACTGATGGTAGAATCGAAATTCATGAGAGTGTATTATGAGGACCTTATATAGGAATCAATGAGATTGACCAAATTCACTATTTTCCCTCAACCATCTAACTATATCGCTCAAGCAAGGTATGTAATCTTCACGGAAGACATGGTTAATACAAATTCAATAATTGACGTTCAAATTCAAAATTCAAGACGTGTTTCGAATTATCCGCAATACCTACATTGAGTCTTCGTATTCATTATGTTATACTTTCTGCATGAACAAATTTTCGATTGTAAACGACGCTATTCATTTGCTCGATACCAATTCTCAGTAACACTATTGATCATTACCGAGGCTTATAATAAAAATTCCCTTTGATGACAAGGTCTCTCTAGTCGATCAGTAGCTTATTGTTCTAGATAGCTGTTTCATTTATTTCACGTAGCTCATCGGTTGAACGAGGAAGTTTTCACGTTATTGAACGATCCTTTTGGAAGATATATAAAACCAACTTACAGTATGGTGAAAGACAAAAATATCTAACGTATCTACGAGTAGATGTCCCAGTAAGAAATTAAACAATGTAGGACATTAAATGATCGATTTCCCGAATAGATTATGGGGAATGTTGAACTCCTTGAGAGCGCCAGATGGCAACATCGAACCGAACCAATTTAACAATTGAGAAATTACTGAAAATATTTATGCATCAAAGTAATAGTGTTCTAGACAACGAGCACGCTTGCAACGTACTGAAGGATCCTTGTTGAAGGTATACATAACCAACCTACAATATGGTGAAAAGACTAATGAGCGAAACAGCTACCTGACATAAATAAATGAACATATCATTTATTTCTCATTCGTTACAAATATTAGCTTAGTTAAAATTCGTTTCGTTTTCGCAACACGATATAAAATTCGTTCCATTCGCAAAAAATTGCAATAGACATTCTGTTAGTCTGTTGGATTATGGATTGTCTAAAACCATCTAATGAACGTAGTTTTAGCTGTGATCTCCTCGTGAGTCCCTTTGGGTGTATCTACTAAGGGTATTATATGAGCACAAGCTTC